>JAVJGG010000054.1:34777269-34832708 GCA_035590195.1 Aviceda cuculoides | reverse complement strand
AATTTCTTTACTGAGAGGGTTGTAAGACATTGGAATAGGCTGCCCAGGGAAGTGGTTGAGTCACCATCCCTGGAGGTATTAAAAAATCCTGTAGACGAGGTACTCTGTAGCATGGTCTAGTGGGCATGGATGATGATTGGACTCGATGATCTTGAAGGTCTTTTCCAATCTAAATGATTCTATGATTCTATGATTCAATTTGGAAATCCCCAAAGATGGAGATCCACAGTCTCTCTGACAGCCTGTCCCAATGCCTAGTCACTGTGAAATTTCTTTCTTTTTCCTCTTTCTGTGACCTTTGATTGTTACCCTTGTCCAGGGGCAGGACATTGTATCTGTCTCAGGCAAACTTTATGAGGGTTTTTGGCTCCTTTCTCCAACATGTTAAAGTCCCTCTGAATGGTGTTCCTGTCCTCCAGTGTAGTAACAGCTCCCACAAATTTGGTATCATCCACAAATGTGGGAAAGGTGCACTCCATTTCTTCATCCAGGCAGTTGATGAAATTGTTAAACTGTGTTATTCCCTTCAGTTTTTAAGGGATAAAATTTAGATGACCAAATAAAATACTTTTACCTTCCAAGAGATTCAGCAATTATTTTTCAGTAAAACATGGAAAAATAGTAGGAGCAAAAGTTTAACACTCCACCAAAACAAAAAATTTCACCCTTACAAAAAATGTAAAATTAAATTACAAATGTAGCAACTATTTTCTAATAACATTCCCTTTCTCCTGCATCCCCATTACTAGGAATTTGCCATTTTAAGACAGTGAAATCAGTATCTTTGGGTTACATTCAGCAGTGGGGGTGGTGCAGAGACCTTTTGTCTCCCTGAAAATTCTGGTGCAGAGGGACAGTTGGTTGTTGGCAGGGGCACCCCATGATCCTCTGCTGCCCTGAGAAGAAGGATGCAGCCTGGCTTTTCTCACCTCACTTGTGCAGTGGCACATACACATGAGTTTTGATTCCTAACCAAAATCTTGAATTTTGAGACAGGAAAGCTGAGTTTTAATCATCCAAGTGTGCGCAGTCATGCATGGTTGGGTAGAGCCTGCTCTAGAATGCTCCTTATCAGCTGCTTAAACCCGCATGTATTTCACACACAGCTGCTGATATCAAATTCTAGGCTGCTTCTCTGGATTTTGCCATCTGTTTGAGACGCGTGTTTCAGCTGCATTCCAAGGCTGAGCTAATCTCCCACAAAGACCCTTCCAGCACCTCCTGCATTTTAGGACTGCAAATAATACTTTGCTTTCCATCCTCTGAAGATTTATGCTTGTCTTCTCAGGAGCTAACGGGGCAGCATTCCACCCAGGCCTTGTTTTTTCCTGAATCAAGCAGATCTAATGAAACCTTTTTATAGTGCAGGCTCAGCATTTTGCGTTTATTTTTAGTATTTTCTAAGGACTCTATTATGGTAGGTAGGTCACAGATCTGACTTTTATCTCTTTACAAAATACAGAACAGTACTAAAAACCCACAGAAGTTATGTACGATGTGGCACCTGGACAAAAGTTTCCTTAAGTTTGTATTACTTAGTCCTTCTACATTTTCCATCTTTTTGACTACTCGTTCATTATAGCTCTGTCAATGAACACTTGTGATAAGTAACAGGAGAGATCCAGTAGTAGAGGTCGTAGGCAGCTACAATAATGCTTTTGAGAAAGATATGAGAAACCTCCTATCGGTAAGTTCTGGAACTGTCTGCCCATATGGTGTTTGGTGCATAATTTATCAAAACCTTTAATATTTGCCTTACCTATGAGATTTACACAGTTCAAAAAAAAATATGGAGGAAAAGCTATTGGAAGAAAATATTGGCTGTTGGTTCAGAAAAATTACACATGAAATTAAGAATAAGTCCCATCTACCTGTGTCTATGACCCTTACTTCTCCACTGGTTGGCTGGCATCTTTTCTCTCTCTTCCCCTAAGGTTCCTAAATAAGCAGCAAACATATATTTAAATAGGTGGCCATGTCTGGTGTAGAAAATGCTATGCACAACACAGGAATATTTTAATTCCTCCTTCCAGGTGGGCTTGCAGCGTGGGATATTGTTGTTAGGTCTTAGTGTCCCTTTACAAAAGTAAAAGGTGTTAATTCCATTTAGTTCTATCTTTAACTGTTTATTTGAGTAGCATCTCCTTTTTATTTTCCTAGTAAGTAGCAATCCTTCTGTCAAGATACCCCTATTTTTACTGTCGAGCATTTAGTGTAAAGATTAATTCAATTTCTTCTAGAGAAGAGCACTGCAGAATTTTGTTCTGCAGTTGGTTAGGAGGTAACTTTGATAAGAATGGGTAAAGAGGAAGGTCTTACACTTGGCAATGCAGCAGCTGGCTTTTTCCACTTTGAAAACTGAGTATGTCACTGCCTTGATAGATCTAGCTTTTAATTCCCTGGGAATTTCTCTTTCAACTTTGTGAGAGGCTAAAGTTCCCCCAAAGGTCTCTGACTTTCTTTCACTGTAGCTATTGAAGTGTGGGATAATTGGCAGGGGGTACTTTTTCCAATGGCTGGCTTGGTTCTCTTTCATGGTTGATAAATATTATTGAAACACTTATTTCTGCTCTTTTCTCTTAGCTGTTAGGCGGTTAGATACCTGTTCTGAGGAAACTGGGTAATTTTGACACAGGCTATAAATGCTAGCTCTTCATTGATGTAATGTAGGTAATTGCTGTGTTCAGCACCTAACATTTGACAGCACAAACCCCATTAATTAAGAAATGATACTTTAGGAAGCTGTAATTTTAACCAAGAGCTCCAAAGTTACTTATGCCATCAAAGGTGATTTTCCAGTAATTTCCCTCTGCAGCTGCTTGTGGATGATCTTATTTTCTTTAAAATCCTCTTTTGGAGGGTATTTCAGCTACTTTTCTTCTCAAAGCATGTAATTGAAAATGTGTTCTAACCTCATGTTGCTCCACTGCCTTCCTATCACAGACCTTTTGTACTGAATTGCACCATGCTTAACTGCAGAAAGAAAAATGTGGCTGTTCTAAAATGCTTTAAAATCCATGCAAAACAGAATGTAAGAGTTCATGTGACCCTGTTGTATTGTGTAGCTGCAAAAAGTGGGCAAATTTGTTTTAAACTGAGAACAAATTTGAAACTAAAGCAGCCAGCTGGAAGGAATTTCTGGGACAATATATGTGATTTAACATAATACCTGTGAGCCCAATGCATAGATTGGGATCTCATTGTGCTAAGCGTGTTGGAAGAAAAGATGGTCTCTACCCTTTGTATCTTAGTGAGAGGTCTCGAGTAGTAGTACAGGGAGGAATACATGAAGGCAGTGGTAGGAGATCAGTGCAGTCAGGTTTCAGTTGCCACGTGTTGCTTGTCTCAGCTATGTTGTGCCACAGATGCAGAGACCTCTTACAGGCACCCGGCATGGCAGGTCCTGCACCGTGCTCCCTGGACCACGACGGGTGGAGGAGCACGGTGGAGAGGCACCTGCTTGCTCAGGATCAGGTCATGAATCATCAGGTGAGAACTGATCCATCCAGGTTTGTCAGCTTCAGCTCAGTACTGGCCTTGACATACCTGCATCGCTTCCAATAGAAACATTTCTGCATCTCTATCATGTGCTTCCTATGTCTTAGGTTCTCAGGGATTTGTTAGTTTAGGTAACCTGTTTTATGGCTAGACAACAAATGGTGATTCTGTTAAGTATTTACAGTTTTTTCATCATTTGTGTTGTATTTTAGAGGTGTCATGGAAAAGGAGAGATATAAGAGGAATTTGAGGAAGGGCAGTCAGGTGACTAAATGGATATTTGTGGAGTGTCCTTTCAAGTAGAACAGTGGCATGGGAGAAAACATGAAAATGCATGACTGCATATATGACAAGCTGGTATTGGAGAGGCGACATAGCACCCTAATATTAGATGAGGGGTGAATGGATTCCAGTGAGACTGTGAAAATCTTTGACAGTGAGAGTGATGTTTGTTACTGTTGTTGTTTAATGTAGTAAAAAGAAAAACAGCTTAGAGAATCCAGAGATGAGAGTTTTGTGAAAAGAGCATCATTAGCAGCAGCATTCACATTGGATGGTGAGCAGGCAGGACTGCATTTAAGGTCAGAAAGGAGAATGTTGTAATGACTAAGACATGATACAAGAACTCAGGTAAGTCTACCTGTGTATACGGATTTTAGAGCTGTAAGGCAAAAAGAGCCTTTAGATGTAATCAATTTGCACCTGGGAGAGAAGAGAATTAAAGATGACAACTATTTTATGTATGTAAGTGATGAGTAGTTTGGGGATCTCTCCATAGTGATGTAAAACAAACATTAAAAAGCATGAAAAAGAAAGGAATGCTATGCATGCTAAAGTAACAAATTCTGGATGCTGTTTGGTGAATCCACATTCTAGTAATAGAATACAAGGTTAAACCTTTAAACTTGAGAGGTCACGAGGGGACCACAAACTGTTATTTCACTTAATATCATAAAAGCCAATGATGTTCAGCTTCTCTACAGTAGTCATAAATGACAACTGTAAAATACTTCAAAATGTGAGTGTGTATATGTATGTGTGTATATATACATGTATGTGTATACTATGTGTGTTTGTGTATTTACATATATACACATATACGTATACATATCATAGAGAGAGGGAGAGAGAGACATCAAAACATTTATGGGAAGAGCAAACTTACATAGATGGAAAAGCTGACAAGCTTTTAAGCATGCAACTTCTTAATCTGCTGAAGGGCTTCTGTACCTGAAAGCTTTCTTTCCAACTCTGTCACTTGGTCTAATAAAAAATATTCCTCCTCTTTTAGACCATGTGGATTCCTAGACAATCTTGGCTATGACAGTGTTGCTTCCACTACATGTATTTGATCATAATAGCAAGTAGCAGGGAACCCAGACTAATCCATTTTGATTTTCATTTACCTAATGGAAGATACTCCTCTCCCCACTAAAATAAAGAGCATAATACATTACCTAATTACATAAGGCTGTTTTCCTTTATGCTGCCAACTTTTCTTTCTTCATGTAACCAAATATGGCAAGAATTTGAGAAAAGAGTAGCTTTCCAGTGGTACAGAACTGGCATGGAGATTTTGTGTGAGCTTTTACAACTATTAGAATATATAAGACTAAGCTAAGCTAAAGTCTTTTGGGAGGGGTTGACATTTCTTCTCTGTCAGCTTATGTTCATTTTAAACCTAAACCATATCTCTCCTTTTCCTAGTCTTGTACCTCCTCTTTCTTTGTCTGCCTGCCCCTTGACCTGCCATCTCTCCCAGGTGGAACTGAGGGATGTTGCATCCCTGCAAAATATTTCTCTTCCTTTTTTTCCCTCTCTGGGGTAATTTGTACTCTCTGTTAAGAAAGCAGACAGGGAAGATGAACAAGTTTGATCTATGGTGTGCAAATCTGAAGAAAAATGGCAAATCTTTGGGTCGGACATTGAGGTATATTTTTAAAAATTTGAGGCATTGACTGGGTTGATGCAGTTACATTTGAGAAATCAAAGGTGTAACTGTCACCTTGAGGAAAGGAGAACTGTATTGTGGCCCAGGCTTCTGAAACAGAGCTTAAGGTAGAGCCGTTACTGCTGCAGTTCTGTTCATCTTTATCAGTTTGTAATAAGTTTGTAATAAATTCTTCTTTCTGCTAGTTTGTGCTTATAAAAAAAAAGTGCTATTGCAATGCTCTGTGTATTTGTGCGTGTGTGCATGTGCATATGTTTACATGAGTAAGGGATGCCCCAGTGCCTACCTGTAACTTAACATATAAGCCCAAAATAAAAAAGGATGTGCAGCCATTGCTAATATATTGCTATTTTCAATTATTATCAGTGTCTCAAAGTTATTTCTATTTGACTGAAACATGGGGTGTTGCTTTTTTCTGAAACTTTCACCACATGTAGATTTTCTGGTCAGAAAAACAGTAGTAGGAAAAGCAGAGGGGAATTCTGCCTTCTTTCCTGCCTTCCCCTAACCCCCACCCCAAAGCTGTGTTCTTTCGTGGCATTTCTTTCTCACATGTGTGTGTGACCTTGAATGCTTTGATCTATGGAAGTGTGTGTGAAGGGTGATATGGGCGTGATGTCATGGTCACATCTGCTTCAAACAATCTATTCAGCAAGTAGCAGTCCGTACCGAGATTATTGCTTTCTTTTTTCTTCCAACCTAAACACCTATGTCATTCCATTTACCATTTAAGTTGTGAGAATGTGAAGAGTGTGAAATGTGCTGTCTATGTAGTCCTGGTTCTTCCTTGTTAAATGTATGCCTTGCATGGACAAATTCCTATCTCAATTACATAGATGTTCAGTGTGAACACCTGTGTAATTGAAAGCGAAACTGTCCACAGTATTTAGTTACAGGACATTTTTTCCTCCCAAGGGGTCCCTGATAGATCAGTGTGCATGACAGATAGCATTCAGTAAATTAGGCAGCTGTTTAATTTTTGTCATTGCTGTTCACTGCACAGTCCCTCTGCAACTCTGCATGTTGCAAATTCTTCCATTAATAAAAACTGCATTCTTTTCCTGCAAGTGCTTTTTGGCATACTTGAAACTCTCAAAAATCTGAATTAATGTACCAGGAGGTATTATACCTATTTACTGGCTGAGGAATTGAGATCCAGCGACCTGCCCAAATCAGGAAAGAACTCTCCATCAGAACCAATCTTCATCAGCTCCAGCTGGAACTTAAAAGTGGTCTAGACCAGCTTATTCACTTCAAATCTGACCAAATCTGACCTATGAGACCTGACTTGGTTCAGCCAGGCCATCTCCTGCCAGACAGGTTTTGTACACAAACTAATTTCACATGCTTTGTAGACTGTGAAAGGAGTAAGGCAAGAATTCTGAAGAAGCAAATTGTATCTGATGATATAGTCTGATTGTGTTAATCCTGTACATCACTCAGACTTAACTATAAGTTACTTCTAACATTTCCTGTTTGTTTTGTTTGTTTGTTTCTTTTTTTGTTGTTATTGTGTAACTTTACCTAAAGCACTGCTGTGGGTGTAGGACTATAATAAACAAGAAATGTATGATTTAACAAGTTCCTTATTTTATTTTATTTTTTTCAAATGAGATTATAATAGCCTTATTTCCAAAATTCCATGGCTCGATGTTGGCCAAGAAAACAATTTAGTAAACTGAAGGAGATACAGCACAGTTCCAATAAACATATTGTTAATGGTTAATATTCTTGTTAAGAAATCTGTTTCCATAGTAACTGCTGCAGATTGTCAGTTCCTCTAGCATTTGGAATAGTACCAAAGTACACTGATGCTGTGAGGGACAAATCCTATGAGAGCTGCAATAGATCACTGCTAGCAGTATGCTTTATTTGGTATGGAGATGTATGAACAACACAGTTCAGTAACCATAGATGGTGTTTAATAACTATTTCTTCCAACCCTTTATTCTAATGCTCTGTGTGCATTTGCTTTTTTTCCTTCTATACAAAGATTAGTCCTCGTCTGAATCTTATAACAAGGGCACATAAAATACATAGGTAGGCTTAAGATTTAAAGTTTAAATGTGTGTGCGTGTATATGCTACTAATTTTTAAATGTCTGTGAAGAGATTCACCAGGTGTGATTTTTCACTAATAAAGAAGGAGTCGGCATGGGGCAACTGTGTATGGCTCAAGCCTTAAAACAAAGCCTAGGTGAGTTTCTGCAGTGTGTGTTAGTCTGATCTTGCACTAGCCCTGTGTTTCTTCTCTGAAACATAGTGAAGGGAGATTTTTCTTCTGCTTATAAAGCGTGTATCCTCAGATGAAGTGGATGATTTCAGTGGCTATGTATTCTGTTTCAGTGTGTGTTTGCATCTGTTTTTGTTTGTCTCTTGAGTCGAGACTGCACTGAGCAAACTCTTGATCAAGTGAAGGCTGAACTTTTTTGAGGGGAGGGGAAAAGGCTTCCGAGGAGGTATATCTTCTTTTTAGCAACCGCAATCTGGGTGCTGGTATAATTCTGAGAGAAACAGACCTTTGTTTTTGCAAGTTTGTGGATATGCATGCAGTGAACACTTGGAGATGTTACAGAAACTTCCTTCTTGCTTGCTTTCTTTCCAGATGGATGAGATAAAAGGCAAAGACAGAGTGATTCTGGCTCTAGAGAAAGACCTTGGTGTCCAGGCAGGCCATGCACAGAAACTGCTCCTTCAGAAAGAGGCTTTGGATGAACAGCTTGTCCAAGTGAAGGAGGCAGAACGATACCACAGCAGTCCTAAGAGAGAGCTTCCGGCGGGAGTGGGGGATATCACTGAACTGATGGGAAGCCCGGTAAGAAAATTGCATTTTCTTCAAGTGTTCGACACAGGATAATTGCTGCCTGGGTGTTCACGTTGGTTTTGTGGTTACTTTTAAAGTACTAGAAGGACTAATTCATGATAAATGGCCCTGCACTGTGCTGTGCTGTTTCACTGGTGACTTAGAAACAACTCGGATCTCTTGAATTTCAAAGAATGTTGAAAAATATGTGGATATAGAACTTTCAAAATTTACATTATGACCTTCAGCTGTGAACTCCATTATTTTCTTAGCTTTTTATTTCATAACTTTAGGAATTATTTTGACCAATGGCAAATAGATACTATACTTTTCAAAAACTGTGCCATGTGATTTTAATCTGTCCTATGCACTAGATTTTTTTACTTTTAGCTGATAGTAAGAAATTGGGTGAGAAGTAGCCAGTAATAGGTGAAATGTTTTTTATCTAGCTTTGGTTTTAAATTGTTAAACCTTTACATACATTTCACAGGTAAACACTTTTCATGTGATATATCATGTAGCATTTCCACAGGATGTTATTGGTCAGTGTTTCAGTTGATTAAAATAAGTTTTCCAGACATTGATGTAAAAAGTCTATTTTAAATTGACAGAATCCACTTGCTAATATTAAAATTATGGAAACTAAAATTGTTTTTAAAAGGTAATTTTATATATCTATATGTTTTTGATGCAAAGGAGCAGCATTTGGATGAACGAGATGTGCGGAGATTTCAGTTAAAAATCGCTGAACTGAATGCTGTAATAAGGAAGCTGGAAGACAGGAATACTCTCTTAGCAGATGAAAGAAATGAACTGGTAAATTAATTAGTATTAACACAGATGGTGACTGGGAGGGGATCTTTACAGTAAAAGACTTAACGTTGGAAAGTCAGTGTTATAAATAATTTACAAATTAGTCCTAGTTGGCCTCAATCAATTATATCTAAATATAACAGAGATTTCTATAGAAATTCACTTTGTAACCATAAAAGACATGGATGGAATCTCTCTTGTTCCAGAAAAACAACAATTATAAATTTATTTTGGGATCATCATAATAAAACTGACTGGTAGCTTGCCTTTGGCACTGTGTAATGTTGTTGTGTAAAACATGCATAATCTATGCACTTAAATTACTGTATTAATCTTTTTGAAATTTGACATTGGCTTTGTGACATGCTTATGCTAGCTAGGAGTTATAAAAGCTTTCTTGTGCTAGTGATGAAAAATCTGTCATTTCTCAAGGGAAATCTCTTAAGTAGGTGAAATTATCCTAGGAGAGTGATAGTAACTTACAAAAGGAAGGATATGACATGAATTTTAAGAATGGATTTTATTAGCCTGCATCGCTACTTAATTGCTTGTACTGAGGCTAATGGTAGAACTCCCATTGACTGCAGTGAAAGGTGAGTTCTAACAACAGGAATTTTTACACATGTCCTCTTATAATGTCCTAATTCTACTGGCAGTAGAAAAGATTTTTCATTCTAATCAGATGGAATTTTTCCCTCATGCAACCTTTGTATCTGATTCTAAAATAGTGCTATTATGTATGGTCAGAGCAGAAGGGGAGGGCACTCACACCACATGCCAGTCCTATAAATGAGTGAAGCATTGACATCTTCCTCCTTGCTTTGTCAGACTTAGCTCTTCATGTTGAGATATGAAGGCTTTGCTTTATGATAAGAGGACTTAATTTAATTATGAAGGCTTTGCTTTATGATAAGAGGACTTAATTTAATTACAACATCTCAATGATTATTGGAAGAGCTAATTTTTGAAATTTTCTTGTCCAACATCTTGGCTGAATCTAGATTAGCAGAGTCAATTGAACAATGCTAGACTAAAATTAGATGAATTGGGAACATAATCATGTCTTTTTCTTAAAACTTTTCCTCTTCAAATAGCTGTATAGTCTAAACTGCCCTTTTGTATCACAACAATTGATCACTCATTAACAATTTAAGATTCTTGGGGTAAGAAGAACATGTGTTTTAGCCTGGGTATAGTTCATAATTTTTCCTCCTTTGCCTCGGTGCTGAGTGTTTGTTGGGGTTTTTTTGTTGGTTTCCCCCCACACACACACTTTTACTGGTACAGTTGCTTTTCTCTCCTCTATACTATCAAAAACATCTTGCCTTTTTTCAAGACTACATTATATAAAGACAAGATAATTCAGCCTCCTAATCCTTTCTGTGGACCTAAGTAATTCAAAACATCCCTGAAGAATGCTGAAGTACTGCAACATCTATCCTTCAGTGTCCCTCTAGATGGAGGGCATGTATGGCTCAGTCAAGGGCTCTTCTTGATGCTTGACTTAAGGCGTAAGAAACATATCTTGGAAAAGATACAGAGAAGGTTTTGTCATATTGTGAGACAATATTACATAAAGCCAGTAATATCAGTAAGGTCGTGTATTTAAGCACTGTGAAAAATAATTTTCTCCTGAGAATGAATCAGAAAACCAAACACTCAGTGAAATTATCACAGGAGAAAGGTTATATTTTTTCTCATTTCCAGTTAAAACTCAGTAAATTTAAAAATCTTTTGATTGGAAAAAATAGATTTTTTACAAACAAAACAGCTCAAGGATTAATGAAATAAAAAGAGTGAAATATTGAATACAAATGCAAGAAAGGGCAGTAATTTGCTTCACATAATTGTCTAACATCATAAAACCACAGGAACAAAATTGAGCAGCTTGAAAATGTCAGCAGAATGCTGGGATTGAATCTGTGCCCTCTGGCTGACTTTCTCATTGCTCTAATTACACATTAGGTATAGGGGTTTTTTTAAAGTACAGGAGGAAGAGTTTACTCCTACTAAAGAGTAGCTAAATTGGTGAAAACAACTACCCTAGAGACCTAGCTGGTCACAAGAATATATACATTGAGATTAGTTTATCAAGAAATCACTTTTATGGATCGTCGTAAGTGTTTTCGAAGAGCAAAACCCAGTGAGCAGATCCAGTGTTGTTGTAGACTGTACAAAAATGCTATGCCTTATTTGTTTGGAATCTTGTAGTTCTTAGTTTAGCAGTTGTCTATATCAGATGCCACTAAACAAAAGAACAAAACTTTCTGAATTAAGAAAGAAGGCAAGTGAAAGCACTCATATTTCTTCTTTCCTACAACTATAAACTAAAGCACAGCTTACTTTTGCTATTTGCAGCTGAAACGTTCTCGGGAGACAGAAAGTCAGCTGAAGCCTTTGGTAGAAAAAAATAAGAGGATGAGCAAAAAAAATGATGATATGTTACAATGTATCCAGAGAATGGAAGAGAAAATAAAAAATCTATCCAGGGAAAATGTAGAATTGGTAAGTAATCATCTCTGACATCATGTTTTAAGAACAGATTGCACACAGTTACTTTGAGGTGAAGGTGCTTGCGAGACACTTACCCTTAACACAGACATTTCAGAGTCTCAACAGTAGGATGGTATCACTGTCAAATTCAGCCAATACAGCTGAATATTTGTATTCTAAATTCAGTGGCACGTGCTTTGTGTTGTATCAGTTCACACTGATTAAGGGAAAGGATCACAGATAGATAAAATGTGTTTGCAGGCTATAAAAATGTATGACTAAAAATCAGCTTTAATAAATGCTGCTTGTATGATTAGAAGTCAAAACTGGATTTGGGTGCATGTGCCAAAGGCTCTACTATGCTAGATCATTGAGTTTACTTGTCTGCTAATTTTGTCCCAGACTGTGTTCTTTGATTCTGTTTTAAAGTATCTTATGTGAGATATTAACACTGACACATACAGAATGTGTAATATTATTTTTTTTTGTTGAAAGAGGCCTTATGTTATAGTGGAGTATGCACTGGTGAGTCCAAAGAATTCTTGATCACTACATCACACATGAGAATTTTCCTCCTGTTACAGCAAGACACTTTAAAACATTCTTTATGTTGTTTTTCTTTTTTCTATTTTATTTAATTGTTGTAGAAAGAGAAATTATCTGCACAACCAGTGCTGAAGAGGCACACATCTTTGAATGATCTCAGCAGCACACGAGAGGAACAAGAAATTGAATTCCTTAGACTGCAAGTCAAAGAACAGCAGCATGTTATTGATGACCTCACAGTGGTAATGCTTATGACGGGTATACACACGTGCATGCAAACACATCTATAGGCAAGCTAAAGATTTGAGAGCAATATTTTAACTCCAGTTGTAGTAGTGATACAGAATTAGTTCTTAGTATCAAAATGTTCTTGTGATTTCTCAGGTAGTGAATGAATTTCTTCGGAATGTGTATGAATCTGTATTATAAAATATTTACCTATTATGAGCTGTCCATCCACCTTACTTACAAAATTGGCTGTCAACAACTGAGGAACTTGAGGAAAGGACACGTTCCAAAACTTAATGACTGAAACGTGTTGGATGTAGACCCTCGTGCAAACCCAACCACTCCCCTGATGTAGAAGTTCTCCTAAAAGAAAGGAACATGCAGGATGGCATTAATTTCGCCTAACTAAGCACATCTAACTGAGCTGGCCACACTAGCTGTCTTTATAACAAATGGAGAGAAATACGTGTGGTTCATCTAACCAAAGGTAGCAGCATAGTTTAAGATTAGAACTGCACAGCTGCTACCCTCTGACTGTGAAGGCCACTTAAGATGATGCTCGTAGATGTTTGCACTGTTTGATCAGGACTCTTTTGAGTTGTGTTAGACTTGTCTAGTGCTATTTAGTGCAATAGAAGTGATACACCCTTCTGGTGCTGGCAGAAATGATGTATCACCTCTGAGAGACCCCTGCCCTTCTGGAGCAGTATCTGGAACTCAGGCAGACTGTTGTAGAGAATCTCAAATGATACTTACTGACTGCTACAAAATGATAACACGAATTTAAGATGATTCCGTGTAAATAAAAAAATTTAAACCATTTGCTACAACATTGAAAATAAAGATAGAAGATCCAAAAAGATAAAACAAGAAGATGTGTTACTGCTCTGTCTGGAACACTGTCTCTATTCTTGGCTATTCCTCTGAGATTTTGACCCAGGATTTCTGTCTGCAATCAGTGCCAAAGATTGATGTCTGCATGCATTTTCCAGTGTCACAGTGTTACAGGCAGTAGGATGTTACTCAGACATTATGATGTAGGGTCTGATTCACAGAGCAATGCTGCTTTACTTTCCAAATACAGCTGTACAGGCAGGGACTATGACATGATATTAAATTCTCAGTATATGGTGGATACAACCTCACTTGTATTTCACTGTAACGTGGGTCTGAAAGGACTCTCTTTTTACTGTCTCAGCCAGTAATCTGAGGAAATATATTGTATCCTGACTTTGGTCAACTAGTATTAACCTGTGTTTAGTGTGAAAGTAAAATAAATAAATATTTTTAAATATGGTTTCATTTTTGCTTTGTTTCTTATTTACAGATACTTTTTCACTCGCAGAAATAAGTTAAATTTTCAACTAGGATATTGCTTTGGTTGGCAGTACAAACTAATTGATGCTTTGCCTTCAATATGAATGCAGCAGAATTCTGCACTTCCATTGTGCTTTTCAGCTACCTTTTCCGGCTTAAGCCATACCTCTACAGAATACAAATGTATCATAATTATCAAGAATGACCCACATGTCACATACCTGATTAGTACAAAAGTCACCAGCTTACTTCCAGCTGAGACCAATATGAGACACAGACATAAGAACCATAGTCTTAGGCAATAGGGTTGTCTGAATTGATTAACATTGTCATTTGTAGGGTATCTGATGCTGTTGAAGCTGTATAAACTTGAGTTATCCCACAACAGTGGTTTTCTGGTCAGTTCTTAAAAGGAAAGCTGTCAAGATACACTCAGATGATTGCAAAAGATGCTAGTGATTCAACAAATGGTGTTTTTTAATTGGCATTATTGTTGTGTAGCTTGATGTATTATTGAGACAGTAAATTAAGCAGTCATCTTACAAACAAGATTAGGAACAGGAAGGAGTGGGGGATTTTGGAAGTGTTTGTTCATTCTGCACTGGAGTGAGAGGCAAGTCCAATTGTTTGGACACCTGCTTGGGATGCAGGAGACCCAGGTTAAAGCAGGGACTGTGCCTTTAGCAGGTGCCTGAGGAGGGAGCATTTATCTCCAACACTGTCTAAAATTCAGCTTTGTGGTTTCAGCTTTAGCTTGATATATTATATTATTCTGCAGCTTGAAATACCTGCTCCATTCTACCTTGGCAGGCATTACTTTTCCTTATTTTGAAAACTGCATGTATTAAAGGTGCTATATAATTTGTTGTGCTTTTCTGAATTATTTCGTATTTTACAAAACTTTGTTTCTGGAACAATGTGCTGATAAAGATGAATGTTTTTATTGTTATTTCCACTGGGAGCTTCCTATTTGTCCAGTTTCTGCACTGACTGTAAAGCAAATAACTCTGAATAGAATACCATGCAGTGAACAACAACTGCTACAGAAGCACTTGGAACTGCTATCATTCTTTTAAAAATAGAGGTGCTGCAAACAAAGATGCAGAGCTAAGGAAAGAATCAGGAAAAAGGCAAGGAGACAGAATACCTGCCTCCTGTGTTGTTGGGGTATTTTTTGCTTGCTCCTTTGCATTTTTTACCTTCTCTTCCTCCTCTTCTCCTTTGGAATTCAAGGCAGTATTCTTGGGCTTGAATCTTCATAAACGTGCATTTTTTCCAGTTATAACCTCCTTCTGTTATGATATAGTTAATTGTGATCTTGTTCCAAAGCCATGGTAGAAAAAAAGACACAGGCTAAGTTAATGCAGACTGGGAGTGCCTTTGGATTTGAGACTTTTGCCATACAAGGATAAGTCACGTGTAACGCTATATCTGCATATGCATGCTTGTATATCAGAGTATGCCTAATATAATGACTTGTAATTACTAAGACTGGACTCATTTTTGGCTATTGACTTGCTTCTTCAGGATGGTTGAACACTGGAGTGAGAATGTGAATTCTGTTTCCATAGTGTGCTTCTTGGTAAAAGAGTCAAAAGAACCATCAGAAATCTGTGCCCAGTATTTAACAAAGCCTTTTCTTGCCAACTTCCCATCAAGTGTGTGAAGTACATGGCTGAAGGTTTGTTTGCTAAAGGGATAAAACTGCAGTACAGTGTGGTGCTATATCAACATGGCGTTATTCAAAAGGATAAAGACATTGTGTTAGCTTTACCACAGGCTTTAACAAAATTTTAATGATATTTCTTTGTGTCAGACATATCTAAATATGTTTTAAAGGAAACTCATACCCAAATGTTCTCTTTCCTTCTAGGAAAGGGAACGGTTATTACGGTCTAAAAAACAGAAGAGGAAAAGTCTGAAGCCTCCAAAAGTAAGCAAACCTTCGGTTTTCCATGCATTTC
Organism: Aviceda cuculoides; assembly: GCA_035590195.1. Lineage (NCBI taxonomy): Eukaryota > Metazoa > Chordata > Aves > Accipitriformes > Accipitridae > Aviceda > Aviceda cuculoides. The sequence goes on along the minus strand of JAVJGG010000054.1, from coordinate 34,817,096 downwards.
TGTTGTTGTGAACAATGCTTGTTTCAAATACTGCCTGAAATTAAAGCTTTACTTAAATTAATGGTAAAATTTCATATAAATCTCCTATTTTCTTTGGTGAGTGCTTAATAACTTTTTCTTAGGATGATTCAGGAGCTCCAAGTTTTGTGCTGCACACAAGTGGTGGTGGTTTGGGTTTTGTTTTAAGTAAACAATATAATTACACTTTAAGCCATTGTGGCCTAAATATTCAAGTGGCTTGAGGCCTAAGTGATGTAATGACTTGAAACAACTAACATTTCAAAGGACAAATAGTCATTTTTTTTTAAAGAAAATATACCCTTTAAACTACTCCTACTGAGTTACTGCTTAATCGCAATTGAAAACTTTTAACTCATGCTAGGGATGTTTTTGAAATGGTATTTCTGTATGTGATATATAAATAGTAAGAAGATTAGAACTAGTTTTTTGTAGTAACTATTTTGCTTTTGAATGCAAAGTACAAGAGAAAAATTTAGATTGTAGAAACAGAAAAGTATTGCTTCCGAATGTACCTTTAGTGTTTATTGTAACAGATGCTTAAAGTGATTAATTTTGTGGAATAATGTTTTTTGTGAAGTTGAACATTAGCAGCCTGGAGTGTGTGAGGGGAGGAGAGTGAGGTAAGGGAAAAAATGGAAGCGAAGAGTGGCGATGATTATCATGTATGTGGTAACTTAAGATACATTCTGTCATAAATGGGTGCTTGTTGTCAGTGTGTTCTGCACAGTATGTTCCTGGTGACCTCCAGGTGGTGCTTTTTTATTGCTCTGCATTCTGTAATGTCTGTATTCTGAAAAATTTATCCTTTGGAGTTCTCTGTTTCAGCGGTAATTCCTTCAAATTGTGCTTCTAATAATGATGTGTCTTTTACATATGAAGAAAGAAAAATTCAGAAGTAACAATAAATCTTGCATACATTTTGCTGTTATGCAATGGGAGGCTGATAGATGCCAAACATATTTACAGTAACCCTGAACCATTCTTTCTTGGTGTAATATACCTGGAAGTTTGTGTGTTGAGGGTGAGTTTAAAAACAGATACATATATGTAACTAATACTGTAATTTCTATAATCCTCTCTAATTATTAGCCCTTATCTGATTTTATATTAATTATGCAAGATCTTTTGCTAAATTGTAAAGTTCATAATGAAACAAAACTAGTTAATTTAATTTTTTAGGAGTTGATAACTAGTGATGTTAATTTCTATAGGCTGAAAACTTCCATAATTATTAATTTCTGTCTTAAAAAATGTTCTGTGTTAATAGAACTAGAGTCTGTACCCTTTTCTTTTGCCTACTTTCTCTTGAGCAAGCTGCTGCTTTTGTGGTATCTTCATTTCCTTATTGACTGAAGCAAGATTTGAACCACATGAGGGTTGGAGAAAATGTGCATTAAAAAATTTGTGGCAGTGGTATTCTTCATGTGGTAAAAGTACTATAATTGGGGGAATTCTGCAGAGATTACTGCAAGAATTGTGTGCATATGAGCAGCAGAGTTAGTAGGGGTTTGCTTCTTATTTATAATATGATAGATACACCAGAAAGAACAAATTAGTCAGTAGCAGACATAACTCCCACTGGTTATTCCATTCCCTACCCGTTAGCTCTTTGATGCCAATATGAAATTGGCCATTGGAAATTTTATTTGATGCTGTCTCCTCGAAGGAAAAGTAGGACTATTAAACAAAAACAAGTGAAAAAGAGAGAGAAAGTTGCGAGAGAAGAGTGAATGGGATTATATATACTATACTAGTTATACTATATATACTATACTAGTTATTATATAACTACATCTATATCATTTCTAAATGTGCTCATTCCTTAAGGAAGGAAATAAGTCATCAATAATATATTTATTAGTGTCCTATTACCTGCCATTGTATAAACCTGGAGGCTATCCACATGCATATGCACTGTTAACTTGGAGTTTAAACACTGTTGATGTTAGCTTCTAAAAAAATCCAATCCTGGCATATGGGTGGTTTCCTTCCAGGTCACCTGTGTGGTCCTGTGAGGATCAAAATCCTCAAAGGAAGCTGTTTCCCAAAGTTTTCCAGCAGTTTTTTATTTAAACGATCTGCATAGAATGGGCTGCTTACCAACGTTGGGATTGTACCATCTTCATCCTCTCTGTTTTTACAGCCTGTCTCAGGAATCCAGATGAAAACAGCAGAATTCAGCTAACCATGCATTTGCAATGCTTGGTGAGATGTCGTTAATGGAGGTGAGGTAGAGACATCTCACTCTGAACAGAATGGTAACATTAAGAGATGATTATTTACTGAAAGTAGGTATCTAAATAGGCCATATGAGTTTTGTCCTAAAATTGCCTATTTCTCTCCATGGACTATAAGTCTAAGATGAGTTGCTTTATATATAGATATGTGCATTGCAAGTGTATTTCTGTCTATGATCTGTGCAAGATTTTTATATTTTACAGATGCTAACCTATATATAATAGTAGATGAAATTATGGGTGTATCTGGCCTAACCAACCAGTCAGAAGGAGAAATTACTGATGCGAATCTTTGGCTTTGCTTTTCTAAGTTTCGTTAAATGTAAAATTACCATTAGCACAGTGAAGCATCAGGTTTGGCTGTTGGAGTTGTATCTATTGCCAGCTGTGTCCCACTTCCCTTGACAAAGTGAAGAAAGAAATAACTGATGAGAATTAGGTTTCATGAATGTGGTCAGATAAGCTCAGACTAGAAGGTATAGAAAGGTTCCTTTTTTGTCCTAATAAACAGGAACTTGTTGCACAGGGTAAATACTTACACTCAGCTACTGTTGCAGCTTTTCCTAAATGGGCTCCAGATTCCTTGATTTTCAAGGTACTCTGACTGGACAGCACCTGTGTTTGGTTTCTAATGTGAGTATTTTCCTGACAGTGGTTCCTGTCAGCTGGAACAGAATCCATGGCATGCCTTTGTCCATCTTTAAGACAGCTTGTGTGAATGATCTCTCAGGCTAGTCCAGTAGCCTTTGGTTGCGGGTTTTGGTTTTTTTTTTTTTCTGCAGTTAGATGTCTGTGTTATTTCTGGAGCTCTGTAGGTGCACTAGGTTACTGTTGCTAGTGTAGCTTTGACTGCGCACTCTTTTAATTACCAAGGGGCATAGGACTCCATAGAACAGCGCTGGCAACGGGCTCGGGTTCTCCCGGGAAAGGAGCAGCACAGTGGGATGGGGCTTTATAACCTCTGTGGTTGCAAGGTGTTTAGAGGAGTAATACAGTCACTCTGTATAGTCAGATACTGTAGGGTAGTTTTTTCTGAAGTGAAACAGCCTAAGCTGATAGAGGTTTTTTGGTTTGGGGGGGGGGGTTGTGTTTTTGGTTTTTTTACATTAACGTGCCATTGGACTTGTTAGGAAAAAGATGTGCCAGAGGTGAATCTTCTGCTGCTATTTAAAGCATGCTTTTTTCCAGGTTTTTTTTGTTTGTTTTTGTTTGTTTGTTTTTTTTGTTTGGTTCAGTTTTGTGTTGTGTTTTTTTCCCCCAATATTGGTAGCGAAATAACCAAGAAACTCTGGAAACAGTATTTTGGGTTTTTTTATTTTTTTTGACATGTAAAATGGAGTTACAGTGATTCCGTGATTGATGGAGTCATGCAGTTGAAAATGAGGCATAATTGCCCAGTTTGTTTGGAAACTGCAGGACTCTATGGATTTGTTTCTGTATTTAAACTTCATTAAATAAATTGTATTTGTGACAGTGGAAAACCTGCACACTGGTGTGATGGAGTTCATATTTCTTGTTCTATATTTTTCTTTTTTTATCTGCCTCTGTGCTTTGGTGTGCCTGTATTTTTCTGGCTGCCAAGAAATGACATATAAGCATGAAGGTAAGAAGTTACTGATTAGCTCACCTGATTGCATTACAAGGAAATTCATTTTGGATAATTTTCATCATGTTAGATAATTACTCGAAAACGAGATACTTAAATGTAAAGCGAAACTACTTTAACAACAGAGAAATCAGATTATTTATGTTTAAGTATATCTAATCCAAACCATTTAAAATATGAGGGTATATTGAAATTTGCATATAATGTGTCACTATTGATTTATAACATCCTAAACTTTGATGTTTACTGAGCACAATACTTCAGCAGAAACAGTAATACTTGAGTTATAAAGACCTAATGCATAATTTTACTTTAAAATTATGTGAAAACATTGATATAAATCCCCATGAAAAATACTTGCTATTAAATGCATGGCAGCAGTCAGTGGTAATTTGAATTTAAATCAGAAATTTTCAGCAATTTGTGTGACTGTTTTCTCAGTTATGAAATTATGATTTAGAAGTGACAAATTATACAAATCAATATAAAAGAATCTTTAAATTGTTAATTGAGAATGTTCCCATTTTTAAGGAAAGTCTGAATGAAACTTGAATGAAAATGGTGTATAGGTACAAAAATCCAGTGAGTATTGTACATGTTTGTATATTCTTTTCAAAAAGCATTGTGATTCAGCTTTTGAGCTGTATGTGGAATCTCCCTGGGAGTGGTGTATTTATTTGTACCTTATTATTTATTACAGTGTTTATCAACAAACTTTGTATGACTCAGATATCTTTTTTTTTCTTTCTACAGCTGTTCCCTTATCAGTGTAATTTGTTCTGGTTTTGCTGTGAATCACTCTTGTAGCTAGTTGCTTCAGATGCTGGATGATCAACAATAAGAACAGCTATTTTGTAATTGTGTCATTAAGCAATTCATACATGTGCAATTAATACACAATGGTTAAATACCTTATCTCTATTTCTATGGAAAGTATCTGCTTCACAAAACAATAAATGTACAGCTTCCCTAAAGAGGAAGGAGTCATTAAAAACAAATAAGTGGTTCACTCATAACTCCAAATATTATAAGCAGTCTGTATAGCATTTAACAATTTTTTACTTTTAACTCTCCTTGAAGTGTTAGGGTTTTTTAGTGTGATGGGAAATACTAATTTTTTAGCATAATTCCCTCCCATCTGATAATCAAGTGATTTATTTATTAATATATGCAAATTATCCCCCCCTACTTTTACTACTGTGAAATGTTTAAATGCAGCTACTGTCTTTTGTCAAAATAATGCCATTGCTTTAAGTACCTTCTCAAACCTATACACATTTATGTAAAATCAAACCCACTGTTGTTTTAATATTGCTTTTTCACTCCTTGAAACAGTGTGCGTGCACACAGGGTTAGAGGAAGATACATACTTAAGCTGAATTATCTACAAAAGCTGCTGGAGTTTGAGGTCTAGCAAAAAGCCCAGTAGGTATGATAAGCCTTATCGTCAGTTTTAACCAAGCTGCTGCTGACCTTCATGGTACTGGATTCTCTGTGCCATATATATGTTAGTACACTGGAGTTTTGCTCTCCAGCTTTTAGAAGTCCCTTCTGCCAACCTTTTCGAAGTCAAGGCTTAACTCTTACTCACTTTGTCAGTCCTCAAGCCTATACTTCATTGCAGGATTTGGCTGAGCTTTGCTCAAGTGTGTTTGTCGTTTTCGATGCCAAGCACCCTTGAAGCAGGAGGCGAGAGCAGGGTGAGCTGCTCTGCAGTCCTCAGAGTTGCCTGTCCTTGGTTCCTCCAAAACGTGGGCTGAATGTTCTGAGCCCCATGCACAGACAAGCTGGTATGGGCAGAAGAGCAGGATATAAAAGTATTGGCATAAGAGTCTGCATCCAGCTTTGTTCTGGGTTTACAGCATCTTTGAGTAAAAAGTATCCATGCTGCAAAATGAGGATGCAGTTTTCATGAAAGTCTCTTGGGTTTTGTTTACCTGCCATCATCTTCTTTACCTCTGTATAATCTACCTTCGTCTTTATGAAACTGTATCTGCTCATCAGTTTGGACTCAGAAAGGAGTTCTTCCTGCTGAGTTGACCCAGCAACCCAAATTTTAAATTTGTTTGTCTTCCTTACAGCTTGAAGGTAGCACCATTTCTTTAGCCCCGTTTTCAACTCCCAACGTAGTACCACTGTTAGATGATTGTTGGCTGCAACCAGTATAAAGTGTGGGAGAAATACTGGATGGGCCATCTCCCAAGGACTAATTACACCCCAGTTTTTGTGGTAAACCTCTGTACTTATGAGAGAGGAGCCTGAAACAATTGTAATTTGAGTGTGAGAGAACACATCAGCCTTCTGGATAAGTCTTTATATTTCTAGAATAGAGCTTAAACCTGAGAACAGTGAATGAATTGGTGAAGTATGTGAATGCTGGGGGAAGTATTAAATTATCCCAGGGAGGTGTTTGTCTTAAGTGCCTTAGACATAGTTCTGCCTAGTGAAAGGATCACAGTGTTTCCTAAACTGAGTAATGTCTTTACAGAGTATTAGTATTACAACTGCACTCCTTTTATTTACTTGCAAATACACTAAATAGTAACTCTGGTGGTCTAGTAGCTTGCAAAAGTAAGTTTGTTTCTAAAGATTGTTCAAAAGCTCTTTGCCTGCTGTGCTGCATCATATTTTTCTGTATGGAAATGTGTAACCACAGACTATTTGGAAAAGGCATGGCTTTTGTTTGTTTTGAGTGCATATCATCCTTTTAGAAGGAGTTTTTAGTAGAACAAGTTGGTTTAAAAATGCAGTGTGAATTAATTTTAAAATTATTATTTCGGGTGCTTATCTTAAGTGAAGCAATTAAGTGGTTCAGAAGAGGATCTTAAAGCTGTCTTCAGTAGTTTGAGTGGGATTAGCTGTACTGCGAAACTGTGATGGAATTTAGCTAACGAGCGATGAGACTGTGCCCTGGTGGACCGTGGTGACCAGGGCTGCAGGCTGTAAATGCAGTGCATGGTGTCGTGCATGCAGGCACCAAGTCACACCTACGGAGCTCGATTTTGTGGTGCTACTTAATTCAAGATAGAGTATTTTGGCCGTTGATGAGAGCTGTGCTGAGCCAAAAGAACATATTAAGCGTTACGGGGCTTTGTGAGAAAGGGAAGACAGTACTTTGTAGACATGCTGGAAGGATGTATAAAGTTAGATAAGTCTATAGGACTGTGGTGAAAGGTAAATATTTGGAATTCATCATGAGATAGGGCATTATGGATAAAAGAAAACCTTTCAGTATCTTGAATGAAGTCGATAGCTCACAATTGCTCTCACTTCACCAGTTTGGCTTGGCTAACATGTAAGATGTCTGATGTTCTGTGTTAATAATAACTGATAATTTTTTTCATCATTTAGGCCTTTTTAATGAACAGGGCTAGTATCTTCTCACATATAACCTGTGGTTTATAGTTCTAAAAAATCCCCAAACAACCAAACTGTGACATCAGGATCTGTGATTCAGCATTAAGCAGTGCCAAAAAATATAGAGATGGATAGACAGATTTTCCTTCATCTTCTTAAAACAATGCCTTTCCCCTAGCCTCCCTGTCTAGGATGCTTCACAACCTGACTCTATTTTTCCAGCAACACCCTTTTTTTTTTCCTTTCTTAATTTTCTTGCTCCTCTGAATTGGTGTTGGGTTATTAGAATACTTGGATGGTGTAAAATGCTACGCTTTCTGTTGATTAATAACAGTTAAATTTTGTTATTGTTATTTTGGAAGGAAAAATACTTGAAAAACTGTTTTTCCGGTTAAATGTTTAAGCAATTTTTTCTTTTTTTAAATAGCATAACTTTCTATAGAAATTTTTACTTTCTGAGCATATGTTAGGAAACTGGTGGAAAGGGGACTCTTAAAATGGTGAAGGAATTATTGTAGTTGTGATGTTTTATATAAAACCACATCTTTCACAATGAATATTGTACTATTCACTTCCATTGGCTATTAATTTTCTCTAGTTTTCTTTAAGCATGCATTTAATTGATGACATTGTGTAAAATTTTTAAAATCTGCATTGAAATGCTGGTTTTCCCTAAGCAATAGTTTTTTTGGTTAGTCATAATATTGGAGCAAACTTTTGAAAATGATGGTGTTGGAAAAAACAAATAGAAAGAGGCAGTTAATACTTTTAAGTAGGATTTTGCAAAATAGGTATTATGAATATATTATTTTTTTTTCTTTTTTTTAAAATTAGTACGAATGACAAAATTTGTACCACATTATTCTTCGGAATATTTTTTCCCTTTTGGTTCCACAGCTTTTATGTTACATCGAATTGGGTTACTTTTTCTTCTTAATAGTTATTGCATTCCTCTACTGTGAATTTTGTAAGATCTGTATGATTTTGGTACTTAGCTTTTAAACTGTTGCTAAAGAATTATTCTACTGGACATTACCCAGTGCTGTGTGCAGTTCAGTTCTTGGAGGTTCTTATACAAATGATGTTGAAAAGGTAGCTAATTTAATCAGAGAACAAGGGTTTACAAAGGAACCTTTTTTCTTCCTAAATACGGAAATAATGGTCAGAGAAGACCTTGGCTGCTGCTTAGTGGGCCATTAGGGTTTTCCAACTGTTTCGCTAGTAACTAAGAAAAACTAACTTTTCAGAGGCATGTTGTGGAGACATTTTTTGGATTTGATGAAGAATCTGTTGATTCAGAAACATCATCTGTAACATCATATAACACAGATAAAACAGACAGGACACCAGCAACACCAGAAGAAGATTTGGAAGATGTAAGTAGTTGATGATTTGTTCTTATGTTCTATAAAAAATAACATGGAGTGTAAATGCAAACATTTTTTTCACCTATTCTTTCACAGGAACTGTCAGAGATTTGGCAGAGAATTCCTTTGTTTTGTTTCAAGTCCAGTAACACATCCACAGTCATTGCAATAAAATTAATAAGATAATATTCTGCCCGACAGATTTGGCAGATATCAGGTTGAGAAATAAAATTGTTTTTCTCAAACCCTTTCTTATTAGTGAAAAGAAAATGAATAGGCACATTGCTTTACCAAAAGTCAATAGTTACTAGACAATAGTTTGCCTTTCAACCTTATAATTTATTTGTCTGTTTTGATACAACCAGGATTTTCTTTCTGTACTTACAATACTGAGAGAGGCTTTTGCAATTCATTAAGGCTTAAATGATCATAGGTGGTAAATACCCACTGACACGTTTTGTCTCAGCTCTGTGATATACAGTGCAGCTGGCCTACTTTAAATGACTGCAGGGCTGAGGACAAAGCATGAATTAGATGCTCTTTTTCATCTTTCTTTCCTGTTCACTAACTTGTGCCTAATACTTCTCAGTCATAAGAAGCTTCTTATTTTTCTAGGTTTAATATCGAATAATATCGTAATCTCTTTTCCTTGGAGCCTGAGTTCCTGGAGCAAAAATTAATTAAAGGGAAGGACATTTCTTGCCCTCAGCATTATAGGAAAGACCTTGAAAGTGTTGATGTCAGTTGCTCAAAATTCAAAGAAAGTTAAGACATTAAAAATAATTCATGTTAAAAAAAATAATTAAAAAACCATCTTACAGCTTTTGAAATATAACTTCTGTGTTAGTGTGCTTGTGCTGGTAAAATGCTTTACCCTCACATAGTAGAGACAAAGAGTAAGGGAGTGATGGACTGCATGACAAATAGAACAAAGCCCTTCTGAAGCCCCTGTGGCAGTGGGGTTGCTGAAGAAAGACGGTGGCACGTAGAACTGCTCCCTCTCATCTTTCCCCAGTCAGTTTCTTTCTGTTTCTATACATTTCTGCCTCATATAGTAACTTATATTGTCCTGAAATTGTGCGGTTGAAACAGTTACTGATCTCTGCATTTCTGCATCATCCTCAAATCATCCTTCCTTCCATTTCCATTTGTTTTGGTTTTTTAAACCTTTCTTAAACTTTGAGACTCAGTGTGAGTTGTGTTACTTGTTGCATTTGTGAGTCTGTCTGTTCATATAAACAAAACTACCATCATACATATTTATCTTTACATGCACAAACCCATTTTTTCTTTCGCTCTTCATTTAGAGCACACCTAAAGAAGAAGCTGAACTAAGGTTCTGCCAGCTAACAAGAGAGTATCAAGCTTTGCAAAGGGCGTATGCATTGCTTCAAGAACAAGTTGGTGGAACCCTGGATGCAGAGAGAGAAGCAAGGGTAATTTTTTAACTGAAATTTTTTTTAACTCTGAAATAATTGAAAAGGCTGAAAAAACTTGGAATAGCAGGTCAGTGAAATGCAAAGAACCATATTTTTGAGGATTAGAGGACATTATCAGTAAGGTGACAATTTAGATTCATCTGGTGCGATCAGAACAAAGATACCATTGTACTTTATTCTAGCATGCATAATATATTAAAGATTTCAGTAGTAAGGCAGTGTTACTGAGAATGATATCACAATTGAACCTGCAATTTGGATAGCAATGTGGTGGATTTAAAATGAATCGAAGAATAGGTTGTTATAAGTACTTAGGTACTTTTATCATGGGAGTATATTAAAACCCTGACCCAAATCTGACAAAGGAAGTTTTTCTTCAAGTGTTTTGTCAAATATATGAATCCATAGTTTGTTTTAAAAAATCTCAGTTTGAGAGTGTTCTTCCACTGAAAAGTACATAGCTAACTGTTGTTCCTATTAGGTCAACATGTGTGATTGTTTACTCTTTCTGAAATAAATGGGGTTTTTATCTTCACAGTAATCTCTGTACTATAGGTATTTGAGGTGTGAGGGAGTATATATTCTGTTTTCTTTTACCCTTCTGCCACCACTGTGTTTAACCATTTAGTGCTGACCATAAGGTCAGCAGAAGTCATGCTAACATCTTCCATTCTGTTTTTCCAAACCGGACAGGAGAGAAATCACTTCATAATGAATTGGTGAGCTCTGACTCAGTCCCCAGATCTGTTCACTGAACAGGAGCGGCATCAAAAAAAGAGCCGAGTTAACTAGCGGCAATAGTTCTTCTACTTTATCCCAACTCCTTGCAGATAGGGACATTTCTAGAAATGTAGCATATATACAAGTAACCCTCTACTTGAATGACTATTGTGACTGATGACCAAAGAAAATGTAACATCCAAATGGACAAGCAATAGCCATAGGGCTGGAAACTTCATCATCTTCACCTCATGCCCTTCATTCTGCATCAAATACAGCTTGAACCTGTAGATTACTGACTATGGAGAGAGTTGACTGACGTCATTGTGAGGCCACTATCAATTATCTTTGAAGGGTCATGGCAGTTGCAGGAGGTTCCTGAGCACTATAAGAAAGCAAATGTCACTCTTGTCTTCCAGAATGGCAAGAAGGAGGATCTGGGGACCTGTAGGCTGGTTGTTCTCACCTCAGTCCCTGGGAAAGAGGTGGAGCAAATAATCATGGAAACCATTTCCAACTGTCTGAAATATAAGAATGTGACTGGGAGTGATCAGCATAGATTTATGAAAGAGAAATCATGCTTAACCAGCTTGATAGCCTTTTATGTTGAGATGACTAGCTGGGCAGATGAGTTGAGACCAGTGGATGTTGTTGTATCTTGACTTTAGTAAGTCTTTTGACACTCTCCCCCATAAGGTTCTCATAGGCAAACTGATGAAATACAGAATAGACAAGTGGACAGTGAGGTGGACTGAAAATTAGCTGAAATAGCTTGAAGGGTTGTGATCAGTGTCAGAAAGTTCAGCTGGAGGTGTGTCACCAATTGTACACCAAAAGTGTACTGCAGGGGTTGATACTGGGTCCAGTGCTATTTAACCTCTTCCTTAATGACCTGGATGATTGAAAAGGGTGCACCTGCAGGAAGTTTGCAGATGATACAAAATTGAGAGGAGTGGTTGATACGTGAGGTGGTTGTGCTGCCATTCAGAGGGACCATTTGACTGCCTAAAGAAATGCGTAAAGAGGAATCTCATTAAATTCAACAAAGGGAAGGAAATTCCTGCATGTGAGGAATAATAACTCTAGACACCAGTATAGACTTGGGGCTGATTTGCTGGCAAGCAGTTTTGCACAAAAGGACATGGGGGGTCCTGGTGGACACCATGTTGAATGTGAGCCAACAATGTGCCATTGCAGCAAAGGCGGCCAACAGCCTCCTGGGCCGCGTTAGGAAGAAAGTCCCCAGCAGACCCGTGGAGGTGATCCTTCCTCTGCTCAGCATTGATGAGGCCACATCTGGAGTGCTGGGTCCATCTCTGGTCTCCCCCAGTACAAGAAAAACGTGGACATATGGGAGAGAGTCCAGCGAAGGGCCATGAAGGTGATTAAGGCCTCAGAGAACCTGATACACAAGGAGAGGCTGAGAGAGCTGGGACTGTTCAGCCTGGAAAAGAGAAAGCTCAGGGGTATCATATCAATTTGTGTAAATACCCGAGAGAGGAAGTAAAGAAGATGGAACCAGACTTTTCTCAGTGGGATCCAGTGAAATGACAAGATACAACAGGCACAAATTCAAGTACAACAAATACCGTTTAAACATAAGAAAAATCCTTCTTCCTCTGAGGGCAGTGAAACATGGGAACAGGTTTCCCAGAGAAGCTATGGAGTCTTCATCCCTGGAGATATTCAGAATCCCACTGGACAAGGTCTTGAACAACCTGCTCTAGGTGCCCTCCCCTGCTTTGAGCACAGGAGTTGGACAGGGGATCCCTTCCAACATCAATGAGACTGTGATTCTAAAAAGTGTTTAAGCATTAAAAAAACCCCTAACCTACTTCCCCCCACCCCCCAAAAAAACCCTTGAGCCTCCAAAATGGAGAAACATGTTAAATACTGTGAATTATTACATATTACTGCCTTGCTACATGTGGCCTTCATTGTATTGTGCCACTGCAACATGTTACTAGTAAAGCAGAAAGACAAAGATTTTAGTGTGGTTTAAAGATTACTGGTGGGGATGAACTCAATTTATCCCAATGGTGGGAGCTGGCACTAGCTTAATGGTTCCACTGCTTAGGACACTTAATAAAATACTCACAAAATTCTATATTGCTTGATTGCTGATGGTTATTAGGCATACATGTGCATGATTTCACCCACATCATTTTCTCAGGCAAGCATTTTAAAATCCACTTACTGAATATTCTCAGGTACAGAAACAGTATGCTTGTGGGAGCAGAATTTCTGTGTGTTAATAAGCAAAGCTTTCCAGATAGAAGTTACAGAAGAATGTAGACTGCTTGACATTATCTGGAGTTATTTACAGCTAAAAATGTTAAGTCTATTATCCCCAGAGCCAGTATTTAGACGATTCGGGATTTACTTTAAAAAGTGTCACGTTTTGTTTGGGGGTTTTTTTTCAAGGTTCTTTGAAGTGGCTCTCAACCAACCTTAATTTTTTTTTCCTGTGAAATACAGTTCTTGTAATGGTAGAATTATTGTTTTATGGCTTTATTTGTTAGAGTTCTCAGCATCTTACAAAAGCCTAGTCACATTTGACACTCTCTTTTTAAGTAGGACACTTAACCAAGGAAAGCAATAAGGACTTTGGAGATCACTTTTCAAGCTAGAATTGGGGCAGGGGGCATAGTTACATCTACTATTAAAGTAAGATTTCAGAGGCATTCATGTATTTGACAGTTATGAGACACCATTATACGTTTCCTTTGCCTTCATTGGAAGGGAGACTGGTATGAATGTTTTTGTAATAGCTTTTTAAAGTTTTATTTTGCAGGCACAAACTGTCTCTTTAGTACTCTTTGGAATTGTTGCTCATTCTTTTTAATGGCATTTTGGTCTCTTTTGTCACATCCATGCAAATCCATCTTTTAAGTGAGTCAGGAGGTAGTTTTTTGCATGGTTAGTTTTGCAGGGCCCAATGTTCTGGTGGGCTGAACATTTCCTATTACGTTTAGATGAGGCTTGAGGTAAACAACAAGGACCCAAAGATGCAAAGATGCAGAAGGAAATCCCTGTGGGAATTTTTGAACTGCTTGGGTGAGAGTACCTTAAGTAGGGTGGGGAGAGTACTTGCAGCAGCTTGAGGAGCCTCGGTGACTGAAGGTCCCCAGAGATATCCTTTGGTTTATATCCTTTTTGTTTAGTACCTGGTATCATCCAATCCCTTTCAGGGCATCACTGGACACAGGGGGTAATACCTACTGTAGTGTAATAGTATAATAATCATGTAGAATAAGGAAAACTGACTAACGTGTGCTGTTTATGGGATAAAGAAATTATTTCTGGTCAATATATTTTATTTACCTGTAGGCTTTTTTCAGTGCTTATTGCAATTCTGTTTCTCTCTTGCCCTTTTTTCCCCAATTGCCTTGAATTACTAAAGATTATGAATAGCTTCTTAGAGCTCTTTTAGTTCCTAACTTTTTTATTTTTTTCTGCCTGGGAAGAGCTTTGTCACTGAATACATGGCAAAGGCTAGGAAGGAAAAAATATGTTAAACTGATGGCTTTAAATATTTTGTAACATAAACACAAAAGCAGTTATTTTAATGAAAAACATTAAAAGCTGACTGGACAGCCCATAAGTGGGTAGAAGGTATTTTTACTTGGATTCTGTGTGTAATTAAATCTACCTGTCTACCTGGATGTGCATGCATACATACACTCTTTTTAATACTCTTTTTTCCCCTCAGACTCGTGAACAACTGCAAGCTGATCTTCTCAGGTGTCAGGCAAAAATTGAGGATCTGGAGAAAGCTCTAATCGAGAAAGGACAGGTAAAAGGCTCTCTTAATGTCCTCCACCACATTATTTTCTCCCTTGCATGCAGCGGTGCCCTTGCCATCTTCATTGCTTGCTGGTGTGTTAGTGTGACTGATGCAGCTTAATTGCTGCTCCAGCCACAGCTTACTTAAATAAAGGAAAGTATTATATAGGTTAAGAAAATGCCATTAAAGTTTCATTTTCTAACACATAATACGCTGAAGCATAATATTGAAATAACTGGTTGTTACACGCATTGTAAATTTTGTTCCCCTTGTCATTTGGTGCAGGCTTTTCTCCTGTTTTCCATTTTGTTTATATTTGCTATAAATTCCAATAAAATAAATATTCTGTATTTGTACTGGAGAATATTATTGGTGTGTAGCATAGAAAAATTCAAAACCAAATCACTTCCACACATGCTTCAGCTAGAGAAATGAACCACTTAGTGTGTCTGGTTACTGGAAGGTGCTTGCGGTGTTACTCTCCTGGGCTTAAATTCTTGGAGGACCCAACTGCTTTCAAATTCCCATACCATCACACAGAGTAAAATTAGGCCTAATGCTTCAGTATATCTTGTAAATACTTGAACATGTGGCTACTGATGCATATTTAATAATGTCTAGGATCTTCGGGAAGGCTGATTAAGAGTTATGAGAGTGCATTTAAAAGATGTTCAGTTGCATAACTTCTAGAATGGACTGAGAAAATTGGGGCAATGTTATTTTACAGTTTATTGTTTGAAACAGCAATTTTAAGATTGCACGTAGCATATGGTAATAAAATAAGATATAGCTATCCATAGATAGACATTTCAAAGACTAATGATCCTGTAGCATTGAATAAAAACAACCTACGAATAATGCCAAGTTAATGATATTAGTATTTTTATGGTTTATTCTTTGTAAGAAAAAACTCTCTGTTAGATTCTATATAAATACAAAGGTTTGGGGAGCATATTCAAATTAAGGACAAAAATTGTTTATGCTAGTTTCCACAGAAACTGGAATTTGCTTAGTAAATTCCATGTAAATAAAATATCACTAAAAATAGAGAATATGTTATCAATCTAAAAATGATAGCTCACTGAGTGTTTGGAAGAATAAATGGAACTGAAGACCTCTCAAGGATCTGCTGCTGACATTTTAGTGTGTTGATGATAAAGGTGTTGTGGGCAAATTGCTGTGTAATTGAAAACATTAACAAAATAGTTGACTATTACATTGTAAAATTTAAGTACTGTGTATGTAAGTAAGATAAGTGAAGATGGATACGCATGTAAGAAATTACTTGTGTGACTTTTGTTTCCAGAATGGTATGTCATAAAGGTATGCCTGGGAATTAGAATTTAATTAGTTACTACTTTAGGAGATTCATAACCACACTTTCAACCTTGTATCTCTTAGTAGTCCTGAGAAGGCCAACAGGGATGTGACAAGGAGCAATATGATATTGTCTCTAGTCGGCTAGTTTGTACGCTGAGCATTAGCTTTCCACAGAAGTGGTCACAGTGTCTTCCTGGGAGCTCTAGCACCTGCTTGGTTCTCCTGACCTGTTAGTATTTACATTCAACAAAATAAATGGCTGTGATGATAAACTGACGTCTTTGTGCACTATGTGATTTTTTTATTATTATTATTACTTTGTCATTTAGATGGTCATGGTAGTGATGACGATTTAATAACACTTGTGAAATGTTCATTTGGGAAACCAGTCTCTAAAGTGGTTTTGAAAAGGAAACAATGAATCAAAAGATCCTAGTGTATTATCCCAGGAATTTTTAGTCTTACTTTACAGCTTTAGGCAACAGAAGCAGCAAAGACCTTCACAATTTTCCTGAAGTCAAATTCAGAGCAGGAGATTAGAATCTTATTGTTAAAAAATTATTTGAAGCTTGGCTTATAACAATTTATGTGTAACTTCAAAGTAAGTGTCAATGGCTCTTGATAATCTCTCATCAGTTCCATCTGTCAGAATTCCCCTAGATGTAAAAATAAGACTAATAATCCATTTCCGCAAGGTAGATTGAGGCGCATGCATAAGAAACTTTATATTAAGGGAAGAAATTCTTACAGAATATTAATAGTTGTAAATAATAAATCTCAAAATATTGGAGTATGTAATGTGCCAGATGGACTTTTTTTGAATGCTCAGCTCTTCCGGAGACCTGTTGTGTACATAAATACAATTCCACTGGAGTTAAGGTTTTCTCGGAAAGTCAAGTTGAGCTTCATCAAGAAAGACACAAAAGTTAATTATCAATAGGGCAAATTAATCTACTTTTATGACTTGTGTGAACTGGAGTAGTTGAACCAGCAGGTCTGATGTAACTGTTATGCCTTTTACCATATGCATGCATTGGGATATCCACCCTAAGTCTGTGTCTGCAACTCCTTGTTCATTCCTTGACCTTAGTAAAACGCTAGTTAAATGTTAAACTAGACATTGGATTTTATTTTAAGCATTTCTTTCATTTGTTTCAAAAATTCTTGATAAATGTCATGCCTTTACAGTACTCATTTTAGTATATTATTCTTAGTATGATACTTATCATAACCCTGAAGAGCTTGTTTACTGCATGAAAGTTAAAATGCACTTGTGCATTCTTGTATATGAGTGGAAGAAGGAGAAAGAACAGTAGAATATGAAACTGTAGTGGATAGTAGGTAGAAGAACTAGCTTTAAACTTTTTTAGAAAATACTAATTGGAGTAAATAATATATCAGAATGTTTTAGATTTTTTTGGTTGACATTTCAGGGCCTGGGATATCCAGATTTCATTAATTTCTCATACAGCATCAATGTGCCAATATCTTGCTGACAAAGAATGTGTCAGCCTTAATACTTAACTGAAGACATTTAGATTTTAAATAAATTGTGCTTTTTACCTAGAAAGTAATGTGATCTAGAGTTAGTATGGCATATTAAGTGTTGGATATTGTTTTATTAAACTTATTAGAGCTGTATGAGCTAGATTATGTAAATACTTTACAGGGAGAACAGAGCATATTTGGCAGTTATAATCCATTAAATCTGAATGTCCACCTATGTCTGGCAGCGAGTTTTTGTAGCTTGGGTCTTTAATGGGATATTTGATGAGGCCTTTTGAAGCCATGGAAAAACCTAAAAGGAAAGAACAGCTTTGGAACAAGTAATCAAATGGAAATACAGTTTTCAAATGGAGTATAGAATATCTTATATCACTTCCTTTCCTCCATAGGCTTGAATTCCTTATCACAAACAGTGTTTATTAGCCTGATTCTCACACTTTTAGCAGAGGGCAATTAAATGCATACTGCTGAAGCTTATTTTCACTCATTTGGGGTAATTAAATGTTTTTCTTCCCTTTCTCCATTGGGATTTCCATTACACCACTCAAAATGGGATGATTTTGCAAGAAAGTTCCCAACAATTTGCAAGGGAAAGAAATAGTTTTGAGTTAAGCTGAGTAAATAAATGTTTTTTAAAATTACATGAAATATTATATAACTGTGTTCACCCACAATTGCTATACGTAAAGATTTTAAAGTATATATAATTTTAATCTCTTTAATCCTCTTCTTCCTTGTAGGATTCAAAATGGGTAGAAGAAAAGCAGCTATTAATCAGAACAAATCAGGAGTTGCTAGAGAAGGTACGTGTTCAGAATCTCAGAATATTTTCACAATTGCTGCCCTTTATCATAAAAGAAATGTTAAAAGGAAATGAATGTACTAAGTACTGGAACATCAACATGAAAATTGCTTACTTTATTTTTCTCCAGAGACAGAAATTCAGATAAAAATCTCTGATTAAAGTACCAATACACTTTTGTACTCTTTGGGAATGGAAGCTGCTCTTTATTGTGGAATTTCACATTGTATACCCAACAGTAGAACCCAAGCTGGCTGATATTTCTGGTGTCCAACAAAATACAATCTAAAATATTAAGCATAATGTGGAATCTTGTATTTTGCCATACAGTTACACAACAATTATTTTTGTCCCGATCACTAATAAAATTGCCTGCTCCCTTTAGCCTTCCATTTTTTACAATCTGAGATACTCAGAGCTGAGCATCCTCATTGTTCTTCATTGATATTGGTGGGAAAGTTAGCTAGTACTCAGGAAGTCAAAGAATTATTTTTGTTAATTAGTAGCTCAGTATTAATATAATAGGAATAAGATAACCAAAGAAAAATTCATGACTAAAAGTACCTACAGCTGGACTTAATTTATTCAGACACTTACATGAGTATTATAAGCATTTAGTACATTATGCCAGATGTTACACTTCTATTCAGTTTCATACAAATAAAAAGATCACCCAGTTAAGCTAGACAGTAGGCCAAAGCTATTAGTTGGCATAATGAGTGGTCACTTTTGAATTTCTATTTTGTCATTGTTAGTGCCCCAAAGCACAAATCTGGGAAATTATAAAGTAGGCATTAAACCTCCACCATTATTGTCTTTCATATACCATAAAGAGTAGATGTCTAGTTATGCAAAGACAATGAGAACAGTCTACCCAAATGGTAACGTAATCCAGTTTCATTCACTTGATTTTAAAAGAAAGCTTGTATTGCCTAACTTATTTTTGTATTGCCTAACTTATTTAGATATAATGCTCGTATCACTTTTCATACTACTTCCAGATTACTGTTCTTAGAGAACATTGACCATTTTCTGCTGGAAGTTCTCACAAATACTTTCTGATGTGATGTTCCTTCTTTATCTCCAAGACATGGCCCAACATCTAATGAGAAACTGAATTAACAGTTTGTCTAAACCCCTGGCCCATAACTCTGTACAGTATCTTTTCCATTGCTTATGGGGTGTTATGATGTTGTGTTTGTCTCACAGATTTACAGAATGGAACAAGAAGAGCATCAGCTGAAGAATGAGATGCAAGATGCAAAAGACCAGAATGAGCTGTTAGAATTCAGAGTGCTAGAGCTTGAAGTAAGAGATTCTCTCTGTTGCAAACTCTCAAATGGAGCAGAAATTATGTTTGAACCCAAGCTGAAATTCCTGTAAAGATTACTGATGTCTGGTGCATGTTTAAGGGAAATCACTTAGGTATCTATTTTTTAAATGTTGTTATCTTGGGATAATGAAATTGATGCCACTGCCTTAATATGTTTTGGAGAGAGTGCTCACTAATGTTTATAAAGATGTAATATAGCTAATATATATTGCATATAGTTTGTTTTTCATCTAATAAAATATTTTGTTTTGCAATATTTTGCCTTTTTTATTTGTTTCATTTCCATAACTACTCCTTTCCTGCATGTAAAATCACTTGGTATGTATATTACAACCTTGGTTGGCATTGTTTAAATTAACACACCTTCTCACATCTTGCATGCAGTGATCTGACTAAAGATCTTGACACATCCATCACATCAGTTGCTTTTAATTACATTGATTTAAGATTGACAACATTAATATAAAGTAAAATTATCTTAAAAGAACACATCTTGGTAGCAGCTTTGAAAGAATTTCTCTTACCTGAAATCCATTTTTTGGTGGTCTAAAGTGGTCATGGACTGGAAATAATTGGCCTCATTCAATGAAAAGAGGAAAAAAACCCTCTGAGAATGTCAAAGAAAAACCCTCTGAGAATGTCAAAGTGGTGAAGCACAAGTACAACTTCTATGTGTGAAAGTAGTATGTTGCCCATAGCAAATAAATTTTATACTTTGCATAAATGAAATAACAGCAAAATTATTTGTTAATAACAATTAAAATATATAGCTTGTGATTGCAGTAGAAAGCAATGGTCCTCATCACCTCATAAATGGGGCCCATGTCGAATTTAGTAACACTAAACTAGTTGTGTGTGATGCACAGTTGTCACAGGGTTGTACTGCCTGATAACACATTGTTCAGTTTCAACGATCATCAGCATTCTTAACACCATTTAGAATAAACTCTTGAAGAAACCTGTCATTGTCACTCCTCCATAATTTTCATCACCCAGCACGTTTCACCAAAAATCTTGGCATGTGTAACTTCTCTGATAAAGATGAAAATGTCATGTCTTCCTGTTATGTGGACGTTCTGCTTTTTGTCTTTGACATTTCTTAATCTTTTTTTAATCCTTTATCAACCTTATATTTTTATGTCATAGCCCATTATATTCGATATTATGAATTTAGGCTATTAGAATTTCAGTAGATGTTCGGGAAAATAAACATGCTTTCTAATACAGATCTTTATATTTTATTAAGCAACTGTAAAGTAAAATACTGAACAATTTAGCTTTTGAATTGGCAGTTACACTAGAAACTGCTTCCCAAAGTGCTCCCCATCCTTCATGAATGTATTTTTCACATGGAAGAATCACATGAAAAATAGCTCAATGTGATGTGTGAAGTTTTGTCATGTGCCAAATCTTTTTGTGTGACTGCAAGAAAAGATGTTTTTCCTTAGTAGGCAAGCATGTAGACACATATGTGACAATGTGAATCCTTTAGTAAAATCATGATCGTTTCTAGTAATCAGGGCAGTATTTTTTGAGAGCAATTAAATTATTTTGATGAAAATTAGGTTAGCGTAGAAAACACAACCATTTTTTTATCATTAATGCAAGCAAATTCAGGTGAGTTTAATGCACTAGCAACTGATTAATTTTTTAAAAAAATCTAAAATGGTAACTGAATTTGGACAAGAATTAAGCTTCTGGTTTTGGGTTACAACAGCTAGGTCATTTAAGCCCATTTCAAAATTAGACTGTTAATGCAAAAATTATTTAAAAGAGAGCCTATGAGGGGGAGAAATGTATAGTGTACAGAGATTTTTTCCCTCTACATTGTAGTTTCAAATTAGGTTTAAGCTAGTTAGTTAATGAGCAAGAGTTGCCATGCTTTGTAACTTGCTTGAGTGAATGGATGCAGCCCACTTGCCATATCAGTTAAAGCACCTCATTTTGTGATTTAGAAAATGGAGCAATGCATGGATGGTCATAGGAACTAAAGTATTTGCAATAGCTCTATTTCATTGTACTGTATGAAACTGAAGCTCTTGTTGCCAGTGCCTCCTCTTGTAATATGGAGAGGAAATCTGATTTTCCTCACTTGTGTTCCCATAGCCATAGAGAATTCAGAGTAAGACCCAGTGCCTTTGTTGCCCAGAGCCTTCAGTCCAGTCATTTTCACAAGCATGTTACAATTTAATTTAAGTAAAATTGCTTATTTATTGTTTTACTGTATTTCTGCCTTCTGAAGAAATAGTAGGTTGGTATTTTGAAGAAATGCGTGAAAGTCAAGTAAATGGGCTGGATAAGTTTTAGGAATACTATAGTTTTAGATAAATGAGAATTTATAATTTTTACTTCTGGCACAAAGAACATTGTAAGTGTAGAGTAGTGTTGCCTTTCAACATATTCTGACATCCTGGGTTGTGCAGTGAATAGGACAGAGGATTTTACATGCTCTAATAGAAAGGTTAACCGTAGAATAAACAGGGAGCAGACACACATCTTTAATTCTATTGAGAAAATTTTCATTGATAATACTATTTCATGATGGAGTTTAATTTTTTTCTGCATTTTCTTCTTCCTAAATTGTTCTTCGTTCCATGAAAGAAAGCAATAGTTAAACAAGGTTATAACCAATATAACAAACTGCAGAGTTTTTTAGGGCTCCAGTCAGATTTTGGCCAGCGTGCAAGCATTCCTGTATCTGAACAGTGTTGGTTAACTTTGCAGAAACTGTGTGTGCATGGAATCAGTTGGAAGCTAATACCATTTTTGTGCTTATCTAAAGCCAAAATCCTCCAAATATGGTGAAAGTAAGAGAAAATACCATATATTTGGAATGTGAATAGGAATCTGCCTTTTTAAGTGCAAGTATGTTTTGTAAAGGTGGTAAATAAATGCTTACATATAATCACACGTGTTGTTTTTAAACAAAATCTTTCCTCAGGAGAGAGAACGAAGGTCGCCGGCATTTAACCTTCATATAACCACCTTCCCTGAAAACAATGGAAGTGCACTTCAACTGTTCTGTCAACAGGAAGGAATAAAGGTATATGTAGAGCATTAGTAACAGTTGGATGGCAAGGAACATTTTCAGAATGACCAAACTAATATCCAAACAAATGGTTTGCCATCTTGCTATAGGAAAGAAAATCTGAAAAAAATAAATATAGTAATAAAAGATATTTTTAACTGGGGAAAGGGTTTCATAAGAATATGATCTGGTAGTCTGTCAGGAGTTCATCAATGAAAATGAAGGATGGTCAATCAAGATAATTTACATTTACTCTAGCGTACTGCTGTAAAAACGTGGCAGAGAAGAATGTAGATGGTTGTCAGGCTTGCTACAGTACTTTGTTCTTGATATTAAATATTTTCATCTAAGGTCAGAAATATAACATTCACCTATTATTTTATATCCAATTTAGTGAAGCACCTATGCATTTTCTTTGTTGAGTTAGTATGCTTAAGTTTTTTGCCTAGGCCAGGGCCTTGAAGCATGAGGTGCCTGATCCTGAAAACTTATTCAAATAGGTGAGAGTCTATCTATCATTTTAGATCAAGCACATGATAAACATCAGGATCTCAATGGTTAGCTTCTGCTATGAGGAATTACTCCTTTCACTTCTGTTTTTCACTTCTGTTCTCCCTTGAAGAGGCTAGCTGTACAAGTTTATTTGCATGCTGGATCACTTAAGACTGGATTCAGGCTCGTGTTGTGAGTAGTGTTGCACAACAGGACAGACTAACATTTCCATGAGTAACTGAAGTGGAATATCTCCGTGTTATTCTCCATGGCACTCACTAGTAATTTATGCTTGTATTTGTAATTGTGTTTACAAGTCCTCTTACAGAAGGCTTGTTTCTGTTCAGTGCCTTAGTAAGCACAGTACTATCTGTAGTGGAAATAAACTGAAATTGTATGCTGCATATTGTTAGGGAGATGAGTATTCTAACAGAAAAAAAAAGTTAAAATCAGATTCTTACCGACAGGTTTGGTTGGGTAGTCATTTCCCAAACCACACCAAGAGTCTTCAGTTAGCATATTACCTTTCAAATAGAGCCTCCATGGGATGCTTTTTAGCTTATCTGTTATTCTGGTATGCTTGTTGGCTGTAGCAGGTACAGCTTACCAGGGATTCATATTTTTTCTATTGTCTTCTGTTGCATTCCTAAACAGAGATGTTTTTTTTTCAATCTGCCTTTCAGTTCACTTACCTGGAAGCAGGGGCAGTCACCTAAGATGGGCATATTGAAATTGTTGACTTTTTATATATTTTCAGTTTCTTTCAAAATTGGTAGCCATTAATAGCAAATTAGATTCTAGAACGATGCAAAATCTGATTTGCTTTATAAATCTTCCTGTATGCTTCATCATGGAAATAAATGAATTAGAATAAGTATTTCTGGCTCAATAGCTGCAAGAACTTGCATGTCTTACTGAATTCCATTCTTCACTAGTGTAATTGATCAGCTAAAGAAGTTTCCATTCAACATTGTCAATGCTGATCATAATCAATAGTTTTGGTTTTAACACTGATCCAAACACAAGTGTGTATTAAGCTCCACACCATTCTAAAATTACTGATGTGCACTGTTTAATAGCTAATGTAACATTTGAGACACTGCTGAAGTGTTTGTGGAGAGAGGTAAGAGAGGGAGGGAACTTCTCAGGATAGACCAACTTGAACACAGCACCTTATTCCTTTTGTAGAGCCAGGATGGACTAATTTGTAGATTCTCTCCCACATCTGTGTCTGGTCTTCAGGAAATCTTTCACTTCCTCACTGGAGTCTATTGGGTACAGAATCATGAGCAAATGTATTCTGGTGTAGCTATGTATTTTGCAAGCACAGCTAATTTAACTTTAAAAAATTTTAAGGATTGATCATCCTGACTACCGACATAATACAGTTGCACAACACATAGATGCAAACCAGCGCGTTATGTACTGTAAGTAACGAAACTAGTGAGCCAATAGACAGCCCTGTGAAATGTTGGCCTCTTCTAAGAAGTGCTGAATGTGAGTAGAAGTTGAAGGTGTCAGCATTTAATAAGGCTGTCCTGCTTTATGCATGCGTATAAAGCATTTTAGACTAACATGAACTGGTCTTTGACGATGCTCTCAAGCCTTCCTACCTTCAAATAGCATGGCTGCATACAAGCTGTCAATGGGAATGATCCCTGGTCCGCATTAACTTGCAGACCATACTTGGGATAGTTTAGGAGAATGTGATTATCACAGGTTAAATAGTTCCATGAACCTTTCTAACAAATTTTTAAAGTAGAAAATAGAGCTCTGGGGCCTAGGAATGGATCCTGGCGCTGTGTAAAATACAGACATCATGTGAATTTATTCCTCTCTTTTTTGTATCAGAGGAGTGTTTTTCTTGATTTCAGTGACTGGGTCTTAATAAGGATGGTTTCTTCACTGCTTTTGTCGGTCTGGGGGCTGACTGACAGAGAAATGTGGCTTTCTACTCACAAAGGTTGTGAGCTGATAGCGTTTGGAGGAGCATGTTCAGCCCACCGTGCATATTCCCTTCTGCCACTGTAAGGCTGATTTGAAACTCCACACCTTTGTTTAGCAAAGATAAAACCCAAACCGCCCAACAAACCTTCTTAGCAATTATTTTGTTCATGCTCTCTGTCCTTTCAACTTCTGTAGCTTGATGTGCTTGATGCTCCAAACAAACAGAAAAAAACAGTCCTTTAAGCCTGTTTATCAGTTTTGATCCTTCATCCGCATACATCAGCAAGATGATAAATGTGAATGGTACAGGAACATTCTGCCCTCATACACAGACATTGAGGTTGCTTGCTATAATCAAGAATGAGATTTGGTTTTGTCTCTGGAAATATCAATAACACTCTTGTAATTGTGAGGCAAAACTAATATTTCACTTATTTACATTTCAAGTCTTTTTGCATGCAGAAGTGAATAAAGGGTACATAAAATGTAGCATATAAAAACTGTTTCTCACCTACTTTATAAAAAATAAGTGTTGAACATCTTTTTCAGGACGTGAATATATCTGAACTTATGAAGAAGCTAGATATTCTTGGAGATAATGGGGTAACAAATTTTTAATTTCAAATATACCTCTAGTTTTATGGTTAATTTAAGGCAGTTTTTTTTCCCCCCGCAGCAGAAAATAACGTTCAAGAAAATGGACAGGGCAATTTTTATATGCCTGTTTTTGTATGAACAATATTAATGGTTAAGTACTACTTTTGCAAATTTAAAAGAAAGTCTTTCAGTTAGACTGATGCTAGTGAAAAGTGTATTTTCTCAAGATAGGATCTGATCTTTACTGAATGACATAGAAAAAAAGGCACTGTAGTAGGCAGAGGGAAAAGATACAGAACAAGCTAGTATAAAATCTCAGTCATGCAGTTGGGGAAAAAACACCCATGGAGTTGGGTCCAGTTTGTAGGTAGCTTTAACAGTTTGAGGTCTTTATAATACTAGTTTTAAGCTCTAAATCTATTTTTTATGTTGAAAGTTCTGTGGAGGTTTCTATGGTACTTGCACTTTCTTTGCATTTTTTTCATTAGTGAGAAGTCTAGCTCTGAAGTGCATGAGGCAGAGATTCACTTGCTGCAGGGCTATAGTCCAGTGAACAGGCATTTTTCTGCCTAGAAAAAAAAAAAATTTGAAATCCCTGACAGAAACCACTTAATTTTCATTGAATAATGAACTGTTGCAAAAGTTCTGTCGTGGGAGTGGTGTACTGAAATAGAGTGGAGACTAAGTACCCTTGGTTTAGCTTTTAATACTTTCAATCCTGGGATCCTTTCTGGTCATGTTTACAAAATCCTAAATGTTATAGCTGATTTATTCTTTAAAGTACAGTTAAAATCTATTGCTTGTGTTGAAGGATGGTTTTGCAATCCAATTTAAAATGCATCTTTTTGTATTTTAGAATCTGAGAAATGAAGAACAGGTTGCAATAATCCAAGCTGGGACTGTGCTTTCCCTCTGTGAAAAGGTAGAATTAAGTAAAGATTTTTCTCTGCCTAAAGACTGACCATATCTTCTAAGTTATCACATAACTTTGCCAGGGAAGCATGGCTTTTTTGTTCAGGTTGTCTGGATTGGAGCATGTATTCATCTTTACATAACTGTTGAGATTGTGATGTCTTGAGGTAAAATCAAATTTACAAAATAAACCCAACTTAAAAATAAAAACATGTTTTAGAGATATTCTCTTAGAATAAAGTATTAAAAAGCCACTTAACAAAAGAGACTTCATTCACAGAAGTGCCGATGTCCCCAGCTCTCTGGGAACAGGGTGCTGTGAAGTCCTCTGTAAGTCATACCACCATGGTCCAGTTTGGGCTCATTTCTGTGAATGACTGAAAATGCTCCGAGTGGTCTGTGGTCCTTTTCTCTGTAAATTAGTGGGCATAGATAGCAAAAAAGTAGTTTGTACAGGATAGGTAATCAGTTGGGTCACTCAGTTCTGCATGACTATTTCTTCTCCAATTACAGAGAGAATATAACCTGTATATGATTAAAGATGACATTTAGAACTAAGAAAGACTTGCCTTTTTCTCCAAAGAAGCTTTGTGCATCCTTTTCATAGGTTTCTATTAAATCTTTCCTAGATGCATTTTTTAAATTTAGAATCAGAATTTTAAAATTAAAATTTGAGCATTTTGTAATAATTGCTTTAATTAGTATGATTTTGATAATCTACTTATCTAAATATCTTAATGTAGATAATCTAAATTAAGGAATTTAATAATCATTGATTTAAGTAAGTAATTGCCATAAGCAAAATAAAAATGAGGAAAAGTGCTAAAATCCCTATGCTTTTCATTGCATTAAAGCATTAAAAAGAGGAGGTGATGATCATAGCCCTTTACATTGAATAAGGAAAGTGGAAGAACACCAGTACACAATGCTAAGATAGAGAGTAAAACTGGCCAGACTTTAGGGACTGCATTGTGTTATTTGTGCTCAAGTAAATTAATGTTTGTGCAAAAAGTGCCACTGGAATTAGGGAGCTTGTTTAATTTGTGTCAGAGTGGTGCAGAATAGAACATACACTTTGCAATCTATAAATTATTTCCATTAGCAACTGATCACAGCAATAAGGGATTGGAAGCTTTGTCAACTGAAATAATTCCTTAAATGAATAGAAACATACAATTACAATGGAGACTTTATTTATTTAGATATGTTAAAGTTGGTCTATAATTTCATTTCACATATTTTTTTCTTTTTTTTTTGACAAAAGTTCCTAGTTTGCCTTAATGGATTTTTTTGGTGGTCTTATCAGATAATCTGGTTATTACAAAAAGTGAACACTCCATCAGAAAGATGGAGATTTTAGTTTTATCTTGTATAGGTAAATAGACTGCATTTAAAGAATGAGATGAATATAGTTCATGTTATCTATGGACTCTATCAATTTTATATCATTTTAGTGAAGTGCCTCCAAGTAATCTAATAAGTACAAGCTGATAGCAAATTGAATCAAGAGGGTACTCTGAGAAGCATGACACCTTTTCCTCTTTTTCATGGTGCACATTTGAGGTACAGACTAATCAAGTGGCTCTGATTTTCTCAATAACAGAAGATACTACCCATGTCCAAAGTTTACTAAGACAAAGAATAACAGAAAATAGTCTTATGCTGTCCTTAACAAAACAAACAGGATAGCATGTTTCATACTATTGTGTTTTACAGCACAGACAAAATCAGGCAAAATCTGATAAGTAAGACTAGATGATTGTTCTAATAAGTGCATGTAAGTTCTAATGAGTGCCTACACTGAATTTAGATTAAAGGAAATGTAAAGCAACTCCACTGCCTTCTCCAGTGTAATAAAACCATTTCAGATGTCCCTCTAAATAAGGGCCAGACAGCTTCCCATGTGCATTCCTATAGTTCCTTAATTACAAGGAACTATCATATATAATCATCTCATAATGGGATCTTTTGGTAGAGAAATGGTACTACAGACATAGGTGTTGTGCTAATTATAGTTACATGTGCTAATTAATCACACTCAGTTTTTATTTAGATCAAATCTATTATCCTCAGCCACTAGAAGTGATCTTTTGGAAATCAAGCTGCCAGACAAGGAAAGTTTCTGGGTTCTGATGGCACAGTCCAGAAGTTTATTTTGAATGCTACAACCGATTACGACTCCTAAATACATGGTTGTCTCTTCTGTGCCCCTTGGTTCTAGAAAGGCTTAAAAGCATAGGAGGATCAGAATCAACATTCAGTTTTGCATATCATTCATACCTTCAAAAAAATTAGACCTCCAGTTTTTGCAAATAACCCTTCATTTGCAAATAGCTGTGAGAGATGCTGAGGACTTCCCATTTCTGTTGATTTGAAGGGTTCACTGTCCTGCTGAATCCTTTATCAGTGGTGAGGCTTTCCTTAGGAATATCTTCAGTCCGTCACCTTCAAAATGAAGAAAACAAAGGTGATGAAAATAGAATCACTGGGGAATATGGTGGTCCTGTTCACTTTTTTCAGCTCTGTACAAAGCTACACCTCCTAAGTAGATAAAACAAGTTTCCATTTTTATCCACCACTCTTTTAAATAGTGGAAGGTCCAAAAGGATGAAGTAATGAGTTCACATTTTGCTAATTTGTAAAGTTATGTTTTCAGATTTTGTATCTAAATCTTTGGGGAAAAAACATGGATGTAATTGATTCCTTCGAGTCTGAGCCCCAATGAATTCACCAAAACCCTAAATTAAAAAAGTTGATGTGTAATGCTTACCAAAAGAATGACAGTAAATAGGAGTAATCTAGTGTTAGTAAGCACAGCATTTGAGGAAAGTGATAATTATCAGTGGCAAAGCTACAGTTTGTCTTAATGAGAGCTGGCGCTACAAAAAGAAGTATTAGTCTAAACTGTACTCTCTGTAAGCTAGTCATTGATCCGTATTGTAGACCAATAAGGAAATGGAATAAAACAATTCAGAACTGAGCATTCCCACCCATTCCAATAAACTTAAATGCTGAATATTAATATAATTGTGGTGATGGTTAGTAATTAAGCAAGAACCTTCTATCCATGCATTTAGCTATTACAATATGTAATTTTACCTTTGGAATGCAATGGCCATTCTTCATTCTGATTGTTTTGTTTATCACCAGAATGGTAAGGAATTCATGGGAGCAGCTGCATGAACTTCCATCCGTCTGTCCGTTTTATTGTTCCCTCTACATTACCGATGTTTTAGAAGTGACCCTCTTCCCACGAAGGGTGCAGCAAACTGTGCAAAATAAGGGATTGAGTTTGCCACCTTGCCTTTTGTTTAAATTGCCATCTGGGCTGGTGTCCTGAAGTCGTATGAGGGTTTTTCAAATCAGGCCAACAAGCATCGGATATATCAAGGTGGAAACAATCAGGTTGATTTTGCATTCTTGACCCAAGTCTATTTTGTATCTTGAACTTTACAGGGGAAAAAACTTTAACTTATTGTAGGAAAACAACCTCCACTTGTTAGTCTTTAGTGTGTTTCTGCAGTCCTCCATTCTGCCTATGTTGTCACTACCTGTTTATTCATGTGTAACTTCAAAGCCAATAGATACTAAAGGGGAAAGCATATGCCTGGGAGTGTTGGCAACAAATTTGCAAAATGTTCAGTGCAAATTTTTCAAAAGCTCTGTTTTTTTCATTTTTTATTTTTTCCTTTTCACACTGCTATGTTCATGTAGTGGTTAAAACAGATAGAGGGGACAGAAGCTGCACTGACACAGAAGATGTTAGATCTGGAGAATGAAAAGGTAAGGAACAATAATTAAAAATATAATTAATTTAGCTAAAACTCATCTCAAAGGAACGTGCATATCCTGCCTTTCTCTGCTTAACAGAGATTGCTTCAAGGTAAAATAGCCAAGAGGTTTCTAGAACAATTTATTTCTTGTATTCTTTGAGGTGGGGGGGGAACTGTCAAATCTATATAGAAGAAAAATAGCAAAATATATACAAATTAGGACACAAAGGCATAATTTGACAGAGCTTATTAATCAAACAGTGTGAAATTGTCTTTGTGCTTTCTCTGTGTATTAATTTGTCTGGCAACAGCATTGTCTTTTTAATCTTGGGGTCATGTTAGTAGAATTGTCAAAGAAATTCCTTTGCTCTCTGGTATTTGGCTTCTGGACAAGTTGTAAAGACCTCTCACTCCAGATGACCTTTCTTGACCAAAGGTCTTCATGCTTAAAGACAGAATGTTTTCTCAAAAGCAGTTCTGCCTTGCATAACGAACTATTATAGCACTATGCAGTGCTATACTAACCTTATTTTTCCATATGTGGAACAAAGAGTTTTGGAATGAGTGTTTGGTTTTATTGATTTACCATGCATGCTGTGCTTCTCATCTTCAAATGCTTTACAAACACTAATTAATCCTCGACACACCTTTTACAGGTAGATAAGTAATCAGCATTACATCCATCTTAAAGAATGGGAAACTGAGACAGGGAGGTTAAGCGATTTGCCCAGGGCCACTGAAGAAGTGTGCATTTGGGCCACAATCAAAAAAAAGTGCTCAGATGGTGTTCTCTGTTGAGTGTAGCCTATCATACTGATTGTACTTGAACATAGGTATGATCCTTTCCACATTTAGTCCTTCTTTATTTTTAACTCTTGTTATGGAAAAATGCAAAGGTTTTGGAGAGGGAACGTGCCCACAAATACTACATTCTTTCATAAAAGGAATTGGAAAACAGTAGTTTCTAACTTGTTTTTTTATCTTCCCACTTACTACCTGTGAGTTTTCAAGTCTTAGTCTGCATAGAACTGTATCTATTTGTTTAGCATAGCAATCTGAGAGTCTGCATTGCCAGTGATTGACTCAGCTGTGAAATGAGTTTAGAAATAATATTCTAGTGTGACACCTTCAGAGGGCTGAGCACTGGTTTAGTTGTCCTTGGAAACCATGTTAAGAGTTTGAGATCCTATTCGTGTTTCCTTCCCTCTTGCTTGTCGTGGCCAGCTTTTGGAGAAGCAACGTGGTGAGGGCAGCTGCATCGCTGTTCTGGGATCTGTTGGTAGCACTGACCCTTTCTATAGTCTTGGGCAAGTCAGTCTCCTGCTCTGGTGTCAGACACTTGTAAGCATGTTAGGACCAGGCCTGTCCTTTACTATGTGTTACCCAGTGCATCTTGTACAACAGCCATGTAGCTGTTGCTGTAATCCTCATAATATAATGCCACCTGGGTAGTCAAGGTGGGCTTCAGTTGCGTAAACATGGTGTCTAATGTCACATTACTCTCTTCAGAGTTGTGGAGATGTCCAGAAGGAGCTGACGAATATGTCCTACAGGACTAACCAGACCAGCAACATTTGCTTTTTTTTATACTGTTAATAAAAGCTACAATTAATCATCTTAAGAACCCCATGTATTTAATTTGGCATTTATTCTATATGTTGAGGAAATGCAAGAATTTGTTGAATAGAAAAAAGAATGATGGAAAATATTAAATTCAATCAAAGGGCTTCTCTGCTTTCTGGTCTATTACAAATTCTTTTGAGCATGAAAACCTGCCTTGAAAGAAAAGCTAATAAAATCAAGTAACTGTTTTACATTCTACTTACTATCATCCAAAACACTCTAAAGGCATGTTTTGCAAGAGCGCTGTCACCAGTCAATTCTCTTCTTGCTTGACTATTCAGACAACCGTTCAAATGTCCACAACTTTCTTTGCAACATCATGCTTTTGGATACTGAGTTCCACTGAAATCCCAGCCTGAGTTTTTTTATATATATATACACACACATATATAAGTGTGTGTGCGTGTATATAACTGTGAAAGTTGGTGAGTTCGATTTTTAAAAACAAAAGCAAAAAATCCCTGTAAATCCTAGGTATCTTGAAAACTTCTTCAGCTAGTCACTTAACCTCTCTGGGCATCACTTTACCCATTTCAAATTGGCTTCCTGCCTTTACAAGTTGAGAACCGAGTTTTTACTTCTGCTTCCGTAATGCATCAGAGAATGCTGCTGCAGAACCCAGCTGCAGCCCTGCATGTTCTGGTTTCCTCCCTAGAAGAAGAGGGTAGACAACACAGATCGGGGTTTGCCCCATGATTTCCTTAGGGGTACACACTGGGTATTTTTAGAAAAGCTGTAAATTGTTCTCACTTGTCCTCTCTTCCCTTCCTTGGCCTGCCCTGTGCGAGTTGTGGCTATTGGACCCCATGCATGCACATTCCCATTCACCCTTCAGCTGTCGTGTGCACTTCTGCCAGGTCAAGGCAGGTTTGTACACTGGCGTAGAGGTCTATGCTTTCTAGGTACAACTTGTTAATATAATACACATACTTTAAGTGCTAATATTGTCAATTTGATATTCCAAATATCCTCAGGATGAATGTGGTCATTGGCTATAGATTTTCTTCTGCTTTCAAGTAGAAAGCTCACATAAAAATGATGGCATTTATGATTCTTCACGAATTAGGATAAAGAACAAACACTCCCTTGTTTTTATTATTGCTCAGGACCTGTTCAGTAAACAGAAGGGTTATTTAGAGGAAGAACTCGACTACAGGAAACAAGCTCTGGACCAGGCATACATGGTAGGAAAAGAACAGTCATTAAATTTTTGTGTTTGAACAGATTTGATAAAATACAGGGGTTTTTTTTCTTTCAATTTTAAATAGGGTTATTTTTTAACTGATTTATTTTTCTGCCAGACTAGGAAATCAAATATTACTTAAATGGAGACTTAGGAAACAGATTATAGCATTTAGAAGTGTAATATTTTTGCATTGCATTCTTTATTCTAAAATATGTGAACATCTTGTTAGTACATCCGGAATGGGAAAGAGCTGGTTTATGTGTGCACAAAACCATGACTGTTAAAATACACCAGAAATTGCTTTAGAACTTTTCCAATTTTGCTTTTCCCTAAGCATGTGTAAATATTACTGCTGCTAATCTATCCTAAATTGGGGATGCCTGTTCTTCCTATGTGATTCCTTCCTGTGAGCTCCTATCCAACCTTACCCTTCCTAGTTTTCAAAAGGGAAGCTGCAACCTTGCCTCCTCTCAGGCTAAGCAACAAGCAGGAATTATCTAGGAATTGGTAAAACTGCACACCCAACTTTGTTCATAGTGAGACTTCAAGAAATCAAAATATAATGGCCTGAAGAATTATTTATGGGGAAATATTTTTCAAAAAAGAAGCAAGGTCTAGTGCTCAGAGCAGATAACAGAGATAAAAGCAAGAAGGCTCTATTTCTAGCACTGTGACCTTGGGCAAGCCATTTAACCTCTCTGTGCAACTGTTTATGCATCACTAATATGGATAGAATTACCTACCTCACAAAGGTGTTATGAGGGCTAAAGGGACGTTGTCATATGCTCTTGATCCAAATATTGTCAGTCTGGATGCTGGTTTTTAATAGGATCGTACTAACCCCAGTAATCAGGGAAACACTGCCGTGATTCCTTTCTTTCCTTTATTCTTGGGAATACAGTTCTCCATGCGAATGTCAAGTTCCTCTGTGCTCTCTGCTTTCCAAAGTACTGCAGTTTTGGTCAGTGCATGAGAATCTGGTTATTAATCTGACAAATGGCAAGAGACTGATGAGGGATATAAGTGTACAAGTGTTCCTCTCCTCATTGCTGATGGCGGCTTGGAACTAAGCCAGTGACGTAGACTTTGAGAAATGGATGGCAGGACAGTAGGACCAGAGGCAGGGAGACAGTAAGATTTCTGTTCACAGTTCTCCCTGTGGGCTTTTTACTTTATAGGATGGCTTAACAATTCAGTTGCGGTTGAAGGGAATCTGTTAGATTGCATTAATTTTGTAACAGTCAGCATCAGGAGGTGGGGTTTTATCACATATTGAACACAGACCTATCACCTAAATCTCTCTTAGAGGAAATCAATCACTTCCTAGAATGGGAAGCATCGCCCGGGTGTAAATCAGTGCTGGGAGGCTACGTGTACTCTGTGTGGAATGCTCCTCACTGCTCACGACTGCCGCTTTCTGTCTACCTGTCTGTGTCCGTCCTTCCCTCCTGCCTAAGGTTTCGCTTGCTAGCCTTCTCCTGTAGCCGTCGGTGGGTTGTTTTCTTGCTGGATTCAAATGGCAGCCTGTCTGTGTGTGATTTGGGTTGCATTAGAAAATCCAGGAGCTGGAAGCCACGCTGTATAATGCCCTGCAGCAGGACCCGGGAAGGCGGGCGAGCGAGTCGCTGACGGAAGCCCAGAGGGAGGATCTGCGAGCTGCAGTGGAGAAGGTGCGGCGGCAGATCCTGAGGCAGAGCCGTGAGTTCGACAGCCAGATCTTGCACGAGCGAATGGAGCTGCTGCAGCAGGCACAGCAGGTAATGCCGGTTCTCCCTCCTCCCCCTTGCTGGTGTTACCTCTGTGGTTGCCACCGCTGCCCATACAACAGCATCGCTTCACCCTCACCTCGTCGAGTTACGCTTGGTCTATTCTTTGTATTGCTCCCGTGTCACGGAGATGTGCAGTGTTAGGACCCCGTTGCGCCGGGCATGGTACACACACAAAACAAGTCACTGTCTCACTACCGGGTCCTGTCGCACAATCTGTTTCATGTGTGTACAACCGCACAGTCTTCCACGGGACTCCAAGGGGAGCTTGTTGCAAGTTTAAGGCCTAAATTAGAAAAAGCCGGAATGGAAGGTAGTGAGAGTGTTAACGCTATGAAAAGAGGAAAGGCAGAAGCAGTAGCTACAGGAATCCCAAGTTTTTTATCCTCCCCCTCTCCTCCCCTTTTATTTCTTTTTAGCTATTTGTGAAGTCTTTTAAATAAAAAAAAAGGGGCGGGGAGTCAGGAAATCTTTTAAGAGGCCGTTTACAAGTCTTCATGCCTTTAAATTAGTTCAGAAAAGCTTTGTCTGTCTAAACCACTTCCTTAAGGACAAATACTGACAACTTGAATTCAGGCAAGGTCCTGGCCTATGGAAACGTGGTGGTATTTACTCTTGGTAGGATTGCTAGTTTTCCTGTGCGAATATTCAGGGAAAGAAGAGAGCTGCATGTCTCAGGGTGTTAATTATTCCAGCAGGAATAATTGTGCCTAAGGAATTTGGTTCCTCTTTATAGTAACCTCTGGAAGTTGCAGCCAGATGTCTTAGATTTTGAGGACTGCTCTCCAGTTGTTCTGGCTACTTTCTGTGCAAATTTGGAATCACATATTGTAAATGCCAAACTGTGCTACAGAGATGTGTTCAGGAT
Source organism: Aviceda cuculoides (assembly GCA_035590195.1). Classification (NCBI taxonomy): domain Eukaryota; kingdom Metazoa; phylum Chordata; class Aves; order Accipitriformes; family Accipitridae; genus Aviceda; species Aviceda cuculoides. Next base: position 34,781,409 of record JAVJGG010000054.1, on the reverse strand, counting down.
GTTGCTGCTATTTCAGATGCTGGTTCTGGGGCAAGAACTGCATTTAGTTTAGTTCAATCCCCTCTCTATTCAGGTTGGCTTTGTAGACAAATATAGAACACAACTGATGTAATGCACTGACCTGGCACAGTTGTGATCATCTCCTGTCATCCTGAAATGATGAGAAGTGCTTATGGTGCCAGTGTTACGGCTGAGCTCTGACTCCCTAGAAGTCGCCTTTCTCTCACTCCTTCACCGTGTTCCCTTGGTTTGGAACATGGGACACTGAGATCAGGAGATGAATTTTTTTAATGGGTGTCAGATCAGCAATGGTGTACAGGAAGCTAGAGGAGGTAGGCACCAGTTGGCATTAAAAGTGTCAGAAAGATAGAATAGAGTAAATGTATGAAATCTGGTAAATAAGGGTGGATCCAGAAGTTATTAGCTTAATGTTATTAGTGTAGCTGAAAATTAGTGAGAATGGGGTTTTTTTGCCAGTTTCTTAGGCAGTCCAATTTCCTAGCCAGGCTGTTGGTGTTTTGTCCAGAACACTAATGCAGTGCTTTTCAGCTGGGTAAATATTATTTATCAATGACATTTAACAGGTGTGAATGACTGTGTGCGTTGACTGATGCCTCTCTACCTAAATCATATACAATTTCAGGTTTTTACATCAGACTAGATATAGTTTGGTCCTTTGCTTCCACCAGCTATGTAGTTTGATGCTGTTTGAAGGACCACTAATGGCTAGGACCTTTTTGTGACCCTTGTTGGAGTGTATTTTGGGGGGACACCTGGGCAGAGCTTCTAAATTAGGCTTGTATAATATTGGCAAGTAGGAAGGAAAAATAGATTTGTAGAGTGAAACAGTTGCTCCTGAGGACTCAAAATCCATACTATATGCATATCAGGGCTTTAATTTGGACTATGTTCTGTTTGGTCCCATGGACTGCTCACTATCAGTCAGAGCACTTTAGGTGCACATCTGGAGCACATCTTCATTTTGAGTCCAGTTCATGTATTCACAGATTGCTCCACAACATAAAGTTAAATATGATGAGTGTGGAAGAAAACTTCGCTCCTGCTCTGAACAAAAATGCTAGCATAAACATAGCCTCATTAGCCATGAATGTTTATGTACCTGTCTCCAGATCCATTTTATAGCATGTCAGTAGAGTTGTGTGTTGTGCCCATCTCATTAGACATGCTAATGTTACAGCCCTGCAGGACACATTAAACTGAATTGTACTGCTTAATAAGGAGCTAAGTATTTTAGTCATCTATTTTTAACCCCCTATAGTAGACAAAAAGGAAAAACAAAGGCAAAGATGGTAGTTAATTTGCCTGGAGTATGGGAGATTAACAGATTGCATTTGAAAGCCTTTGTGCAGTTTCTTCTCAGTTGTTAATTCCTGAAGGTGGTATTTGTGGGTCCTTATGGGACCAGTGGTCAATACTGATAACCTACTAGTTGTATGCAAATATCCACAGCTTAAAAACTAGCAAGCAAAAAACCCCCTAACATGGATCACTAGTGTCACAGGGCTAATTCTCATAGGATTACATTCTTCTACACTAGCACATGTCAGAAGCTGAATGCTACACAAATGAAGCCATACTTGTGTTGGCAGAATCCTATGTATGAGTGAAGTTGCTCTAAGTCTGGTACATCCCTAGATGCTATATTAAACGAATCCCCTCTTTTCCTGATATATTTATGGCCACTAGAGGTTTCGCTGACATTGTGACATTAGCAAACACCCTAGCAAACATTCTGGCAAAACTGTAGTCTAGACCTGGTCATATTTGTACAGTCTGCAGCGCCTTTACAGTATGCACCACCCATCTTACTCTGCTGAGGTGGAGGTTACGGGGAATGATACAACAACATGATGGACCTGCAAGACTTAATACGGAATGCCCTTGTTGCAAACACTCTCAAACTTTCTCTGAAACAGAAACTATGTATTAAAGACTCCAAATTCTCTGAAACTCTGGAAGTTCGATCACTTCCAGAAGGCCTGTTTCTTTGCTTCCATTACCTTCTGGTCTGCTGGATACAAGGGCTTCAGAAGAATAAACTCTACATATCCTGGCAGGCTGGCTACAACCTTCTCTGAGCCAGAGGTTGTGTGTCAGATGTAGAGAGTGGGGGGTCCCAGAAGATCTGATGATGGGGAAGGAAGAGTTCTCTCCCTCTGCATGTAAATGATCCTTGACCATACTGCAGGATGCAGAAGTGGCAAGCCATGTGATGAACACTGCAAGCAGGGCTGCAGGGCTTCATTGTAGGTGAACTGCTTCCTGCAGGGACTCTGAGGATTTAGCTTGCGAGAAGCTGGTTTTACAGAGTAGGGTAATGTTCTTCCTGGGGAGTATGCAGTCTGAAAGGGACAGGGGCGTGCATAAGAAAGTGGGTAAACTGTTGTCCAGATGTAAGCCTGTGCTGCTTTATATGTACTTCTTTGTCCAGGTATAAAGCCTTAGTTTTAGCCACTGAGTATTGACTTTGTTCCAGTGAAATAAATATATTTTAGGTTGTCAGGCCCTGTTTTACATTGGTAGGTCTGTTCATCTTGGGCATATATAGCCTCACATTATTATTGTTTATTAGTGTATAAATGGGAGCATTCATGTATACCCATTGTGTATTAAGGAAATCAGGCCTCTGGAGCCAAATTAGACAGACTGTGTGATTAGATCTACTTGCTAAGGCATACAATGCTTTTATTAAACCCAGAGTGCAACATGCAGGTCTGAGGGACAGATCCTCAGCTGAAGCATATTGACAATACTCCCTTTAAATCAGAGAAGATGCTTTGATTTACACCATCCTCTCTATTTGGAGGAGGCAAAATATGTTAATTAAAAATCCGTCATGAGCAGCTTGTGATATTTGCTTCTAGCCATAGGGTATGTGCAATTCAACTGCTGTTCCTGCATATATTGCCGTTAAATATCTCATTGTGCTACACTTATTACAAGCTTTTGTAAATCAGTGTCTGGTTTATTTTTAGCAGGACCTCATTTAAAAGTAACATATGTGCTCTAGTCAGTGCAGTGGCATGACTTTTGCGCATTTTGGAAAATATGAAGATCATTATTAGCAGATTCTGTTAAGAAGGGTTATTTTTTATATATATACAACATGCTGAGCCACTTCTAGAGAGAGAAAAATGTGTTGGTGTAGCTATAAAAACCATCTCTGAGAAAAAAATATTTCAAACAGAGCAGTACAATGTGTTTCTGAAGTAGCGATATCAAATTCTTAACTAAGCAAACTAAAAAAAAAAAAAAACAAAAACCAAACACCACCAAAAAAATCCCAAACCAACCAACCAATACAAAAATTCCAAACAGCATCATGGTTAGATCACCTTAAAAATATATTGTGAATGTGTTATCTGCTGAAATTAAAAAAAATATTTAAAGGACAAATTATGCTTTATATAAATTAAATGGGATCTAAATTGAAATATGTTCCTGTTGGTTTGACTATAGCTGCTTCTGGAGTAAGAAACTATGGAAAGTCATCAGAACCAGGCTTTAAATTAGGATAGATTAATTCAAATTGCACTGTTGGCAATATTCAAACATGAAGAAAATTTATAATAGAAATAGATTTTATTCTGATTTCATTTTAAGTTATTTTAAATACAAAGAGACGCTAGAAAATCCTTGAAGGACAGCAGATCGACACACACTCAGTTCCACAAATGGTTGCTGCCAATCAGAAAGGGTGAGAAAGAGGTTTTATTAATGTAATCCAATAATTTCCCAGAGCAGTCTTATTGTTGTATAAAATAGTAAGAAAAAAGAAGTAGAAAAGTTGTGTTACTTCATTGTATCATTGGAAAGTGTGAAACTTTTTTTCTCTGAGTTGCATTGTAGTACAGTATTAAGCTGGGGGTGTTTTATTCTAACTTGGGTTAGAATATTCTTGGGTGGAGCTCAGTTTTACAGACTAAAAGAAACCATCACTTCAGTTCTAGACCTGAGTATAATACATCTATGGTGTGCTGAAGGCATCCAAATTCCAACTCCAAATATTTGGAATATAGCTGTAAATCTTTTAACTATGTTTTCTTTAAACTATAGCATCTACTCCTATGACGAGGTTGGATTATTCATCGGTAATAAAGGCAAAAATTACCACTCAAT
>JAVJGG010000054.1:34765134-34777259 GCA_035590195.1 Aviceda cuculoides | reverse complement strand
AAGAAGGCAGAAGACAATCCTTTAGGACAAAACGGGTATAACTCAAAACTAACCTCTGTATGTCACTGCCATAGAGAAGGATTCACTGCAAATGCGATGCCTCAGGCACTTTTTTTCATGGACGTCACGGAAAAGTCAGAAGCAGTGATGTCTTTTTTCACCCTGAAATGTCAAAATATAAATAGAACTTGAAATCGGGAAACACTAAACTAATTTCCTTCACTAAGTTTCTTCATTCTTTTTTTTTTTTTTTCTGACCTGAAGAGCCAAGTTCTTGCTGCTTAAAGGTGAGACAAAGCTATAGTGGACGCCATTCCTCCATGAGTTCTCCCTGCCCTCTCGTAGGTAGCAAACCTTTTTCACACTGGGAGAGTAGTTTGTTTACAGATCCACAGGGTTAGATGTCATCGTCTCTATAAAATCATATTGGCTCAGCCATTTGGAATACATATTTGGGGTTTGTTGTTTTTTTTTTTTCTAAAAACCTTAATTTAAAAAAAAAAATTGTTAAAACAGTAATTGCCAGCGTGAAGCAGGAACCTGAGATTTGCCACTTGATATACAATGGATGTTCAGGTAAAGGTTGGATAAATCCAGCAGTTGTTCTGCTCCCCTTTGCTGTGTAATCTGTTATGGTTGATAGACCACCTATTTTTCACCCAAGGAGAATTATTAAGGTTTAATGTTTGACTGGGAAGGCTCTTGGGGGAGGGAGAGAGGGAGGGAGGATGTGTGCTTCGTTGATAGGCATGAGGAGGTGTTGTCTTAAATTCATCCTCTTTGGCACATTGCCTTGTGTCAGAGAGGACAGATTAAAGACAACATCTGCTCTGGCATGTTGCCTTCTGACAGAGAGACTGGCTTGGTCAAAACCTCACAGCTTTGTCACACAATTTTGAAAGTAGGTAGAAATATTACTACTAAGGTTACTTAATAATAATTGGGGAAAAATTCATATCATTTTACACCCAAATCTGCACAGATATGACCTGTTTTAATGTTTCTATTTTAAATCTGAAGTATTAAGGTGCTAGCAAAATTCATTCCCAGCTATTTCCATAAAACTATACATGAAGAGGAATGCGTAGGGCAATCAGTGATTTTTTTTTTTTTTTTTGCAATTACTAATGCTTGCCATTGAGAAATGTTCTGCGCTTTGCTGTTCAACATATAAGACCTTACTGTTGATAATGCATTTTTTTATATTCATGGATTGCTCTTAAAGGCATCTGATATCATAGCTGTCTAACAGCCACCTGTATTCATCAAGCACATCATGACTAGGTTAATCACAGTTGACCTGTGGTATTGATTTGTCATGCAGGAGTGAATATTGAGTCTTTCAAGGCATCGTTGCTGCTATAATGACAAAATCACAATAAACTTCTGTAATTTCCCACAGATGACATGCATGGCAGATGAGAGTTCATTTGAGTCATTTCTATATGTTTATCTTACAGTGTTTCCTTATGTATGTTTTCTGCATATTTAGGCTTCAGATCAAACCATGCCTGCTTTGCTAACTGCCTTAGTGATGCTACTGGTCTGAATAAGTGTTGATAGCAGGACTGGTGTAATACCTACAAAATATATCTGGAAGGTCTGCTCCCTTTTTCCTAAACAAGGTGCAACTGAGGTTGTACTCAGGTTAAGAGCAACTGTATGCCTTAAAGTGATAGAATCATGAAGTTTGAATGCTGAAATCCTCTCATCTGAAATCCTGAACACCCTGTGCTTCTTAGGAAAGGCCAGTGGGAGCTGAGGAAAGACAAGTCTAAAAAAGAAAGTGTTGCGAAGTTTGTTATAGAAGTGAAGATTAAATGTGTTTTCATATGCAAAATTCATACATATATCATGATAATTACTTACAGGGAAATTTGCTATTTAAATATCAGAATGTAAAATAATCTAAATTTAATGCTAAGTAAATATTTCATGATGCTTTTTTATCCTTTTTGTTTGCCTGATAATGAGTCTGGGCTTTCAGGGAATCAGTTTTAAGATGATGAATATGTTTTGTCTTCTGACCCCACATAGACTTAGAATAGCCATTCTGTGCAGATATGTCTAACGTAGGTTTAAGTATTGCCTTTCCCTAATGAAAAGCAGTAGGACTGTTGATATTCTTCTGTTAAATATCAGCGTACAATGTAGTTTTACTATAGCATAAATTAAAAAACTCCCAGTGTTAAAAAAAAGAACAAGCAACATTACTAGGAAATATTAAGCCATATTTTCACGTACATAGAGTCATTCAGTATCAGCTTATTACAAATAGTTATTTTAAGCTAAATGCATTTATAAAATTCACCGATGTACTACTAAGACCAGTGTGATTGAATACTTATGCTGAGAAATGCATCAATGGAGATGCTAAAAGGTTCGTTCTCCTCAGGAAGGCAAATAAAGAAACTACGGATGCATAATAAAGATTAACAAGAACAATTCTCCTACTTCAGTAACTATTAATTGGATTATCATGCTTGAGACTCCAGAGCACAGAAAGAAATGAAAAGACCTTGGTGAGAATCAGAGAGGTACAGTATATCCAAAATGATCTATTATTATCATATTCAACTGGCTGAAATTTTTCTTAAGTTCTCATTCATAAAGTAAAACAAAATGGCAACAAAAATAGTTTAAGCTAATGCTGTGTGCTCACTTGTTTCTCTATGACCATTATGCAAATTCACATTCTAGGAATATGGGACTAAAGGGAACATTTGGGTTCCTGAATCCACACCCCTTACAGTAGTAGATCCAACAGCTTGAGTAAATGCATGTGGCAATTACCTATGTAAATTGTATTGAAACACAGTAGAGGCTTTTAAACATCTGTGAAAAGGCATTAGATTTTTTTAAAAATCAAGTAAATAATATATTTATTTTCATTTTCATTAAGGAATTTTATCCATCAGCTTAGTGATTTGAATAATAGTTAAAGACAAGTCAGTTTATATTCATCTTTGTTAAAATTTATACATGTAACATAGTCATGCTGTTGACATTATTAAAGATCTTACATACCTGTGTCTTAATAGTGTTGAGAAGCTGCTTAAAATAATGATATAATGAAACAAGATTGATGCTTCCTTTTGTCAGATTGATAAAATATTTCCCTTGCTAAATTTTGCTGCAGAATGAGATACATTCTTGATCATAAGCTGGCTTCAAAGATTCAAAACACTATTCGTGTCTGATATAGTCCATCCATGGTGCCTATCCTGTGAATGTACATCAACCTGAACCTTTCCAACATTTCAGAGCCAAGGCTCTAAGCAGCTTAGCAAATCCTTCTTTGTCTGCTTTGTGCTAAAATTATCAAATTGTTCTCTTGGATTTGCTGATGAATGTAAATCCAATAAGAGTGTGTCACAGGAACTATTAAGGTGATTTCTAAACCCCCTGATTAGCACGTTCTTGTGTTTTCATAACTATAGTAGCATGGCAAGGAGCATATTTTGCAGCCAGATAAATTGATCTTCTCAGTGTTGCTGTCAGTAAAACAGTATGTTTGTCCAGGTGGGGTCTTTACTTACACATTTATCTAGGAAACAAGAACATCAGTTCTGTATCTTGACACCTATGTGAAGGATGATGTGGTGATAGTTGTCTGGAAGATGAAGTTTGTCACAGAAGTTCCTTTCCTGGTAGCATTTTCCCCATTTGGCAAAGCTCCTTGAGGATCTGAAGCCACCCAAGACGTTGGTTCAGGACTGCGAATGACTGGCTAATGCTATGAGTGAATTGGAGAGGACAAAAGGCTTGGATGAAGAAGTCCGCTTCATCTAGCCTGCATCACTATCCAATAAACAGGAAACACTGAAATTGTCGGAATCCGTGTTTGCTACCAAAAAGGTAGTTGGAAGATCAGGTCAAAAAAACAGCATGTGTGTAAGTGACCATGTAATTGTAGAGACACGGTCCATTTCTCATCAGAATTTGAGGTATTGTGAAAGGAAAACTAAAACAAATGAGGAAATACACATATTTTGCTTACTTGGTGGAGGAAATCTGGACCTAGCATATTAGAGTAGTATGGCACTTCATTACATCTCAGATTAATTTTCTTTCCTTGTAATGCTGAAATTCCTCCCATGACAAACTCTCAAAATGATGACAAATCATTATTGAGCTGATTTATTGCCTCCAGCAGAAAAATGATAGCTCTGAGACTGCAATCCAGGGCTCACTGAGCTCAGCAGAAGGATTTCCATTTATTTCAGCGCTCCTTTACAATGGGCGCTATCTTAATGGAAACAGTACTTAATGTAGATGGATTGCTATTATAACACAAGTTGGCATGCGTACTTCATGTGTACTGTGCGGGAATGCAGTTAACTTTTTTTTTTTAACGGAGCAATATTTTCATTTTGGCTAAACCATTCAATGATGTTAAGTAACTGAAGTGCAATACTACTGTTTCCACTATCAGCTTCACTATTTGTATTTCTTTGCTCCATAATGCAAACTGAGTTTCCTAAGCCTGTGTTATTGGAATTTCTCTGTTAGTGAAAGTAGAGTAATATTTCCAGGCACACATCCAGCATCATGCTGCTTGCATTTCACCTAAACCTTGATTCCTCAGACCATGCTAAAAATTGCAGAAATTTCCCTTTTGAAATCAGCACCTAGCTGGTTCTTCACTGGCAATGCGTTAATATCATTCCATTGGACCTGACCTCTGGTTTGAATAGTCTGCAAGGAACCCATTGCCTTCAATGCAATTTTTTAAATGGCATTATCCTGGTTTTTGCACCTTTGTACAAGGGAGGCATGACAGTAATTAATTTGTATCTAGGGTTATCTAGCCTTTTGCTGAGTTTGGATGTATTTTGAAAACAAAATCTCTAGGGAAATTATCCAGCTGTCAGGAAAACTGAGCAGAGACACCTGAATTGGTCCTGCATGGGCCAGCTCAGGCAGCATACTACCTATAAAGGAATCCTTCATGCAAACTTAGGTACTTTCCTTCTGGAGGGAGGTCAGAACTGCTGGGAGTAATAATGTGTAGTCCCATCTTGGTGTCTCAGCTGTCTGTTACTTCAGAAAGAAAGAGCTGATTGTCTTAATTTCCCTATCAGTATTAGAAGATACACACTAAAGGCACTTGCCATTCAAGTTTACCAAAGACAAGTAATTGCTTAAGTGAATAATTGCACTTCAAGAAGTGTATCCTGTTTCCCAGAAAGACAAATTTCCCATCATGAGATGAAAGAAAATTAGGATTATGAGCATTTAGGAGGAATCTTCTGCACATCAGGAATCTTCTGCTGAGAAAACTGTTTAATTTCCTGCTTTGGGGTAATTTGACAGCCCTTTGTGTTTGGGAGCTCTCCAAGCATTGGGTTGAAGAGGAGGGGCAGTATATGATCACTGCAGTCAGTGAACATATAATTTATACAACTGGAAATGACTAATGGTAAACTTCCCTTTTACTCTGTTCAGTAAAGTAATGTCATATTTGGTGCCACGTTAGGGGTGCTTTAGCGGACTTTCAGTCACATGCCTGTCTTCGCACTGTAGACTTCCAAAGGAAATGTATGCTTTAGCTGCCTGAACCTTCTGGATGTTCTCTCTCTTACCTAAGTGTTAGCATTTTTAGGCTGTCCATCAGGGTTATAGCTGTGCCACCTACCTTTGTACATATAATGTGCACGTAACTACTATTAAGAAAAATTTTATAATGGAACTTAAAAGCCTGCTCAAATTGCAGTTAAGTAATAAGTAAGGCATATGTTGTGTCTCTTTAGCATCTTTGTTCTGTGGCTGTCTGGAAGCGCAAATGTGTTTCACAGCCGAGCCTCATTCCTGCCAGAGCTGGAGTCGGTGTCGGGGCCGTAGCCCGGCCGGCGGAGCCATCTGCTGTTCCCTCGGTACAGCAGTACGGCCCTTCCAGCCCCGGCTGCTTCTGGCTGCTTGCGAGCACTTAGAAGTGGCAGCAAACTTCATTGCTAGGAAAAGGGTGATTTCTCAAGGAGGTGCCAGCCCTACTGAAATGGGAGCTCGTCCAGCCCTTTTTTCAACACTCAGGAGAGCTCTGTACGAGTGAAGGTGGGGAGTATTCACAAATCTACCCATCCATCATCCAGAAGTTTTGTGAGGTTTTATTTGCTATTGTAATAACATCAATGATAAATTAGTATTCATTATTTTGGCAGGTTGGTTTTGAATGTGAGTGAGGTGAGCAGTGTTAAGAATCCATGTCCCTAATGTTTGCGCTCTTCTCTCCCGTGGTCGCCTTCTCATTGCACTATTTTTGCCTGACTGTAGCTCTTTGTTTGCCTGAAGTAATTCCTTTGTATGGCCCCGTGGCTTGACAACACAGTGTTATTCTCACAAATCCTGTCAGTCCCGAAAAGGTGCACTCATGTGACTGAGGGGCAGCTATTAACCATAGGAACTCAGGAATCGCTAGAACCCAGCAGAACACCACTCCGCTGTGTCCCTAATCCTCGCTCAGGCTGCGACCGCTGCGAGGGGCTTTAAAGGAAACAAAAACACTGCGCTGGTTTTAGGTTGTCTACCCATATCTTCTATCCTTGTGGCTTTCTTTTTAACCGAGACTTCTCAATGTTTTGAGGGCAAGATATAGTAGATTTTGTTGCTTCCTCGCGTAGTTTTTTGTGCAGTTGAAAATGCACTGGATTTACCCTCCAAGGTTCCTGTGAGTCTTGTCAAGGGTAGAGCCAAATGCATCCTCTATAGCACAACTGTTATAGCTGTATATGACATAGTAGGAAAAACTTGATTTAGTGATCAATTTATGCCCTGAAGCATGAAAGCAGGTAGAATTTCTTGATAACAATACAATGGTTCTGCATGATTTGTTGTCACAGTTATGCTTTGCAAACATAAACAGATCAGAATTCACTGAAAGCACCTAATCAAGTGTTGAAAATGTGAGAGTGAGTCCACAGCTTCTTGATTGCTAATTCTAGCAAATAAAAGGAACGGTAGATAAAAGATGTAAGTGCTTATACTGAATCTCAAGAAGTCCTGCCTTTGGTCTTAAGTAGTATGTGTAATTTTTGTGTAATTTCCTTCTCAGTAGTTTAATATAACTTTTGACTGAGGAACATCTCGTGCTACTTCTAGAAGATACTTTTTTAGTTAAAGCTAGGATTGTTGCATGTAGCTTACATTATTTTTTAAACTCATATTTTGGAAATTGTTATCTTTGTGCGATCAAGATAATGCTGTAAACGCAGATAGGTACAATGGGGGAAAATAGTTATTTCTATGTGTTAAATACTGTATGCAGATGTAAATCTGTTTTTTCCAGCCAATATATTGCATATACCTGTATGTATTTTTAAGGCCGTCTCTGCAGTTAAATGGAAATAAATGAGTTAAATCTGTTTTTTCAGGATATATAAATAGCTGAGCTAGGCTGGTTATCTTCCAGTGCTGACGCTGTGCTATCAGAGGATATTAATGGGAATAGCTACGCCCACTTCATCCTCTTGGATAATCCTCCCTACAATACTCCAGGGGAAAGCAAGTGAACAACTAGAAGTAAACGACCCCAAGCTTTGATACCTGATAGAAAACTCCAGCCCACGGTTGTGTTTTAGAATAAATTCTGACCTGTCCAGGTTTGAACTCTTAATTCTGTAGTAAAGAAGTTGGTTACAAAATCTTACTCATTTGCAGCGTAAGTCTTCTGTCATCGTGATTTCCACTCATATAAGGGGAATACTAGCTATTTAAACACTAGTCACCTGTCTTCAGCATATTATCCTTGGGTGGCAAGTCCAGAACAGGTCTGCATATACGCATGTATACATTTAAATATCTCCCCTACTGATTATATCTGCCCTGTATATATCTGCCTTACTGACATAAATCTAGTTCTTTTGAGGATTTTTTTGTAGATTTCACTGCTAAGAAATTCAACCCTATGTGTATTCCCTTTTAATTGCTAGGTTGTCTTTGTATTTAAATTGATTTTTAGGAAAGTGTGTATTTCTTCACCTTAAAACTATTCTCTATCTTTTGTCTCACAAAGTTTAACAGTTATGATGAGTTATGGGTGGGAATTGGAAAACAGAAGCCTCAGCTCTTTTTTTTTAGAACCATTCTGAATAGCTGGATAGAATAGCTGAATAGTTGTAATCCTTTGAAAAGATTGCAAATTCATAAGGGAATAATAACATCTCAATTTTTACTTAATTAAAAGAATTCCCAAATCTGAAAAATGCCATCTTATCCTAATTAACATGTTCTTTTGTAAAAGAACGCTTGCTGTAAACCCTGAGGTGAGCAAGCCACCAGATGTTTGGGGGCTTTTTTGTTTTCCTTTGTTTCTGGAGACAAGTTCTCAGCAGATATTGAAACAATATCTCACATGATAAATCTTGAAGGTGAAAATGGTATTTAAAAATATTGCTTCTCTCCACTTACCTCACCATGGTCAAATTTTATCACAGAGCATAGCAGGACCTCCAGAGAATTGAAGTCTGTCACTCAGATCTGGGATGTGGTTGTAAGTAGGAATCAGCAAAACTGAAATGGGTGGGAGAGAAACAGGAGTGTAACCTGATGGACCAGAGATCTCAGAGGTGATTAAATCTGCCTGCTTCTCATCGCATGGCTTTTTACAGTAATTGTAATATTCCTGGTACATACAGTATATGAAGATGATTGCCTGAGAGATAGACTTGCCTTGAGCAGGGTAGATGAAGTATGAATCAATTCAAATGTAATAGAGGAAAAGTGAAATTAATACAGCTGTGCTTGGGGCATTTGTTACTGTCAGCAAAGCTGCATGCACTTGTGTCACACGAGGTGTAATCTGGTTTGTGCTTTTATATTATCTGGGGAAATCTCTGGGCATTGCAGCGTGATACAGTGGAGGTTTTGATTGACTTATTCTGCCTGTATAATATTCAAAACAGTCATTTAAGCAAAATCTTCTGTTTTAAAACAGCAGCAACAATAACAAAGCTATTGCTTGTGACCTGTCTGCAGTATTTGTGTGGAGAGTAGTGTGCCCTAGGCAAAGTGAACGGCAGGGTTGGATGTACCTCATCTTTGGGGTAGCTCCAGGTTAGATTTGCAATTTTCAAGCCAAACTCTGTGGTTCTCAAAAACAACATGCTCACTGGATCAGGTGCTGCCTTGCTGCAAATATCCTGGGCTACCATGAGTGTGGAGCATTTCCCACTATCTGAGGTCTTTGAATTGAATGCAGGTAATCAACTACCAACATCAGCTGTTCACACCGGTTTATAAGTAATGACTGGATGTTGTTTTGAAAGATATACTTGTTCAAATCAATCTGGGAGTAATAAAATAATTTGGGAGTGGTGCAGCAGCTGCTATATTAATTTTGTTGGCCTATGCATAGAAATTAGAGTAGATGATAATTTCTCTTTCAAAGTTCAGGAACTGTGAATAACTTTAGCTCTTGTAGGCCAGGCAGAGGTCAGGTACTTAATCCAGAAAAAGCTGATAGTATAAAGTTGCTCATTGATTCCCAGTAGCTGTTAGTAGGAGATTCCAGGTTTTTGCCTATAAAAAATATATTTATGAATCTACTTTATCTGCAACAAGTACAATATACTGAAAGTGTAATAAAATGCATCTTCTTAATGTAGAAGCCCAGAAAAATAAAAATAATAATAATAATTTTAAAAGGGCATAACTTATAGAAAGGAAACAAGGGGACAGAAGTAATATAGGATATGTGGACCCAACAACAGTCATATTTTTGGAGAACCTTTGTGGAATCGAAGAAGGAAAATCCTTAAAAAGATGGAAAGCTATGGTGAAGGAGACATTCCCTCTGACTCTGGCGGGAGGTGGCTCTGGAATTAGGATGGAGCTGAATCTCTGGGTGGTGTCGAATCTCTGGATGGTGTCTTGGTGATGAACTGAAAAACTGTGTGCTCTGTTTTTCTGGTATAGCGTGACTATGCCAGAAGCATAGTTATGTTTTATAGGAACAGAAAATAGAGAGTTAAAATTAAATGCAATAGTATAGTCTGCTGACTGTCTAGGTAAGTAGAAAAACTTCTGCCAGTTGCAGAGAAAGTAGTGTTGTATTTCTAAAACTTTTGGTGCTAATTGGAATTGTCTGTGTGTATATGTTAAAATTATGGTTAATGAGTGGTGATGAGTAGACTTCCTGGTAGTAAACATGATGTTCTGAATGTGCAGCTTGTTTAAAATGCCATGGTTTCATGGAAACATGGAACAATCCTGCCATGGACATGCCTAATATAACTGTAAAGGAAGTGTTACATTAGTAATTGGCATTTGTTCTCTTAATTTTTAATCTATTTGTTATCTTTTTTATTCATATACTTTTCAAATTAGATATAATAATGTCTACTTTGCTTTTTCTATTCCAGCGAATTCGAGAACTAGAAGATAAAATAGAACTTCAAAAGAGGCAACTCAAAGAAATTGAGGAAAAGGTAAATAAATGCCTGAACAATGCCAATGGATTTTTTCCATACTAATTTATTTTCCTCTGTTGCATTGATGTTAATAGTACGTAACCTAATATCACAAAATCTATTTTAAAACAAGATAAAATTTAAGTTCAAACTATTACTGCATGAAATGAAACTCTGTCCCTAATTTGCTCAAAATTATTTGCTATCTGAGTTTTCTATCAAGTACAGAAAGGAATCAAGGGGTCTGGGCAGACTCTAGACTAGAAGGGGGAGGATTTGCTGTGGTTCATATCAAGAAACAACATGAAGATTTGTCTCTGACAGAATTGCTTAGCTTGGTCCTGTTCTTCAGATAACATTGCTTTGCAAAACTTGCAAGTACTGAAAATTAAAACAAAGTTAATGGGGTGCATGGGACAAACACTACAAACAAATATTTCTTGCTTTAAGATAGAAACAAGTTCCAAATTAATATCCTGGATCCAAATTTTCTTCTCTTTTGAAGAAGCTTTGACTGAGGCTTAAGACAGCAAGTATATTTGCCTCACTGTGGTCCCAAACAAGAGATGGCACGAGGCTCCTGGACTGTGGGCTGAAGCGTTTCCCAGGTCTGTGGAGTTTAGGCTGTTCTGCAGGGCGTGGGCTGACACTGGGGCTTTCTCTAAGCCCCAGCAAAGTGTTTTAGTTATATTGCTTTTGCTAAACCAGTGCCTAGACCCCAAGATGAGTCACATCATCTCAGGTTCATTTTCTCTGGTATATACGTGTACCTAATCCTACATAAACCTGCTGCTGGGCTGAATGGAGAAGTTAGTGGAGTTTTCAGTCATTGTTTTCTTCTTTGCGGATCAGAATGGGGTAAAAGAGCAAAAGGAAGGCTTTTGGAGGACTCTGGATGGGACTTGGAAGAGGTCTGTGGTGTTTGCAGAACTGAGAGAGGCTTTGGGGAGCGGCTCGCTGGATGTGGGAAGGTTTCTTCCTCACCTCCTCACCATTCACTAATGTCACTGTCCCTTCATCTGCTCTCAGGATGTGGCAGTCCTCCCTGTGTCACCCTCTGGGGGTATTGCACTTCCAGCAGCTACTCCGATGCTCTCAGCAGCTTGCTTGGCCCCTTCTGCTCCCACAGTTGTTTCCCCTCTGCAGTACCTTGTCCTGTACTTTTTGAACTGTGATATCCAGCTGGGTTTGTGGAAGAGCCAGGAGAAGGGCTGTGACAAGTTTGGCTGTCTGCTGCTTTTGCTAATTGTCACTTTACATCACCCCCGCTACCCCCTGGCCAGTGCGAGTCTGTCTGCATCCACCAGGAAGGCACTGGTCCCCATTTCCACTAGCAGAGAAACATAGGCAGTATCCACCCCTTAAAGGGCTCTTTAGCTGCCTTTGCCTTCTTCTGCCCCAGACCACTTCTATACCTGAAGCTGCTCCTGCCTAACAGCCAGGGATGTCTAAGATGCTACAGTTAGCTCCTCAAAACAGAGAAACCATGAGGGATATGTGTTGTGGTTTAACCCCAGCTGGCAATTAAGCACCATGCAGCCGCTCGCTCACTCCTCCCCTCCCCGTAGGATGGGGAGAAGAATTGGGAAAAAAAAAAGTAAAGCTCATGGGTTGATATAAGAACCATTTAAAAATTGAAATAAAATAATATAATAATAATAATTAATAATAATAGTAATGAAAAGGAAGATAACAAAGAGAGAGAGAAATAAAACCCAA
>JAVJGG010000054.1:34733544-34756413 GCA_035590195.1 Aviceda cuculoides | reverse complement strand
ATGGGCTGGGGGGGGACAGCCTGCCGTCTGTCTCACCAGGGGCTGCAGGGGCATCCCCTCCTCCCCCGCTCCTCCTCCCCTCCTTCTTCACCGACCTCGGTATCTGCAGAGGGGTTTCTCTCACATTCCACTCCCCCCTCCGCTGCAGGTTTCTCCTTAAATCTGTTACCCTAGAGGCGCTACCACCATCCCTGATGGGCTCGGCCTTGGCCAGCGGCGGGTCCATCTTGGAGCCGGCTGGCATTGGCTCTGTCGGACACGGGGGAAGCTTCCAGCAGCTTCTCACAGAAGCCAACCCTCCAGCCCTCTCCCCTGCTGCCAAAACCTTGCCACACGAGCACAATACAACTTATTGAAGAGAGTTTCTATAAATGAAGATGAACTGCAAGCTGAAGGACTTTTGCAGCTATTGCTAAAAGAAGCAAAGGAAAAGAACCAAACTTAGCTGCCTTCCCAAGCCCAAGTTTAAGAATTCATTTTAGGCGTGGTTTCATAACCTGTCAGAGGTGAAGTAGACTGTGAAGTAAAATACTGAATGCAGAATTCCAAAATACCAGTTAAATATACTGAGATAGTCATAGATTGCCTTTTGAATCTGAAATATCTTTTTTTAATCTTCTGTCTTGAAACAATAAAAATATCATACGTTTATCCAAAATAAATATGATTTTTTTGTGATAAACGTACCCAATTATATGAACTCCAATATTTAGTAGAAAATCATCCTCTTTTCAAAACTTTGATGGCTAATTCCTTCATGAATTAGTCTAATTGAATCTTTTATGGGGATCTCATGTTGTGAACTGCAACTCCTTTCACACATGCTGAATTACTTTGGGGCTAATGAAATGAGACTCTTATAAATAATAAATGTGTTCAGAATCAAGAAGGACTGTTCATTTTGTCATCAGAGGCTTAGACTCTTATTGCGTGCTTAGACTGCAGTACATTGAGAACCTAATAATTTGGGTTTTTTTCATCATGGATCCTTCATCTGGAAGAGAACAAGAATTTTGTTACTGTATTAAAATGCCCAGTAATGAAGGATTTGATATCCTGAATTTGAATGTTAAAATTGACTGGATTTTCCAGGAATTAGAAGATGCAAGCATACCTGATGAAAAAGTAAACAGTGCTGGAGAAGATAATTTGAACCTCAGAGTAAAAGATCTGGAAAAGTTGGAGCAAAAACTGAAAGGTGTTCTAGAGGACTGTGTGGAGTCAGATTCTGTCCTAAGAAATAGGTAAATAAAAGGTTTTTTTGCATTCAAAATGAATGTGATATGACATATGTACTCCTCCCTTTGCCCCATGTACTGGCTGTCAAATAATACATGCAAAACTAGCAAAAAGAAAGACTTTATGTGTTTTTAGGGTGCCTGATAAGATGCATGTATGTGTTTTGTGTAGCTGTCAGAATAGAAATGCAGTATTCAATTTTTTGTTTTTATTGTTTTAATTGGATTTACAGCATGATCTAAAATCTTTTTGCAAATAACCAGATGGCTTTCTCAGGATGTTTCATTCTTAAATACTTCTAAAGTGTAAATTCTCTTTGTAAAATATATCCCTTTCCTTTCAAGAGTTAATTTGGAATTTTATGTGGCAAAAAAAGTTCATTGTTTCAGAAAGCTTCATCTAGTTTAGTATGTTAATGCTAATCATTACAGTAGCTAACTGTGCCATTAGGCATTAGTTATGTAGTTGAGTAGAATAATAAGATCAAGGTTTTGATAGTCAGCAACTGCACTGTTCTAAACAAAGCCAAATAGTTTAAAGGATAGAAAATATAAATTGCATTCAAAATAATTATTTGTATGATTTCTTAATTGCTTCAATTCATCAAGGGATT
Source organism: Aviceda cuculoides (assembly GCA_035590195.1). NCBI lineage: Eukaryota > Metazoa > Chordata > Aves > Accipitriformes > Accipitridae > Aviceda > Aviceda cuculoides. Next base: position 34,754,561 of record JAVJGG010000054.1, on the reverse strand, counting down.
TGGCCAGAAGTGTTTTAATAATAGGCTTTTTGTCAAAATAATAATGAATGTTTTTTGAAATGGAAGCTTTCATAGGAATAGACCTATTTTAACAAAGATTTAGGGGAGGGGAAGATGGGAAGAACTTTCTTTAATACCAAAACAAAGAAAATATGAGAGAACAGTTCGAGGAGAGCAAATGACAAGCTGAAACTTGCACAGGGTATAGGAAGCCTATTTTCAGGGATCTTGGGTGGCCAGTAGAAAGAAAGGAAATCCTGTGCCTGAAGTTCTTGTGGCTGAAGCACAGACAGATGAGACAAGGAGTGATGTGGAAGGCAGAACTGTTGGAAAAAAAAGAGAAGCAGAGTCAATAGTTGGAACTAGCCAAGGCAGAGTTTTGGGCTGATGTGGCCCAGTTTCCTTGGATACCAGTGTTAGATTATGCAGTGCCTCTGGTGGGGAGGACCTTATTGGGTTTACTTTGATACATGGGTAGGTACGTATTTATTTATGTGTTTTCTATCTGAATCCTCTGCTTCAGAAATATGTTTTTATGTGAGATTTTTGAATGAAGGTAGTGTTGTCATGCTGGGATGGAGGTAGCTGGAAATTTGGCATGTAGGGGCAGTAAGAAAAAGCTAGAAGAGAGAAATGAGCAGGGGAGCCAAGTGGAAGACTGTTGAAGGTTGAATGAAGAAATTCAAGGAAGAAGATATGGTACAGCACAGTCCTGAGGGGCCTAGGGGGTAATGTGTGCATCTCTGAGATGAGAAGAGGAGGCTCTAGTACCTGCCACAGGAGATGACAGGCTGGAAAAAAATTCTCAGTAACAAGAAAAAGATGTTTTAGAATTCACAACTGTTTAAAGCATTGAGAAAATTTTGAAGTGTAGGCTGAAAATGGACAGAAAACCTTAAGGAAAACATGAAGCTTGCTCTCATAAAATTATCTTTGGTATTCCTCCTGTGTAGAGGAATCCCATCACATCATACCACATCATGTTACACTACCATTTTAATAGCAACAGGCAAAGTGAACCTATATTTTGTCAAAATCCAGCTTGTGGACAAAGTCAATACAGCTATGCTGTATAGGTTTCAGTACCCACTGTGAGGTATGTTACAATTAAGATGTTTTCCCTTTAGTCAGTAAAACACACAGTTACTCGTGGGTTACCTGTAATCGTAATTTTGATGGGAAGCATTTACTGTCATCATAAAATTTGAATTTGCTAACTGTGAACCTAGCAAAATCCTATGATCAGATACATGTAGAAACCAAAGTGTTGTGGTTGTCTTTATGGTAAGTTGTTACTTCATATAGCATGCCAAGCTTCAGTGAACATTAATCTTGTAAATGTGTTTGCTTATGGTTTTCATATTAAGCCAGCAGAGAGAGAATGAACATAGACGTTGTCTTTAACATTTTTTAGAGTCTCCAGTGTAATATGCAAACTCCAATAGACTTGTTAAGAATTAAGTGTTTATTATTAGTGATCAACAATTTGTTACTATTTTATTGTTGGGAGAAAAATGGAAAAACAAAGATAATTTGGTTGCTGATGACTGCTTATCCATCTGAAACAGTACTGTGTGGTGTTTACTTAGCAAAGATCTTCATTCTCACTATCACAGGATGAAAGAGCTGGAGCTGTCACACAAAACAATTCTTCTGACGATTGATCAACTAAATATGAAGTTGCACCACGTTGAAAATGCAAATGTGCGTGTTAAAGGGAAACTGAGAGACATCCAGGAGGACCTGATCAACTTGGTGAGGAGGCTATTGTTTCAAATGACCTAGTTTAGCTTCTGTTTGTGGTAATAATTTATAAGTCAGTCTCATATCCAGTGACCTCTCTGGTTTTAAGCAATAAATCATCTCCGCCTTTCTCTTTTTCTACAACCAGAGGAATCAGAAGAACTTTTTGGTCTTTTTTGCCCACTTTCTATTTCTCTGATACTTTTGACAGTACTACCATTATTCCTCTCATTCAGGCCCTTGATCTTTGATATATGCTCCCACTTCCTTCTTTCTCCCCAGAACCCACTCAGCGTACTCCACCTCCCTAGGTCAGACTTTATCTTTCCAGCCCCATAATGAAGCATTTTTTTGATTCCCTACCATATGTGATACAACAGCACAACACAGCTAACACAGCCTGTTTTCTGCATAAAATGCAGCTGATCAGCCCGTCAGATGAGTCTTGAATTGCTCATGCATTTTCAAGCTGGGCCCCACCTGCTGTTGCATCCACTTTAAGCTTCCTGCTCAGCTTTGTGTCCTCTTCCAGCTTTCCCAGACTGGTTTGGGTCTTACCTTCTTTCCTGTGATGCATTTTCATGTGGGCCACCACTCTGCAGGCCCCCGCCGGTGAGAGCCCTCCTCTGCCGAGTGCCCTTTGCAGGAGCAAGCTGACCCGCTCCCTCAGAGCCAAGAACATCCCACTGCTGACTGCGTGCCCTCGCAACTCCCTCTCCCCCGTGCCTGTTCTGAAACTGTCATCTCTGCGTGGAAGGCCTTCAGTTCTCCCGAGTGCTAGTACTTCTTCACAGAAATGTTTTGTATCAGGAAGGTCAGCTCTCGGCTGATAACACATACAACAGGCATTTTTACCTAGTTTGCACAGCTCGTTGGAATGACAATGCAGAAAGAGTGAAAGTTTTTCAGGGACAGTCTACAGTGAAACAATGTCTTTTGATTCTGTTTATCATAAGATACGCTTTCATTTTCTCAGCATTTTAGGTCAAAGTTGAATATTCTGACAGGACACTAGTACCATGGCGGCAAGACTCATAAGAATGAACAGTAGTCTTCGCTTTTTTAATTGAAAGTGACATATATTTTTCAAGACTGAGGAAGCTTAGACATACATATATTCCCATCAACAGTTAACCAAACAAAGTATTATCCCCCACCTACCTGACTTTGCACAACATTTCAGCCTAGTGTTCCTCCTGTACTGGCCTTGCCAGTGCACCCCTCAGACAGGACAGTACCGAAGAACAAAAAGACTGACCTAAAGAAGTCCTTAAAGAAATACAGTAATGCCTCTGCCTTCAGCCTTTTTTCAAAGTTGCCACAATGGCCCTATGATACCGGTGGCTCTTACTCTGCTCAAAACAAGGGCAGCATGGGGAGCGTGAAAGCCTCCTCTGTCTTTCACTGACATCTTTCACCTCTGTGTGTCTCTGTGTTCAAACACACTTTGGTGCAAACGAAAATACCAAAGTCTTTCTCAAACTGATTCAAAAGGCATCTGTTCCTTTCTCCTTTTTCAAGGGGTTCATAAAAGGAGCTGACAGATGACAGGCATGGTGAAGGCAAGGAACAAAACCTTGGTCTCTGGAAAGCGCGTGTTCTGTTTTCTGTAATAGAAGCACAGCTTCTCTGCTGGTAACATCCTAGTGCTACATTACTGTCAGTGTTAAGGATCTGTTACTATATCGTTCAGAGCCAGGTGTATGAATTCCAGTTCAAAGGTTTCTTTTGATTTAATATGTATCGTAGAACATGCAAAAGAAAGTGTTTAAAAACTTCCTGTATTTTATGTAGTAGTAGACGATGTAGGTGAGTTTGTGGGTTTTTTGTTTGTTTCCTACTGAGATGTTTCAGTGATAGCTGAAATGACGAAACAGTAGGTCAGTTTTGCTCTAAATGCAGGGTTTTACTGGCTTTAAAAAAATTCCACTTATGTCATTCCTGAGTTTTCAGAAAAAAAGGGCAGAATTATTGCAAAATTAAGAAAAATTGTAAGGGAAGAAGAGATTTAGCATTAAGATGTTAACCATACAACTCACTGAAATTACAGATTGAAAACCAAGAAAAGTCAGAGAAGAAGCAAAAGGCAAAATTACGTTGGCTTCAGGAGCAGCTAAAAACAAAAGAAGATGAAATAAAAAGCCAGTCAGAGTATTTTGAGCACTACAAACAAAGGCAGAGACAACAGAGATCAGTGCTGAGAGAAAGGGAATGTTACCTTCGGGGTGAGGTATCTAGGCTGGAAAAGCAAGTCCTCGATCTTAGTGCCCATATTGCTCTTTTGACATCTGAGTTAGAAGAGGGAATGGTGCAGTATCTCCAGCAGAAGCTGGAATCAGCATTCATTGGGACTCAAGGCTGTAAACACTCTGATGTGGAAGTAATGGAATTGAAAACTTGCATTGAACATGTGGAGCATGACATGAAAAGCCACCTCAAGGTCTTTCAGCAAAATCTGAAGTTCTTAAGGGAGAAAGAGGAGGACAACAGAAGAGAACAGGCAGACCTGCTGACTGAACTCCAGTGCTCTCAGGACACTGAAGACTTTCTCAGAATAAAATTGGAAGAATCTTGCCATCATGTTTATAGTCTGAAATTATCTGAAATCAAACTACAGGAAAAAATGGAAAAGCTTTTGGATGAAAACAGAGCTTTAAAAGATCAAAGTAGGGTGGTGTTTAAAAATAAGAAAGAAAAGGACTCACGTCTTACAAGATTGGAGAATGAAGGCAACAGTGTTGACCTGGTAAGTAAAAATAAGGCAAAATATAATCAGCTTTTATCTTTATATCACCCTGGATTATACTTGTCATTAGGTGTGCAATCCAGATGTAGGTGTGAGGCTTTTTCCTTCCTGCATTTTTTTCCTTTATTTCTGTTGATGCATTAGTACTTCACAGTGTCTAATTCACACCCACTGGAATCAGTAACTGGAGCTTCATTGCATCAGTGCTTTTATTAGGTACACATTGAGGACACTTCACAAATCTTGTTTCCTTAAGTTTTTAAGTGACGTGCCCAAGGCAAAAGGTCTCAGTTGGCACTAGAAGTAGAGCCTAGAAGACCTTCGGAGACCTCTGTCTTGTGGACACCATTCAGTGGAGGAATACACATATGGTTGGGTGAGTTTTCACATGTTATTCAAGCTCAAATGCTGAAGAAAAAAGCAGAGCTGACAATAAGTCTTGTCTATGGATTTTTTGGATAATGGTAAACAAGGGAAGATGGATACAGTATTCATGACTGGGAGTGAGTTGAGATATTCAATGGTTTGCAGCTCCGTAGCGTTGTGATATGCCCTGAATACACTGAATAGGACTTGTTTGCTTCAAGCACTTCACTCCAGCATTGCATGGGAAAGCTCTGCATATGCTGTAATATGGCATTCAGCTTCTGCCAATTCATTTTGCTGACAAAGAACAATTCTTTTCACAGAGGGAACTCAAACAAAGTTTTATTCTTTAGGCACTAAGGTGGAGGGTAGAGGATTTGTTAAATACAGTGAAATCAGCTAAGCCTCACACTCAGCTGCTCCATTCAAATGGTGTCCTGATATCCCAAGAACTCTCCTGATTTTAACTGCAGCTAACCAAGAGGTAATGGGCATAAACAAAAACCCTTTAGTGTAGGAGGACAATCAGAACTGCGAGAAGGTAGAGAGGATCTTTTGTCCGTAAAAGCTAGAAGAAATAAAGACAAAGTTTTTAACCTGGTATTTGAACGCACCTTTGGAGACATGGTTATTTTGTACCATTAGTGGCTCCACACTCCCAAAGAAGTGAGCTCCAAGGATGTTGTCTTTGTGTGAGAGAGAAGGAGTAGTAAGATCATCCTGCAGTAACCGGCAGCACGTGGGTGACCTTTGTGGAGAGCTCAGAAGCTGTGCCTCACAGCATGTGTCTCCATAGCTGCCCTGAGGTGGCAGAAGGACTGACTGCTGTTGCTTATTTTTATACTTAGCTTGAGCCGTTGCTACGGTTACTTTAACTAGTGAGTTCACTTTTTCTTGGGAATGAAGAATAAGGTTTGAAAATATTTTAAGATATTTCTAGAGGGACTTGCACTGACTTGTAAACAGGTACAACAATCAAGTGCACAATGAGGAGACCGCACAGCTGAAGTCAGGAGGAGTGAGGGCTTTCAGAGCCAGGGAAGAAGTACTGGAGAATTACTATTGGTTTGAGAAAATTGAGAAAAGGAGAAAGTAAATGTTGAGTTATTTGAAGGTGTGAAAGCAAGATATATCAACTAATCACTGGAGACTGATCCAAAAAGTCTTCAAGAAACAGGGTTAAATCTCTTTCATTCTATGCTGTAGGCTAATAAAAGGTTATTTTTTTCCTCTACACAAAGTTTTCTAACCATGTCTTTTCTAAGTACTAATTTACAGCTGTGTTGTTGTAGGAGGGTACTGAGTGTCAGTTACCCAGTCTTTGGTATAAATGAACATGCCATAATTTGCATTAAGCTGGTTTACTTTGGTCTGCTGCACAGTAGGTTGCATTCCTTAAATGCTGTGTATAGCATCACCGGCATCAAATCTTGTCCCTTCTGCATTTCTGGTTGTCTTTTCCTCCTCTTTTGGTACTGCTACTAATTCACTTGGATTTTTCTAGTAGAAAATGGCTTGAGATAGCAGGGAAAAAATTTCAATATCTATGATAAAAGGAGGAGGGAGACATCTGGTGTTGTACTGTAAAACTGAAGAGGGCTTTTTCCCCTTATCATGTGTTTTACTAGCACCTGTTAAAATACAATTTCCTAATCTCATTACCTTGATCTTTTAGTACTCAAGCCAAAATAGTTACAAGAAAAATCCTATCTGAGCTCATCATACTCCATCAACAGCTATAAAAGTGAGAAATTGTGTGCAATACAAGAAAGATTTTCAGGCTGTTACTTTTCTGGAAAGCTGCTTGTATATAATTTTTCAGTGAAAGAGCAAATGGGATCATTTGCCTATTTCACAGACAGAAAAAAAGTAGTTTGTGAAGACAGGCTTCTCAGACTCCTGTGAAATACACATGGTAAGAGATTCCTCAGTAAATATCGTGTCATTCAAATGCCAAGCACATCAGTGATTCTTGAAAACTAGTCTTAGTCGTTACTGCATCTTCATGCAATAATATTGGATCCAATCAGGTGTTTTGTTTTGGTATTGTAGAGGTGAACTGCATCTCACAGAGGGGTGTAGTCACATAATTCTTGTTGGAAATTTGAATTTCCAAACTTGGTATCAGGATGCTGTCTGCAATATTCCATTTGCAACATATGCCTGAATGAAAAATGCACAAAAAGGTTCTATGTGGCTGTGTCTTGATTTATCAGACAGTTTCTAGATGTGATTGTTAGGGGTCTGTTGAAGGTGTTGGTGAAGGAAAAGTATGAAACACCAAGCAACACACCTTTCTACAGCTTCACATGACAGCTGAGGTCTTGATTGCACAGTATGATGTTCCTGGCATCCAAGCATTGTATCTTTTATATCATTTTGTGTAACTTTCTTTTGACAGAACCCACATATCAATAAAGAAAAGGTATCTGGGAAGAAATAAAGGCAAACTTGCAGGAAAGGAATGAGTACATTTCAAGGAATTAACATTAGCTTCAATATTACTGAGAAAATGAAGGAAGAAATCTTGGAAGTGTTGTGGTTTCCACTTAAGTCATGCCTCCCAGTCAAGATCTCATAATAGAGCACTATAATGTGGCAGCTGACTTGGGTTGAAATCAAAATTATCCTCACTGGTGATCCTGTCAAAAATCAAGTGGCTTTTTCTGACTCACTATAGACTGAAGACTTTGAAGTCTTCAGCCTTTCCCATCTGTATGTAATTTTAAAGCTGCAGCTCAGCCCAAAGGGACCAAGTTTGTTTTCTGCTGGCATTTGATGCAGTGCAGTGCAGGAATACAAAAGTGACTGTGTTGGCTTGTTTTCTGCTCTGTAGCTGTTTTGGCTACCACCTCCAATATGTGTTTTGTTGAGAAAATCAAACCTGCGTCTTCTGTTCACTAAAAATGAGAACAGTGCATGTGAAATGTGACCCGCTGTGTATCAAGCAATGAGGTTATCTGCTTTGTACCAGAAATTGTCACAATTTCCAAATTCAATCAGGGAGTCAAGATAAATGTCAAGAACAGAATATGAAATTTACAATTAAATTATCAATGGAAAAGAAAATTTTATTTGGAACAATTATTCTACTTTGAGTTCTTCCAACCTAGGAACAGTTGTCTTTGTAGCTGGGCAATGAACTATTAGTCTCATTCCCTACTCGATTAGACTTTCTTTTCTCTTTGTTCATGAGCATATAATTTAGTCTCTGTACTGATAGTGTTTCTTCCTTAAATCTTTTTAAAGTATGACGGAAACATTAGGGGGAAGTTTAAAACCATGACATTTACAGGAAAATGTTGGCTTGAGAAAATTGTATGAAATAATAGCAATTATAATGAAATAATTGGTCTTTTGAATGTAAAATAGCAAAGGAAATTTGTGTGCCTGTTTTTCATATCACAAACACTGTATACTTATAATCTGTTTTTTTCTCTTCCCCCTCCTTTTCCCATTAAGAATGGAGATTTAACCCAGGAAGACGTTCAAAATCTGAAATGGGGAGCAGTCTTGGATTCACTCAGAAGCAGAGCTACTGAAACTTCAGTTGTGCTGCTACATGCTAAAGAGTCTGGTATGAAAATAAACGAGAATTTTTGCTTTCATTCCTGTGCAATAAAAGTGAATAAGATTTCATTCATGTGTTGTGCATGACTTAGAAGGTATAAGACCTTCTAAAAACCTCCTAATCTGGAAAATGCATCTTGGGAAGGTGGAGCAATAACTATTTGCCAGTATGATACTAGCATTTAGATATGAGCTTTCTCAAGAAATCCTAAAAATTTCAAGAAGCTACAAAGACGAGGAATTAGGGGATACTTCCCATGTCCTGGCTGAAGTATAGTGTTTGGGAATGCTGTGCAGCAGTCAGATTTGTTTTTCAGACCAAACAATGTGAAAGCTCTGATCTTGGCAAATTGTATCAGGTAAATTCTTCCAACATAAATTAATGGAAATTTTGTAGCAAATTTCAGTGTTATGCAAATGCAGACCTGCACTGAATAATTTTAACCTGCAAGTTTAAACCATAAGTTTTAATCTACCCACTGTAATGAGATGTATTTTCCATTTTTAAATGCTTTGAGAACTAGGGGGGAACCCCAAATATACCTTATTTTAGAGCTTAATGAACCCCAAATATACCTTATTTTAGAGCTTAATATTTATGTTTTCTTGTGGAGTTTGTTTTCATTTAATGTCTCTGCCTCATTGGTGATGTATGCTTCTGGTAGAGAAGGTAGTTTTGAGCATACTCTCACTAAAATACTCTTCTGTTAAAAACACCTGGTCAGATGTTTTTGGGGTTGTTTTTCATGTAACTGTCTGGGAGTGGCATTACATTTGTACAGTACTTTACTGTAACAGAAACACCAGGATGTAGCTGTGATGGGCTAAAGCAGATGGAGGAGCAAGCAGAACTTCTACCAGTTTTGGAACACAATTCCAGTGCCTTTGCAAAAGTTGCTGGTCTAGCTGAGATTGAGAAGGTGAGAAGAAAGGTTACTACTATTCTTGCTATCTTTGTGCACAGTGGGTCTGTGAATTTTGAGATAAAATGAAGAGTTGGTGTATTGAAAGATGAATATAAAAGTAGCTTTAATTCATAGCTACTAAAGATGTTATTCAAAATGAATACAGGTGTGCATTAAGAAAATGATTGACTTATTTGTACCTTATTTGTATCATTACTGTCAATGCAAATCTTTAAATCATTTCAAAACCCTTTATATGGAAATATTTTTTTCTCATCCGTCTATAATCAAGTATTTTATGGATGAAATGAAAAATAAATTATGATTAGCAACATAGAATGATATATCTTAGCTTATATTTTTCAGTTTGAAACATTTCTTTTTTGCTGTTACCAGGTTACCCTTGGAACAAAGACAGCAGGTACTCTAGAAGATAGTTTCATGTTGTTCAGATATACCCCAAGTTATTGTGCAGCAAGACTCCTTCCCCCTTGCTCTGAGAAGTTAACTAACAATGAGACAAGTAAGGAAACCAAAGATGAAGAAAACTTTTCTCTCTTGAAGGAACAAGCTATAAATCTACCAGCAAAGATGTTCCCTGTTTCTGTGGTTGAAGCTTTGATGAGGAAGAAGCTCCAACTTACCTTGTTAGAACCTGAAAGCTACCACATATCAGCTGTCACCACTGTGAAAAAAATGAGGGGTTTCGATTTCTGTGAGGCAAATATCAGTCTTTGCTCTGATGGCCTCTGCCTTGTTGCAGAAGGAGGATTTTCTGACAAAGCTTCTGCACTTCTTCATAGAAAGATGCCTTGCACTGTGACTGAAATTTTCACATCGTCTCTGGAAAAATACAACATGGAGAAACATTGGGAAAACAAGCAAATTTTGCCAAAAAGTGTATGTGAAAACAAATGTCTGGACAAAATTGTTGGTGATGGAAAGTATAGTCAAAAAATCTATAGAGGGAGAGCTAAAGGAGAAGAAATACAGAATGAGAAAGTCCAACCACAACACCTGACCTGTGTTCCTGAGGAAAGTTCTAAAGTTTTATTTAAACCTAAATTGATCAGGCCTGGGAAGCAAGGAATGGAAGCCAAAGACAGTCTCGGTAGCCCACAGGATGTCCAAATTTTATCTGTTGATTTTAAAGACTTAAAGAAGCATTTTAAAGGGAGCCCTAAGCTAATGGAGAAACAAGGAAACCTCTCAGAAATCTGCACCTCTGATGTGAATAGGGTATATAATGGAGAAGACATAATCAAAATGGAGGAGAAAGGGGAACAACCTCAGAAACCATCTCACCAAACAAACCCTTCCAACAGTGCTGGCCTGAAAGAAAAGAAAGACCAGACCCTGAAACTATGTGAACCAAATAAGAATTTCTCATGTCAAAAAATAGCTGCTGAAAACATGCAACATGCATACTCTCAGAAATTTTTTTGGTCAGAGGAAGAGAGGTATCCAGTAAACATATTGTCTCCTATACAGGAGAGGGCTGGGTGCTTAAGCAAACTGTTTCTGCCAGGCAGCAGCTTTTATGAGAGTTTCTGTCATCTGTCACCACTGGAAACTGGTAATGAATGTAATATGAAGATTTATGCACTGGAAAAACTGGTGGCAGTGTGTTCTCAGAAGATACTTCTACTGATGCAAGAGAATGAGAATTACTCAAAAAAAGTCTGTATATTACAACAGGAGAATGAGAGATATGCTCAGATGATGTGTGCACTGGAAGAGGAGATGGATGCATATTTTCAATACATTTTAGCAGCAGATGAAGCTAACACTGTTTCATTCCAAAACTTACTTAATGAGAAAGAAGTTGCTCAGGGATGTTATAATAACTTATCGGAAGAAAACGCCATGAGCCCAGGAACACTTTTTGTTGAAAACTTCTCCAAGAACCTCTCATGTGTTGTAAAGAAAAATTGGTATTCTGAAAAAGGCTCATTGACAATTGCATCAAATAAACTTCCCAGGAGTGTTTTATCCCTGGATGGAAGGAAAATGAAATATTTCCAGCTGCTTTCTGACCTGAAAGAAGAAAGAAGCAGATGCTTCAAAGAAATAGCTGAATTATTACAAGACAAGGAGAACTATGTAGCAAAATATAATGAATTAATACAAGAGAGAGAGGGAAATTTAGAAAGAATATCTCTTTTACAAGGTGAAAAAGAAACTTTATTGGGATGTTTGGCAGAGGTAAAGTGTGAACAAGACAAATACAGAACCTTGGTTTCAGAACTTCAAGAGTGCAAAACCAGCTGTTATCAAACTATTTCTGATTTACAGGAGGAACAATGTGCACTGCAAAGAGAAATAGACAGAATCAAGAAAGAAACTTCAGAACAGCTTGATGAATTTCAGAAAGCAAATGCAAACTATATTTTAGAAAATAACAAATTAAAAGAATTAATGTCTTATTTGGGATTCACCTATGAAGAGCTGAAAAAAGATAAAAGTTTGGGAACAAAGGAAAAGGTAGTAAAACTAGAAGAAAAAAGTCAACGGCATGGTCTTAAGCCAAAGAAAGTTGAAACAACGTGTAGTGTAACTCAGACTGAAGAAGAAGGAGTTCTGGTTATAGACTCCCCGAGATATTTCCCTGAAAAAGAGGTAAATAATAACAATGAGGAATGTTATCAAGTACGATCTTCTAAAGAAAGGGGGAGATAGAAATGTCATTTGGAGGACAAAGCTATATGAACTTTGTAATATAGAAAATGTTGTAATCTCCCATGTGCTGGAGATCTGAGGTGCTAAAGTTAACTTTGAAATAGAAGGCAAAATACCAGAGAGTTTTTTTCTGAATGTTTTATTAGAGAATTTTAAAGTGATACAGCAAGCTACAAAGTTAAAAATGAGTGCATTTTTCAGGCATTTTTAAAATTTTTTATTTTGTTGCAAGAGTAAAAGCTTCTGGTAGAGCAAATTAATTTCCACAAACTTCTATTATAATGGCAAAGTATTCAGGGTTGTGAAACAATCATGTCTTATCGAAAAGTATGCACGTGTTCACTTACTAACTTTTATTCTGATAGGGTCTTTTTTTTTTACTGTTTTGATTTTCATGAAACATATGCCTAAAGACAGGATCTTTACTTTTAGTGGATTTCTTGACCATGTTTTTCCTTTGTAATCATGAATCTTACATCACAGTGAATTTCTGTGGAGATTACTAAGTTCTTGTAGAAGCAGAATTATTACTTCAGTTGAGAAAAATCAACAGGGAAAGTTTTATCTCTAATATCTTGATTTTATTCAAATGTTTTTAGTGATTCAGAAGGAAACCATATATTGTTCTGTAAAAACCTGTGTGCCATTTTTTATGGATGAGAGGACTCACGTCTTTCTGTTGTGTATCCAGGTCAGCATGTCTGAAAGCTACAGTGTGATGAAAGCGCAAGTTGAAAAGGCAAAAGAGGAACGAAAAATACAGCAAAAGGAATTAGAAAAAACAAAAAAAGAGGTAACCTTTTACTCTGATGTAATTCTGAGGAGCAAATTTGTTTTCTTTCTTGTTTTCTTCCATAGCTATTCTTCTTTCTGCCAAGATTTAACACTTTTACAAACCAGGGAAGTCTCTGATCTGCAGAACCAAAACATACCTCTGATCTTTCAGTTAAGTGCTGAATTACACAGTCTTTTGTGGTTGCCCAGAACTTCAAGCGAAGATGCATTCCTCCAGCGCACTTTGACAGAAGCTGTTGCTTAATAAAGACACACGGAACAAACTATCTGCTGTGGCCATCTCTGGGCAGGCTGCTTCCCTGCCCCCCACTAGGAGCGAGGAAGAGGAGAAGGCAGTAGAAGCACTGAGGGTTATGGCAAACCTGAATTCAAAGTAGTTTTTGAATGAGAGACAAAATTATTTTAAATCTGAAACAGTCAAGGGGTCTCACTGTACCCAGTGATGGTGCAAAGAATGCACACTGCCCCTTTTCTCGACGTCTTTGTAGTGAACACGAAGTCCAACATCACCTACATGGAGGCTTGCTTGGATGGGGAGTTCTGCGCCTGTGTAAAGTAAATCTGCAGTTTTAATACCAACAGAGGAAACTTTCAGTGGTGTGCCTTTCGGAATGCATTAGCTTTCACATTCCTATTTTTTATTGAACATCTCCACTCTATGCTTATCTAAGCAGAAGGTATTGCTTTTCTGGCAAGTGTATATTTATGGGACTGTTTCATGCAGTAACAGACATTGCTCAGACTCCCTGTGGAAAAACCACTGGTAGTAACAAGTGTGGAGTATGTAAAAGAGCAGTAGGATTAGGCATGGTGGGTGTACAAAATGCTTGTCCTCTGACAGCTGCTTTATAAGACTTCCCAGATTTCAGGTGAGGCAACTGGAATGAAGGGGTGGATTTGGATGAGTGATGGATGGTTAGATAAGGACTTCTGACCTTGTCATTTGAACATGAAGAGATCATTTGATTTTTATTTATTTTTTTAAGAATCTGCTTAACTTGAGTCCTTCTAATCCTTTTCCGTGTTACAAGGAAATTGTGTGTTACAACACCTTCCTTAGTTTACTTAAAAGTATGTAAAGCGTTTGCTTTCTGAAGGGAGCAGAAATGATCTATCATATGGGGGAAGGAGTTTGCTGTCAGGCAACCAGCTGCTCTGCTGAGTGGTTTGTTTGTGTTTTAGTGGTGTTTTTTTTTTCAAAACTACAGTTAATGTGTGTAAGTAGAGAAAATGCATCCTAGAAAAATATAAAGGTGAACATATGGAGGGTTTTTTTTTTTCCTCCTTTGCATTTTTAATTTCTGACATTTCTCAGGAAGATTTTTTTTCCTCCTAGCTGATAAAATCTTACTTTCCATTTGCTGTGAGGGCTTTCAAAGACATAATCTCTGAAATTCTGAGTTCTTTCACCACTGCTTTTTTAGCTTCATTTGGAATACTCAAGGTAACTTCAAATTTAGAAATCAGTTTAAAAATTAATCTATTTTTCTGCATAGGTCTAGTTAGATATGTTTCTATAAGACTTACTTCAAGAGTCTTACTTATTTCTTATAAGAAGATTGTAGTGTATTGTGTAATTCCATTTATTTTAATCAATTTACAATAATTTAAAACTTGTGATGTGGAGATCAGACTCAAGTCTGTGTTGTAAGCTGGTATTGAAAAATGATACCACCGCTAGACTAATTATACTCAGTAATGTTCCTTTTTTATTCATCCCGTTAGGCTCAGAAGTGGTACAGAGAACTTGGCTTTGCTGAAACAAGATATGAAGAAATCAAAACTCGTTTGACACAGGCTCTCTCAGAATTAGACCATCTTAAACAAGAAGTTGGGGACAAAATGCTTGGAAAGCAGTACTGCAAATTAATGGTATGTATCTAAACGGAATGGAGAAAAGCATATTCCTTGGGAGGGAGTGTTTTGGATGCAGAGACACCCGTTATTGTTATTGGCAATAGATTTAAAGCAAGTATAGAGCACCTAGAGCCACTGGAGCTATAAACTTGAAAGTGAGCAGGTATAATGCAAGATAGACCATCTGTCTACAGGATAGTCCAAACTCTGGGCTCTGCATGGGCACTACAGGCACCTCCATTTTTTAGGACTCTTGTCTTGCTCTCTTTAGGCAGAGTCATTTTTTGAGGCATGGATTTTCAGGTGGCCTTACTTAAAGGTATTGGAGGAGTCTCCAGTGTTTCCAGTATTTGGCTTCTCTGCCTTCTAGTCCCACTTACTAGATTTGGACAGGCAAAAAGAAGCTGTGATGCTGGACATTTTGTAGAGCAACTTCCACTGCCAGTGAGGAGGTGGTGTGGATTAATGGGGAGTCAAAGTCTGTAATTGATGCATGTGGCCCATGTGTGTATCTCCAAAATCTGGGAAATTTTTCTATCACATGGGGGAGAGAAAGTCTCATTGGAATGTATCTGGATACAAAACAGGAATTCTGTTTTTTCTGTGAATGAAAGCTTTTTGAATTTTCAGGTAGTTCTGTGTCTTGATAAAGTTTTTATGTTTTTCACCAAAAGGATGTGTTTTATGGAAAGATTTTTAATTATTGAATAATGTCCTGGAAGCAGCTTTCTTAAAGACTTTTCAGCTAGCCCTGAAATTTTTTCTGTGCTCTTTAACAGGCAAACTGCAAAGAAGTAATATTCACCTTTTATCAGCTGGAACAGCAATTTCGTAGCAACCTACAATATTTGCAAATTCAGTCTGAACAGGTGTCCTGCTTTCAGCTGGGATAGAGTTAATTTTCTTTCTAGTAGCTGGTATAGTGTTATGTTTCAGACTTCATATGACAATAACATTGATAACACACTGACATTTTCAGTTGTTGCTAAGTAGTGTTTAGACTAAGTCAAGGATTTTTCAGCTTCTCATGCCCAGCCAGCGAGAAAGCTGGAGGGGCACAAGAAGTTGGCACAGGACACAGCCAGTACAGCTGACCCAAACTGGCCAAAGGAATATTCCATACCATGTGACATCATGCCCAGTATGTAAACTGGGGGGCAGTTGGCCAGAGGGGGATCGCTGCTTGGGAGCTAACTGGGCATTGGTCAGCAAGTGGTGAGCAACTGCACTGTGCATCATTTATTTTATATATTCCAATCCTTTTATTAGTATTGTCATTTTATTATTGCTATTATTATAATTATCATTTTCTTCCTTTCTGTTCTATTAACCTGTTGTTATCTCAACCCATGAGTTTTGCCTTTTTCCTTCCGATTCTCTCCCCCATCCCACTGGGTGAGGGGGAGTGAGTTAGCAGCTGCGTGGTGCTTAGTTGCTGGCTGAGCTAGGATAGATATGGCTTTGGAAGATAAATTCTGGAAAATTTAAAGATTCTGCGTTCAGGGCTGAGGGTGTAGCTGGCCACCTGCAAGTCCTATGCAGTTATTTCATATTAGCTTGTACACACTACATGGTGCTATGCACTGATGTTTCAACAATAGAATTCTGACTGTTAGTTGAAAATGAAGCACAGATTTTTCATACCATTATGATGTATTGGCATGTAACATCTTAAAACAATGAAATCTATTTCAAGTAAGAAGACACTCCCAGATTGTTTGAGAATAAACAGAAGTGTATCATGGTGTTTTGTTTAAGCTAACACTTAAGCTTTTGGGAGCATTTTGGGGCAATGGAGCTTTAACCCTTTTGTTTTGGGACAGCCTGGGGCAATGATTGCTTATTTTATTGGTCACTGAATTGAGATGTTAATTATTTCTATGACTTACATAGCAATAAAATTCATCAACCTTGATAGAATGTTTTTACACTGGAAAAAGTGCAGGTCAGCCTTTCTTCTGAAACAAACAAACAAACAAAAAAAACCCCAAACCAAACCCAACACTTTTGAATCCCTCCAATAACTAAACTTTTCATGTTAGCGTTTATTAATCAGGAGTATGTATTTATGCAATATTGCGATGTTGTTTGATTTGGATCTGACTTCTTCATCCAATTTAATTATTTGTTGTAGTATTTGTAGTATTTGTTGTATTATTTGTTGTTTAATTATTTGTTGCATGTCTCATTCCAGGGTCAAAGATGCAGTACATGTACATTGCAGAACTGGGTTTATCCTTTAATTACACTGATGGCACAACTAATTATCTGCATGACTCAAGTCCATTATGTCTTAACCAAAGGATATTGATTTTATTGGCACAATTAAGCAAATAATACAGCTAGAAAATAGAGTAGATAGATATATTTTAACAAAGGTTGTGACTTTATTTCAATAATTTCAATAATTGCATTTTAAAATAAACTTTTAAATGTACACCAAGCTGTCAATAGTGGGTTTGTGTGAAATTGTTAAAATATGACCTAAATTTTTCTAGATTAAAAAAAAAAGATTGTTTGGCACAATGATTATCATGATCTACCTTTCTAGCATCATTTTTCTTCCTGAGGGCTCTTTTGTAGACCAGTGATCCTGTTCTTATTTTCAGTTTCCGCCCTTGTCCAAAAGTGCTTTTTATCCCACAACGTTAATAATAAACTCTGATACAGTAAATCACAATAATTTATGCTTTTTCCTGTTCTAAACTTAATTTTCTGGAAGATCTCTGTGATGCTTGAAAGAAGGGAAGATGTGAGCAGTCTGGACCTAGAACCCAAGGGTGGGAGGTCCTTGAGATATGATGTCTTTTGAGCATGTCTTTTGGGACTTTGTACATATCTTATGTTCTACAGCCCCCGATGGCCAGGGATCCTAGTTCTCAGCTGAGACTTCAAAAGGCTGTCATGATATTCTTCACTCAAGTAAAGAGAGCTAAGATAATATACCCCAAGATTACTGCTAGGACTCTTTGTTTCAGTGGTGTTGCTAACAGAGGAAATACCATTTGCATAAGAGTATTTGGGGAAATTTTCTAGGATGTTGAGGTGGCCTTCTGAACTGTGGTGCTGTGGTAGAAGTTAGGAGAAATATGTGCATGAGCAGGAAGGGAGCAAGGTACTATTTACAGCTTTGAAAATGAATGCAAGAATTTTGCATTAAATGCACATAGTAGATAAAGTGCCAGGCTTCCCCATTGAATCCCTGACTCCTGTCATGGCCTATAGCCAAAAAGTCATATTTCTTCTCATTTTCTCACTGAGTTTTCAGATAAGCACAACGCACATGAGAAGAGGAAGATTTTATTTTTATTTTCAATGTTTAGGCACCAACTTCAAAGATGAGTGATCTTGCCAGGTTTTACAAGAATGCAGTGTGTTAAATGCTACATTTTGGGCTTAGTTATCCTTTGGCTATTTCCCAGTCCCAGCTGCTGGGTCCTACACCCTTCTGGAGCTTGACTACACAATCCATGGTTACTGTTAACTGGGACATCTGATAGATTGATCATAAACAAACCTTATATGCCTCATTTGTGCTTTGAAACTACAGAAAACTGCTAGCAGGTCAGCAAAATGCAAAAGGAAAGAGGGAACTTATCTCTGTCTTTTACCTTCAAGCAATTTTTTTAGTTCCCCACCTCTTTTTCCATTAAGCATCTTCAGTTAGGGAGTGCTTCCATTTTTTATTTAACATACTTTTTGTGTGTGAAAGAAGATGAGGAGAATACCATATCTCAGACTCCTCCTCAGGCTTTTGTCACTGCAACCCTGGTCTAATCAATCTTGATGTGTCCAACATTTACTATTGTTCTTTTTTCTTAACACAAGAGGGAGCCAAAAAGTTTGGTACAAAGCATGCACGACTTGAATGCTGTGCATAGAGTACTTGTTTCATTAGGAAGAACAGTATGAAAATGTCGTATTTCTTTTTTTATCTGTGCTGCAATGATGTGTCGAAGCCAGAGTGACGTGATTTATCACTTCATTTTGCTGTTTGCCGTGAAACTGTGCCTTCAGCCTGTTGTAGTCACCAAGGGTGTCAAAGTTGGAAAGGCTGGCAGACAGCAAAGGAAAATTTAACTGTGTTGTTGTGCATCATGGCTGAATATTAGCTCTTCTCTCAGTTGTATCAGTTAGTAACCATTAAAATCAAACCACCCTCCTGCATATTTTGTCAGAAGTTTATATGGTTTTACCACAGTATAACATAGGTCTGACAAGAATTTTTAGCTTAATCACTAAAATGCTTACTATTTTAGACTTGCTTATGTAACATGTTATCAGAAATCTTGGGCAGCTGTGTGTATCAACTCAATGCTTTTCTAATATAAATTCACAGTAGCATAAATGTTTTTCATGACTTTCTTCATCTTCAGATTTTCCTCAGTCTTAATCTATATGTGTAAACTGACAGTGTCATTTCTAGCAGATGACCTTATGATGCTGACCATCAATCTAAAGCTCTCACTAATCCTTTCAATCTAAGTGCATGAAATTGAAAAAAAAAACAAATCAGAGAGTGGGGGAGGAGGAGTTAAATTCAGAAGCTCCTCCTTCCACTTTTTCTGCCATGACTACTACATTTTAATGAAATAAATATTTTCTTTTAAAGTATTTTTGAAATTTATACTTAAAATCTGATTAGTTTTATTAATAATCTTCCAAAACAAAAATATAACTGGGAGACTTGAATTTCCTCTCTGAGATAAACATATATAGAAAAACAAGGGGTGTATTATATAGCAGTTGGAGCAGGAGACTGGGGACTTTTGAATTCTATTCTGACTCACTGTGTGACCATAGGTTGGCCACTTAATCTGTCTGTGATCCAGTTTCCCCAGATATGAAATTATTATAATACAATACTTACCTTGAAGGAGTGTTGTGAAATCCCAGTCCTACACCTGCTCTCACAGGGGATCAAGAACTCCTTGCTCATAAACAATTTCAAGATTAGCGCAAGATATTAGTGCTAATATGTTTATGAAGATTTGAAGTCATATGTTTTATATCAGCTGAATCTTTTTTTGATATGCAAGGTAGGTACATATATTGATTGAGAAGTTTTGTGCTCTAAACCATGATTGAGAATATTTTCATAATCATGTGTATTTTCTCTCTAGCCTCTGCACACTGTGAAAGATGCCCAGGAAATAGAGGAGAATAAAATAGACAATAAGAGATTACAGCAGCATGTGCTGACCTTGAAAGCCCAGCTCAGGGACCAGGCTGCATTACAAAATCAGTTTCATGACTTGCAGAATGAAGTGGAACTCCTTCAGGCTCAGCTATGTGAAAAGGTATAATAAAGCTGTTTTCTGTGTGCTTAAGTGGGTGGACAAATGTGAGCATTGACTTCAGATTCTACCTCTTTCTTCTCAAAGGAGAGAACCAAAATAGTCTAGTTTCCTGGGAATGAGTCTGAGGATAATTAAATTATTTTCAGGCATATAAAAGTACCCTTACTTCAGAGAAATAAGGTAAAGATGTAAACTACCTGGGTGGTAAATGTTATGGAAAGATGATAGACCATAATAAAAGTTGCCGCCAGTCTCTGCTATAATCCCCATAGTGTAATGCAAGCAAAGTGATGCTGGAATTCTTAAGCCACTCCTTGGCTTAAATTGTCAGGATTTTTAACATTCCCAGGTCTTTTGTTGCACTATATCAGATTAGGAAACACAGTGAGCTAGTGATAGAATTTTGATAGAGTTTTTTCTAACTTTTTTTGATCCACCTGCTAGGGTTACACATTAAGAGTTTCATTAACACATTTTCAGTTAGCTGTGTGGTTTGTATTTTTATTCACTGACATAGTTATTCTGGTGAGAACCCTCATGTATACACAAGTACACTTACATGAGCAGTTTTTACATTTGTGCATTATATTTCACCTGGCAAACCAGAGCAAGTACAGACATTAACATTTGCAAAGCTACTGCCTTATAGTGTAACAACAAAGCTACTGCTGTCAGTGTGGCTACAACTACTGAACTCTTAGGTGGAAACAAATTCCTGCTAGGACTTTTTTCCCTTACATGTTGTGTCCTATTTCTTTGGAAACTATTTTTCAAAAAGCAACGATAGTTACAATGTGAGCCAAATTGGAATTGCCCATCATACTCTGAAACAACTAGTAAATGGCATTTTCTCAGTAGTATTCTTCATATAGAATCATAGAATCATTTAGGTTGGAAAAGACCTTCAAGATTATCAAGTCCAACCATCATCCATGCCCACTAGACCATGTCACAGAGTACCTCGTCTATGTGCTTTTTAAATACCTCCAGGGATGGTGACTCAACCACCTCCCTGGGCAGCCTATTCCAATGTCTTACAACCCTCTCAGTAAAGAA
>JAVJGG010000054.1:34699168-34733444 GCA_035590195.1 Aviceda cuculoides | reverse complement strand
GATGCATTTGAGCTGGCCTATCGAATCCACCCCTAACATCAGCATGCTGCCTCCAGGCTCATCTCTGGTGCACCTAGTTTTTCTTTTTTCAGAGAATGTGAGAATGCATGGGGCTGCCCGACTGAGCCTAGGCATCTCCCTAGATAGGGCTTCATCTGCTCCCTGATCTTCATTGACCTGGTCCTCAAGTTCCAGAGCCCCACACCTTTTGTGTAGGGGCAACTGGGAAGGTGAGGGAGACTGGGATATCCTGATACAATGTGTAGAACATGCTTCTCCTCTGTCTTTCCTCTGAAATACAAGAGATTATTTTCTTCTCCCTGCTGGGTGCAACTTTCATCCTACTTCCTCCATAGTAAATCCACCTCTTCTACAGTTTCGGGTTGGTTGGGTTTTTTGGGTAGTGATGGTGTTTGTTTGTTTGTTTGCTGGTTTTGTTTTTGTCTCAGTTTTTTTTTTTTTTTCCCCAAGCCTTGTCATGTACTGTGGTTTGCTTTAAACCAGTCTGTACAGAGAGTTAGTGGCTTCTCTCAGGCATTGATTAGGATGCCTCTTAGCAGAATAGTGGTGGTAACATGAAATTGTTTTGTGGTGTCTGGTGTCTGTAGTGATGGATGGTGCATATCAGATGGTAGATGAGTAAAGGGTGAGACGTGCTATCCATATGAATGCACAGCTCGTCATTGTTCTATTGCATCACCAAAATGCTTTGCTTCATGCCTCATCATGAATTGACTGTCATCAGTGCAGGGACCTACTGCCAGCTTTTTCTTTGTTCCCCCAGTGCTAGCACAATGTAAAGATGTCTCTCCTGTCCTAACTACTCTGTTTCTTCCCAAGCCCACAATTCATTAGCTGAGGACCATGCGACCTCTGTCAGTGCAACTGAATTCTCGTAAAGGGAATATTTTTCTGGTGGATATAATGTATTTACTATAGGCTTTAAGAAATACAAATTGTCAAGCAAAATGAAGGCAAAGGAATCTGTACTTTATTGCCAAATAATACTGTATTGATTCGTAATGGAAATGGATTTTACCTGGCAGGATATTGTATTTTTTTCTGCATAATCAGAAAGTAGGTTTCCCATTAATAATAAACACTTTAATCATAAGGTACAGACTAGGTGATGTGGGTCATCCTGGCTCACCTCCTAATACAGGACATGCATCGATTGTGTCAGAGCAGAAAGTTATTGATGTTCACTTTTCAGAGTCTGTGGTGGAATACACATCCAGAAAATCCCTCCTCGTTTCTCTCATTCTACAACATATTATAGATAAGAAAAGGGAAAACTTTCCCCAAAAGAGTCTTTTGGAAGTTTCACAGAGTAAATGGGAACATGAGTGCATAATGAAGTATACCAAGTCTTTAATGTGATGCTGCTTTGATGAAATAACCTCACTGATATAAGGCTTTGTCTAAAAACATCCAAAAACCTTTGGTAATACATAAGACCAACATTAATGCTAGCAGGGCAGCGTTTGCCTGCCAGGGCCTATCCATGTACAACCAGTTCCTGACACTCCTTCATCTTGTTTGTGATACAGGGTCACACAAATATGCAAAGTGTATGCCTCGTAAGTCAGGTCTAAAACAAATACCAAAAACTGCTACAGTATTTTCAAGTGACTCATGAATAAATTAATGCAGAATGTTTTTCAACCTCTCAGGAAAAAGAACTTCAGAAGAGAAACTCTGAAGCGAAGTTGGTGCTAGCTCCTCTGAAGGTACTGTATTTTCCTGAAAGCTGAAGCAGGACCTACCCTTTGCTTACAGGCTTCTGTGCATGTGCCTGCCTTCTGTTGCTGCCCCTGACTTAGCTGTTCGCTACTGGGCGTTAGGCTTTAGGCAGGGGCTTGCTGACATCATTGCCATGGGTATTCTTTGGCCTGCCAAAAGTGGGACCTCACACATGGAAATGGAACATCTCTATCCAGTTTATCCAGTTTAGCACGTATTGCTGTTGCAAGGTACAGAGGCACCTAATGGCCTAGAAACATAGGAACGCAGTCTATAGCTTTGTTTCAAAACATGTGAAATTACAGATCAGACACAAAATGTAATCTTGCAGTCTCAACAGGGAGTGAAATCGATGTATGTGTGTTCATGCCACATAGGCTAAGCTGGCTTGCCTTACCCGAAAGTGCCAGGAAAGGAACAGCTTCATTACCAGGATGCATGGTGAATTTCACAGGCGAGGAATTATTAACACTGCGTTTGATGAAGAAGTGAAAAACTTGGTGAATGACCTGGTCCTGGCAGAGTACACAGTCACTTTTACACCAATGTGTGATCAAGAGGTAAGTGTTTGTACTACCTTGCAGGATCCTCCCATTTCCCTTGTTGTATTGTCAGTGATTTATTTATTTTAAAGTGTTTAGTGAGACACAAAGTGTAGTTATAAAATATATTTCAGCACTTAATATAAATATTGCTTCAGACAAGTCAGTGGAATCGGCTGGTTTACTGCTGTTTCAGTCAGGGTTTAAATCTTTTGGAGCTTATCACAAAATACATCAGTGCTCCATGCAAAAAACACTTCCCTGATATTTTGACAAAGTATCCTAGTGGATAATGCAGCACAAATTATTCAATTTCACTTTAAATATGAATTTTGCATTTTATTCCTGCACAATGCGTCATCTCAGATTTCTGAAGAAATCAGAAACAAAAGGTCTACAATGAATCATTTTAAGATTTAAGTCAACTCAGTAGACATTTGTATTCAAAAGGGAATTAGTTACTTGTGTTTTGCTGGCAAGATGAAAGTGGTTCCAGCAGGATACACTCCGCTTCACACCTGGTTCTGTTGAACATTATCATTAATAGCTTGGATGCTGGGAGTGTACTTCATATTTGGGGAGTGGCACCTGCTTGAAGACATTCTTAAGGACAGGAATCTGAATCTGGCAGCCTGGAGAAACAGAAATTCCCTTGCAGTACTTCACTAACCTTCACACAAGCTCCTTTTTTCCCTTTGATTTTCTCTCTATTATTATTTTAAACAAAACCTGTAAAAATACCTAAACAATATTTGGTAATGTTTGTGTCCAGCATAGTCATGTAGAATCTTGCTAGTTAAAAAGGCAGGGCAGGATGTTTTGTGTTACACATTTGCAAAATATTGGGAAAGCAGCTGCCTACCACAGCAGGACACAGAACATGGGTTCATACTGTTTTGTACTGCAACTAACACAATGCACTGCAAAATGGGTACGTAGAAATAATTTACTTTTTAATAACACTGACATCTGTTTTTCATCAGCAGAAGTAAAGATGCTCACAATGGGCATATAGTATACCAAATCCACAGGATTGTTTTTCTGATTATTTTACATTTTTACACACAGAGCAGTATTCTGTATCCCTCTGAAGAAGCTTATTCTTCTAGTGTTATTAAGTGTTGCAAGCTGTCACTCAGTCATACTTGTTTCTGTGGCAAAAAGTAATTTAACTGCATGTTAAGGTAAAGGTAGATTGATTCCCGGTTGCAGGACAGGACAGGATTCCATGTCAGGCTATGTCTCCTTTGAGTATGTCAAGTCTGGGTCCACCACTGTCTCACTCAAGCTCACACTGAGAATGGTTGTTTTATGTGGCAGTAGTTAGTAACTCATTTGTCAGAAGGGAGGTAATACTTCACTGCCCTCAGTTATTTGCTCAGACATTGCTGTGATAAACGAGCATTAGTGTAAAGCTTCCCAATACAATAAATACCAAAATACTGTGCACACTCGCACTGTCTCCTGAATGTCTGATTATCACAAAACTTAGCAGCTCCAACAGGAGAGAATTAGATTGGATCTATATTCTGATGGCCAGTGAGTTCATTTGCAGTGTAGGAGCCCCTTATTCAATTCCTTGCTTCGGTAGGTATTTAGCTATTCATACTAAGTGGAGCACAAACCCCTTCCCACAGTATCCAGCAGTGTAATGGCCAGAGGTCTCAGGCTCAGGCACACTGGGATTCAAGCCTGGTTTTTTTGATCATGCAGAGAATTGACTGGCTCTTGCTGGGCACCGTGACACTAGGCTTTGGACCATCCTGGTCTGTGATAAGTACTGTGATAAGTAATTCCACGTGTAACAGGGGAAACCTTTCCCGATCTGTATGTTCCCATGAAAAATTTAGGTTCCTATGGATCAATTTTCCAATGGAAACCATTTCAGTGAGAAAATGTCCAAGTGTCACTACTCCTAATTTAATAAATAATGGTTACAATCAAAAAGAAGAGAGACTATTTCATATTCATGTGATACATTCCTTTGGTTTTAAAAATACTGTACTGAATTCTGTACACATATGTTAAACTGAATTGACTTTTCATCTTTGAGGATTCATCTTTTTGCATTTCAACTCTTATTCTCACTGCAATTCACATCTAAGATTCCAGGGCTATGCCCAGCTTTTACTTACATAAAAATCCTTTGAAAGCTCATTCCTTTCCTTCCCCTCAGATTTTCACTTCTAAATCATTCCTAACATTTGAATGCTTCTAGAGAAAACCTGGTGGATTGATGGTTTGGGGTTTTTTTTCTTTTCTTTTTTTTTCCTTCTTAAATTAAAGATTTGCAATTGGCTTTATTCATTTCTGGACCCAGTGAGAAATGGAAGCCTATCATACATTGGCAGCAGACCTGCCTGCTCTGGCTTACGGATGTATTTCAACCGAAAGTTTGCAGTGATGCATGAAGGGCTGATCCAGAGCCCTTTGAAGGGAGAAGGGGTTCCGTATTCAGTTCAATGCCTGGCCTTTTGTAGTACAGGAAGAAACTGTGTGTCTGGTTCTCCAAAGAAAATATGTTTTAAAATTCTTTTAAGAACTTTTTTTTTGTCATCTCTACATGGAATTACATGTAGATTGGATAGATCTGCCCTAGCTGTGTGCTAGGAAGCTCTGGCTTCAGTGGAGGGCTTGTAGGCATCAACAAGTTACTCATGCTTAAAGACAAAAGTGAACTTCAGTTCTTTGCTTATTCAGAACACAACGGATGGTTGGTCATTCCCTTCTGTTTGCCAGAAGTATTTTCTTTCTAATGTTATTCCCAATTAAAATACTGAACCACGAAGACAGTGTGATCCTAAACCAACCATCTTTGGAGCTTCTCTTCAGACTTCACTTTCAGCATTTGAGACTCTGTTTTCAGACATGATAAATCCCTGTTGTCCCAAAGGCTTTATTTTGCTGATTTGCACTGACTCAAGACTTCAAATCAGTTCAGTTTAGCAGAGCAGCATGCATTTTAAGTTTTGTCATTCTCGATTATGTTCATAACCCAGTGTTACATTCAAATGTTTTTGAGTGAGAAATAAAATTTGCTTGAATCATGTAGTATATCATGATTTTGTTCCAGCAGTGTACTTTTCACTGAGGCCAGATATACACTAAAGTAATATGTTTAGAAAAGAAAGTAAATTTTCCTTCTCTTAATATTCTTTTCAAGTCTGTGTAAAGGAGGACTAGATTTTGAATGACTTTTCCTCACCATAAAACTGTACACCATGAAGCTCTTTATTTGTAATTTAGTTTAATTGAGTAATTTAGTGCAATTTAGTTTAGTTTTACTTTGCTTTATCATAATAAACATAGACAATTGCACAGAAGCAGGTTTATATAAATTCTTTTTACATCCAGGGAAAACACCTATGTCACTGGAGTGAAAGTAAAAATTGTGTGCAGGGTAGTGAAGAAAAATTGCCTCTCAGTTTTGAAAAGAATAGCCTTT
Source organism: Aviceda cuculoides (assembly GCA_035590195.1). NCBI lineage: Eukaryota > Metazoa > Chordata > Aves > Accipitriformes > Accipitridae > Aviceda > Aviceda cuculoides. The sequence continues at coordinate 34,727,714 of JAVJGG010000054.1, read as the reverse complement.
TGGGGAGCCATAAGGATGACAGCGTATGTCTAATTTGGACTTGGAATGTTTGGATGCACAAAGAAGTTAATTTCTAAGCCTTCGTGATATATTTTCTTTTTAAAAGACCTAAACTGAGAAACCATTGGAGTCCCTTGTAGTGGAGCAATAATAAATTTGGGCAACTGAAATAATTAAACCCTTGTCTTATTTTGTGTTTGGAAAATGAAAAGCATGTGTCTGAAGAGGACACAGCCCAGGGACAAGGGTGCATGGGGTGCTCGGCACAGTGCCATAGCTGGGATTCACATGCCCAATGTCAGACACTGAATATGTGTCCATTTTTGGCCTTTTGTCATGTCCCATTTTAATCATCTTCTTTTAAACTTTGGGGTTTTTAATTGGAGAGGCCTTGGCCTCATCTTCCTTTTCTTGCTGTTGCAGAATTAATTCATGGACTTTATTAACAGTTATTGTTTTTCTGCCTTTCCCAGTGGAAAGGACACAGGACAGCATTCATCAACTGATGCTAGACGTTCACGTTCAATAAACAGCTAATAAAAAGGACTGGGACTGGGCTTTGCAACAGCTACTTCGCTTGGGTTGGTAATAGTGGGAAGCAAGAGAAAATGTTCCAGATAACTAATAGGAAATGTGAAAGAGGAGGCTCTACTTTTTTCTGAGTTTAGGTGTCTACCTGGAGTTTAAGAAACAGGCTTTACCCAGTGTGACTAGCTTGCACATGAAGCTATGTCCATGTGGCTTTTGATATGTTAGAGAACCACAGAGAGGAGCAAGTGAGCTTGGCTTGCCTTTCACAGCCAGTGCTGCTGTGCAGTGTTTTGGAGCCTTCTCTCTCTCTTTTGGGGTGTGCGTGGAGAAACAGGAGTATGTTCAATTCTTTCCCTCAAATGACCGAGCCAACAGCCTCTGTCCAGATGACTGATGGCTGTAATGGGTAATGCTGCTGTACTCATTCACTTCAATTTCTCTCACGCTGGAAGGCTTTGACTTGATGATATATTTCATATATTCTTTCCATAGTGGATCTGAAACCATTGTGGCTATTTGCCCTCATTTCTCAGGGCTGAGAGGGAATTTGTGCAAGGAATATAGGGATAAATGGTAGTGCTTTTTATTGCTTTTCATGGAGTCATCTTAAACCTTATGGATGGAAAGCTCCAGGCAAAGAATGTATCCAGTGTAGTGAATTATTTGTTTTACAGAATAGGGAATAAATGTGCAGAACAGTATAGCTTAATCCTCCTTTGTATCAGGGGTTTTCTTCTGAGATACTTTTTGGTAGAACAATGCTTTTTCTTTTTTTCTATTTCTACTCATTTCTTTGCAAGAAACCACTTACTGCTTTCCTGTGAATCATATTTGAAGGAAACAGGCCTGAAATAACATTCTCTGATGCTGCCCTTAAAATGATTTGTGCGTGGCTGGTGAGATCAGAAACTTTTCTGACACCGAGGGTGAGATACATTTCATGATTGATGTCCGTACTTCAGACAATCACATCCATGGTAGTTTATCCATTTCTTTTCATAGTAGAGAGGAAGAGGTATTTACAGTGAGGTATCCCGCCCATTTTACTTATCTGCTTTAGATAATGTGGGAAGAATCATGCAAGTTGGACTCCATTGGTTGCGAAGGGGGCAAGATATGCTTCAGTCGGATGAGTCCTACCATCAGAGGGGAGAATGAATTTAACTTTGGGCTTTTGGTCTTTTGGGGACAATGCTGACCAAGTCCAAGGGACCTTTCAAGACAAAGTTTTTTGCAGGAAGAAGCTTCTTTTTCTGACATTACAGAAAACGTGACTTGGATCATTGGCATTCCAAGGGGATGAAAGAGAGGAGATGGTGGTTCTTATTTAGTAATTTCTTTAAAGAAGGGTAAAATTCATTGCTGAAAGATATGTTATTTTTGACCTTCAGAAAGATTGATAAAAATACTGTGTCATGGTTAAACCCCAGCCAGCAACTAAGCACCATGCAGCCACTTGCTCCCTCCTCCCCACTCCCAGTGGGATAGGGAGGAGTATTTTTTGCTCTTATTCATGGGCAACAGCGTGCATTTGTCTAGAACAGAAAATGCAAGTAACAGCCATGACTAAAAAAAAAAAGCTTTAAAACCTAACCTTCCTTTATTTTCTGATAAAGGTTAGAATTTAGATTAAGATAAAATGTGCAATTAAAAATATCCAGATGAATTAAAACATTTTATTCTTATCTCTGACACCACTGTCTTTTTAGTTTTGTAATGTTGGGGGAAAGTGATGGGTTTTGTTTTTAATGTCAATCCTTTCTACAGCTTGGCATTATGCAAGTTTACACTTCTTTTAAGTTTGGTGGAATATCACAGTATTTTAATTTCTTCCTAGGTGCAGTAGTTTGTGGAAACTTGAAAGGAAAGCAAAAATTATCAAAGAAAAACAGAATCAATACTGTAAAAAAAAAAAAAAAAAAGAACTTAATGTCTGGGCATTTAGACAAAATGCAAAATTTTTGCTTAGCTACATCCACAATGCTATAGAAAATATGATCTTTAGTGTTTCACGGAGTCTTATGAAACACTGAAGATGAGCCTTTTTGAGAGGATCATACCAACTTTCAAATACAGCGCAGACAATATGGTGAAAACTTTGTCAGTGTAGTAGCAGCTTCACTCATCAGGGTTTGCTTTAACCCACCTTTCTAATGAGTTTCAATTCTTTGTCTGCAGCAGAATTTGATAATCCCAAGAGGCAAAAGAGTTTGTCTGTTGAACAGTTGAAGGAAAAGAAGGACCCTGCAAGGAGGTTATGTGTCTAGAAATGAAATGTGCCAGTGTCACGGCTTTGACTTGGTGCTGTGTTTTTTTCTGGTAGCTTTACCAGCTCTCCTGCCTACGAGGGTGACAGTGATTTGCCTTTGCATGGGTCATTGCGCTCCAGAACTTGTTCTGCTCCTGCTGACTCTCATCTATCACCAGGGATGCCTCTAACTGTGCTTCCTGTAGTGAGGAAACTCTCATCAAATAATTTTAGATCCAGTCTCTTCACGCCTCAAAACATTTCAGGGCTGCCCTTTGTAACCCCTCCGTTGCTTTCAGCCAGCCAGCGTTTTTTGTGACGGCTGGGGAGAGATATTGTGCTCATAACCTTGGTGAGAAACCAAGGATTTCGGAAGCTGCCTCTGGCTTCTGTGTTTATAGGGGAACATCCAAATGTATGGCTTTCACTTTCCAACCGATCTATGCCTGTGATGCTAGGATATGACTGGGTATTCACGCTGCCCTACCTAAATAAATGCTGTGTCCAGATAGAGTCACAGACTCCCTCTGTAATCAGTGTAGAGAAAGTAAGGTTTTAAGGAAGAGCCGCAATCTAAATTATGTGCCCAAAGTTGGTCAATATGACTGGTCCTTCTGTTCCTGGATGTCACCGTCTTGTTCCCTGGCCTGTTGTTCAGCCTAAAGTAAATGACCCAGGCTCCTTCTGGGGAGTGTCTCTGCTGGCCAGACATGCTTGTGTTTGGCACTTTAACGGGACCAACGGCCAGAATTCGGCAGCATTGGTTCCCTCCTCTCATGGTGGGGAGCCAAGAACAGAAGGTGGAATGGGATCAAAGGCAGGGTTCATTGCTTGTGTTTACCACTCACGTTTTCTTACACGGTGTATCCTGGGGAAGAGTCTGTCCTGCACCACAGCGGGTCCAGAGATGGACAGGCACAGCCCACCCTCCCGCCCTACAAGTGGAATACCAGTGTGTTGGTGTACATAAGAATCATAAGACACATGCTTCAAGGGAGCCCATGAGCTTTGAGGGTCATTTTGCAAACAGGAGATGAGAGCGATGAGCTTTTTCAGGTCTGGCTAGCTTGTACACGTCAACAGCTGGGATTCAGTGTCACCTCAAAAGCTATGGGACAGTACAGCACCGCTGATACCCTTGTGCTGTGACCCTGGCATCAGAGCTGCTCTTGAACTGCTTGCAAGCAGCATGTTTCTCATAAAGCCCCACAGTGATCACTCCTGCAAGACAGTGAAACTTCTCTTGGCAATGGCAACAGCTCACACACCGTATATTCTTCTTCATGCCGTAATAGAATTATATTTTAATGCATGAGCTTGCCAATAAATGCTCATCTTTTTGGGGGGGGCACTCCAGAGCAAATTTACACCACTATGGCATTTCAGAATCCTTCGATTTTTGGGGTTTTTTTAATGGACACAAGTGATGTAGCTAACACTCATTAAAGATGTACAGACCAAACCCAATATATTATTTTAAGTAAAATGTGGTTTATATTAAGTAACCATTCCTGACCTTGCATATTTATAGTATTTGCATTTCTGGAGCTTTTGCAAGAGGACTAATGGCAATGTGGTGATAACTTATAATAGGATGTATTAATTCTGGAAATAAATAAATAACTCTTCTTAAAAACCTAAAGGCTGAAACTGTCATTAACAATCTTAAATTTGTTTTTCTGTGCAATTGCAAGAAAAAATGTAACATAGATCCAGTAGGTTTAATAAATTTGTATTTGGATGATAAAATGCTACTGCTGTGGGATAGTCATTTATGTTCAGGAGATCTTTTCCTGCTTGCAACTGTTATGAAAAGATACATAATTAAAAACCTGCCATTTCTCTCTAAATTTGGCTTCAGTTCAGTGAAGGTATTCAAGAAGGATAATGTTTGTTGTGGTGTTAAAGTTGATGTGGAGGTGAAATAAGATCAACTGAATTAATATTATTTTGATTCAGAATAGGAGGGTCTGCATAAGAGTTCATGCAGTGGAACTAGTACACTTTTGAAGTCCATTCAGCTTAACTTTCCTGAGCATTTGTAGGCAGACAAACCTGAATTTGTTGTGTAGTGTGGAGTGAGAGAATATATGTGTGAAAGAATCATGTTGGAAATTTTGAGATTCTTCAAGAGGAGACATAATATTAAGTAATTTTTAAAAAGGGTATTTTTTTCTACTTTTTATCCAGGTTTTCTTAATATCCAGATGCCCATTTTGGCTGTAGTTAAAGCTTGAGATTTTTTTTGTTTTGGGAAAGAGTTGATGAATACAGGATTCTTTTTTAGCCAGATGCAAGAATACTTCAGATTTAAAATAACTGGTATATTATCTTTTTTCTTATTTTGGCGATTGTAGCTTATTTATATTTAATTTCTGTGAACATTTATTGTAATGAATTCATCCAAGTCACTTCCACTAATCCAAAATAAACAGCGTTGGAAAACTTGATCTAGCTTGAATTTCTTAAAATGGTATTTTCTCTTGCAGATGGTGCCTTCTTCCACAGATATTTCACAGGCCAATGGACAGCCAGAGGATCGTGAGATATACGTCAAAGTGAATGGGATGACTGGGTCAATAACTGCAAACTCTCAGCAAAAGGTGGATAGCATCCACAGTTCTCGCATCACTCCAAATGTGTTTGCTGGTTCTCCTATAAAATTAACAAGCCCGGAGAGGATCATAGCCTTGCATCGAGAACTAAGACAAAACCATCATAAAAATTGCCAGGTCAGTAAAAATTTTCTCGGCTTTAGTTTAGTGATCTATTATTCTTGGCAGTCATTTTATAGGTCATATAGATATTTGAATGATTGCTTCTAGAAATGCACAGTTGATTGTTAGTGTAAACAAGCTGAGGATAATAAATACTTAATGTTTTTCATTACGCATTTTCTTCCCCATTGTTTAGGAATGGCTTGGGGCTTATAAAAATAATTAAAAGGTTTTGTTTTCATCATGGTGTACTCTCTGGTAAGACCATCTTTGAAAATTGTTGGATGTTTAAAAAAAAGTTATGTTGATCTTGTCCTACCTTTTTTTTCCTCCAATCCTTTTTTTTTTTTTTTTTTTGTGATCCAATTATTCCTGTGCCCTGAAGCTCTTTATAGTAATTTCCATTAACTGCAGGAATCCTGTTAAGAACAGAGCTGATCAATTGCAATTGCATTTGTGACAGTCTGCTGCTAAACTAAACACGCAGGAGATTTCACCCTCTCTGAGACAACATAACCTCCCCATAATTGTATGGAAACAAGATTCAAGTATGCAATTACTGGAGCTAGTTAGCTAAAGTAGTGACAAATATTACTCTACTAAATTTCCTTTATAATCTTGGATTAAAATAAATGTAATAAAACAATAGTTTCTGCTTTTGGCATTAATAAATGAAAAAAATCATGCAAGATACCGAAATCTCCTTTTAGTTAAGAAATTTATTATACAATGGAATGGTGACTCAGAATTCTGACAACATGTTATTTAGTCCAGGGGATATATGTGACAGTTCAAATGCAGCTTCCCAGTCATTTTCTCTATCACAGTCACGTATGAAAACAATTAATGAAAATATTTCATAAAAGAAAATTATTATGGAGAGCAGAATGCAAGTAACTCTTTGGTTGACCTGGTCTTCATAAACTCAGGGATTATTTTTTCATATATATCACATGAGCCTTAATTAAATCCCTACGAGAGCATGACACAAGGCCTACTGTACAATTAAACAGGAAGCTACAGCTGAAATCAGCCACAACACACAGAGCGGCCTGTTTCCATGTAACACAGACACACACTGGGACATCCAAGGTTATGTTTTCTTTTCTTCTTTCCTCCTCAGATACCTTCAGTTGTCTCCGCCAACTCCAATCCAAAGGCTGACTGCAACCTGCCCATGATCCACGAGGAAGCCCCTCGGCCTCTGCTGTCAGGGATGAAGGATGCAGTGGTGCCTCCAGAGCGTAGTGCTTTCTGGGCCACGAAGGGGAGGGATCGGTTCTCGAAATGTGATGATGTATTTTGGGGTCAAATAGGAAATCAGCATGCAGGTGCTATTCCCCAGGGAATGAAACAGAAAAATGCCATTATGAATAAGGCATGGCTCTCTAGAGAAAAAACAGATGGCTCAACCTCAGCTACCGCAGCAAAAAGCTATTTGTCAGACATGTTGTCAGCAAGTAATAAAGGTCGAAATCCTGTGGGGAGAAATCAGCTGCATGGGAAAGAATAAAACCTGCAAAAATAAAACAAGGTAAAGCATCTTAGCAATGTGATTTTCCTATTGTTACAAAAGTACTAATCATTTTTTAAAACAAAGGTATTTTACTAGTTAGCATGGCCTAGCAACTAGTTTGAGTTGACTGGAAAATTTACGTGAAAAAGAGCTGTAATACTTTTTATGATCAAAATTTCTTAGAACATTTGAGGTCACTGAAACCTATGGACTTTTCAGTAGCAGGGCTGCCTCCCCACTTTCTTTTCATAGCTTGTTTATGATTTGCTTTTCTTTTAACTGAGACTGTGAAACGATCTATTAAATCGCTTTTATGTATAACCCATTTCTTCAGTGTGCAGTGGCACGTTCTGAAAGAATGTCTGCCTTGCATGACTGTTTCCTCTGGAACTTAAGTAAATGTGGAGTCATGGACTTCCTAGAGACCCATTTTACAGAAATTGGGAGTACTTTTGCTGTTAGTGTTTCTTTAGTGTCCTGGGATTATTTTTTTTAGTTCTATCATTTTTTTTTAATAAATTGACCTACAGCAGGATACTCAATGTATTCCTGTAGGTGGTAGTATCTGTAAAATAGTGTCCTTCAACTGTTACTTTTAAGTAACAAATTGCAGCTTAATTGGAGTAGTTTTGCTCCACATGTTCCCGACCACTTTCTTTAGGCGACCAGTTGGGCACCACGAGTACAGTAAGACCTGCGTCCAAGGGATGGATGGTTCAGGCTGCAGCCTGTGCTGCCAAACCCCTACACCTGCAATAGGGAGAAGGGGATGCGGTGCCAGGCCAGCTGCGCTAGCACAGCTGTGGCAGTGCTTCCTCCTACTCTGGCTCAGAAATTGTTGTGGTCTGGGCTGCATGAACCACTGGTGGATCCTGGTTGTGGAAGGGAGGAGGGAAAAGTGTGTCTGTGCAGGTGCATGTGTGCACCAACGCCGACTGACTCTGGACAGTTTAACTGAGCGTGGTTGTGAATTCCCCAAAACTCTAATTTGTATGGGCATCCCACCAGAGTTAATACTTTTGGAAAACCTCCATTATTCACATCTCCCAGCTATCTTTATTTGTAATCACTTTTATTAGGAAAAGGGCATTTTTAATACACAGTAATACATGGCACTGTTCCTGTGCTTTTCCTCTGCCTCCACTGATTACCCCAGTTCATTCACAGTATGTTACTACTTTGTTTGATGCTACTTTTCAGAAGCCAGAAACAAAATGACTGGTTTTGAACAAATATTAATGCTCACACTACTGTGGGAAAAAATCTTCATTTGCTCAGTAAGATAGCAGTGCAATTGCTTACAGCAGTAACCGAATTGGTCTTTTTCCAACATATCTTTAGAAAATACACACCAGATGCTAAGGGAAGTAGCCTCTTGAAGAGATGTCTTGGAGTGCCGTCTAAGCAGTGGAGACACCAGTGAGGTTCCAAAATCTGGGCTTCTGCTTTCATGTGTCTTTCTCTTCTTCTTAATGCCTGGCCAGCACTTCTGAAGACAGATCTATCTGATATCCAGCCACCAGCTGCCTTGTCAAATGTTAAGATATTTTGATGTGCAAAACAACTTGTAAATATTTAACATGGTAACATTTATATTGCTAAAATTATGCTTTAAGAATTAGCACTTGTGAGAACTTTTTTGGAGATTTATCTTGCTGACAGTAAAATACAGGGCCTGGTAGTTCAGGCTGGAGATCAGATCATAATGCATGAAGTGTGCTAATAATAAGGGTATTAATAATAATACCCTGTGATAATAAGATAATAAGTCTTTATTATCCTAGTATAGCTATCTACTTTGTGATTGGGACCATAGTAACTTACCATGAAATTAAGGCTTTCTCAGTCCAGACCCTTTCTATCAAAAACCGGTGTGGTTTATTTTAAACTATCAGGCTTCATTTTAAGCTAATTAGGCTATTTGGCCCCATTCTTCCTCCTGCTGGAATTAATAATTTTCTGAACAAGGGTTGCAGTCACACACAGATGTAGATGGGGGAACAGACACTTGCAAGCATAGTACCTGCATTGAAGTATTGTAATGCAAAATGGACTCAAGCAATTCCTCAGGCAAATGAATTCTGTGCTGGTGCTTTGTACGTTGCTTCACAAGTCACGGATTTCAGTTAAAATCCTGTAGCCCCTTGCGTTTTTAATTTTTTTAAGACATCCATTCTTCCTACTACAAAGCCTTGTTTAAATATGTGCAGATACCACAGTTATCATTTGGCCAGCTGTTTCAGCTGCTTTTCATTTCTCTTAAGTAAAAATGCAAGATTTTAGACACTACAGTGGAGGAGTACTAACAAATTAACAACAATCCATTTGGAGTGTTGGATGCAACAGCTTTAGAAAAGGTGGGTCAGCTAAAGGTTTTCTTTTTTGAACCTCTGTCCCACTCCATTTTTTTCCACTACTGAATGGGCAAATGAGAAGTGATAGTCAGATTATGCCAAATAATTGTGCATTAACTGATGTACAAGAAGATCAGATGAGGCGTTGCACCATCAGACAAGGTCCTTCAAATTCCTTAAACACAGTAATTTATAGAAACCAGCTCCAAGATGTACAGTGGCAGGCCAGATGGTTTGTATATTGGTGTCCTGCCAAGCTGAGGTCCTTTGGGAGTCTGATCTTGCTGAGTGACTCATTCAGAATAATTAATATTGCCCCTTATTCTGTAAATGATTTGGTATTTTTTGAAATTGAGGGTGATCAGTAGCAATGTGCTTACAGAAAACATCTGAACAGTTGACTTGTGTTGAATCACCTGTGATCTGCTTTTTGTCATCCATGGACCCTCCCAAGTCAGATGGCATTGTCTGTACTTGACTGGATGATCAGGATACTGGGAAGGAAGCTGGAAGACAGTGTGCTTCCTACCAGCAGACACTCACTGAGCCTGCTGCCCATTCAGACTCTTCCACTTACAAACACCTTGTTTGAAACAGCACAGAAAACTATTTGCTAGGATCAATAGTTCACATCAAATGGGTGTTTACTAACATATTCAGGTAGTATTTGCCCAGATTTTTTTTATAGACATGAACTTCCCAGTACTAAAGTCAAAATATCTCATTTTAGCAGCAGTCATCTCTTTTCTCTCTAGATCTAACAGATGTATTACTTAGAAATAGAATATAAATGCAATACATGGAAGTAGTAACCTGAAATGGTGCATAGTACTTTTTAAAGGCCATGTGAAAGATAAACTTAAAAAGGAAACTCATGGTGTACCTGAGGCTATAAATGCACTGTAGAGTAGTTTGTACCCCCTTCGGGGGACAAATTGGAATCTGAAAATCAAAAACAACTGGAAGGAATAGCTATTCTTCTATGCCGGGTGTAAATAAAAAAGAAAAAAAAATTCCATCACTTTCTTCCAACACTGAACAGGCAGGATGATGTAATCAAAGAAAACTAATAATTCTCCCACACAGGTGCTTTATCTGTTTTGCTCTTCTCAGGTAGAAGAGGTCATAAACATCAAATGTAATGTCAGTTTTTATGTTCAGATGAAAAGAAACAGAACACCTACAATGACAGATCATGCGTATTTTAAGTAAATTCTGTTTAGTCAATGCAATTCTTGTATTAGACTACTCCTTCAATTCCTCTTATTTTTCAGGAAAATAGCATTCATAATATTTAAAAAAATAATAAATTGCCCTGTATTTTGTCTACACTTACCTGTGCATGCAGTCTCACTTAACTACCAAGAATTCATTATGCCAGTTCAAAAGATAAAGTCAGTTGCCAGTTACATTTTAGGAACCTCTAAACCAGATATGGTTTAGTCAGAATCAGTGGAAGGAACATGGTCTGCGTCGCTTTTTGAGAACCGGTCTGCTGGAGAAGGCCTGGAAGGCACTGGAAACTATGGATGACAAAACTCAGTGTCATTAAAGTAAATGATGCCAATCTCCACTCTAGGTTCTCCTGGAGATTAAACATCTGTAGAAAATGCAGAGGGATTGCTTTGGAAGCCGGCCACTCCCCATCTATTGCTTATCTTGTGCTATGAACAGCTTTTGTGCGGGTAGGAGATTTGGGGATCAGATCTGATGCTCAGCCCATGGTAAGTCAGTTCCATGCTCAGGACTGATTATTTGTATGAGTCAGAACAAAACCACGTTGGCCATGATTAAATTTTCTGCAGTCCTTAATAAGTCCTGATTACATTTTTTGGGTAGCAATTCTGATTTGCAAAACCACTAATATCTTCTAAGTAAGTGGGATCAGGCCAATGGGGGACATTTACCCTGTAGCAGTTTAGCTCCCTGTTGTCTCTTTTGCTCCTGAAAAAGAGGAAGAAAAAAGATCAGTGGTTGTATAACATATTCTCGGTACATTTTTGTCTTGGTTTTATATGCATAAGCTATTGAACTTTTACTGGGTAGGAGTTAGGCACCACTGGGAAAATATCAAGCTCCCACAGTGGAAGCTAGACTGACTTGCACCCTTGTTAAAGGTCTCTTGAACTGTAGCCACTGTCATATTCGATGCAATGTAACATATCTGCCTTTGGAAAGCTCAGTGTAGCCTGGCAAGTTCTTGAGAAAAAAAGTTATGACTTGTGAAGTACGCAGCTCTTAAAAAGAAGAGAAAAAATAAAAAGGAAGAAAAGAGCTAGAGGATCTTATTACAGATGATGGCTCAGGTTCATCAGGGTGCCACAGCAGCTCGGTTTCAGTCTGGTGATCCCGAGCAGCTGTAAGCCTGGTTTCTCAGGCACTGAAACTGTGTTTATGTTCAAGCCGTTAGCAAATCAGGTCAAATATCTAAGGGTGGAGAGAGAGTTCTTTTTTTGGTGGGTTACTGGGAACATTTAATCAACAATTACTCAGAAATTAAGATGTTATCTGTTCTGCCTAGTCACTGCATTTTTGGTCACAGTGTGAGAACATGAAGCATAGTAAAGGGGAATTTCAGTAAAGGATTCCTTGAGTTCGCTTGGGTTGGACTTGCACTAATTGTATTTGGACAAGAGTGAGAAGCTTTGCAATGCCATGGCCTCAGCATATGGCTGTCTGGCAAAGCCTTCTTTAAGTGGGAAGCTCCTGGAGCACATTGTCGATTTTTGTAACGCGGCTCCGAGGCCAAAAGTCACTAAGATTCTTTCTCACCCTTAGTGAAAGCCGCAGCTAGAAAAGGAGGGCATGGCCGTCTCTTATTGCCCTCCCTTGCCCCCACCATCTGCTGGGTGCTGCCTCTCTGCTTTCCCATCTGTGGGCTGGGGACTGTCTCAGCAGCCACATCTTTGTTTCCAGCTGGCTGCAGACAGCCCCTTCTGGTGAATGGGCTTTAAAACTTAAGGGTGAGGCTGCCTAGCCGGAGGGTAACAATGGTTTGTGCCTCTTTGCGCAGGGAGCGTTGCTTGGGGCGCACAAGGCTGTTCTTGTCTCTCAGGGGGGCTGATTTGTAGGAGAAACTGCACTCCATCATGTAGTTGCTCTGTGCATAGCAGGGGGCTGGGGTCTGCTCGTCTCTGCCATCCTTACAATTTTACATGCCTTTTCTGTGCTGGATATGATCACCAAGATGATGTGGCTTCTGAATGAACAGTTAATTAGAGATCTTTTGTGGATGATGGATCTTTTGCGGATGATGGATCTTTTGCAAATGGCGGTTTATGGATGAGCAAGCAGGTTGTCTGATGTACATGAGCTGGGCAGAAAGAAATAACAAATCTACTTTATATGGCTCCTATATGATCTAGGTACCTCATGATTTTGCAAGGCAGAAGTATACTGTGTGTACCCTATAGCTGGTGAGCAGAAGTGTAGAGAAGCCAAGGTCCAACTAAAGAGCTTTAATTAAGAACACACTGAGAGTTATCAACAGTAAATTAAGACATTGTCTCATGGAGGACAATTCCTATGTCTGAGCTGCAAGGTAGAGGTCTTGGTCCTGTATTTTTTTATGATGGCTGCAGATGTTTTCATCCCCTAATTTACCTCTCATAGCTCATCATGGCCCCATTGCATCCCACCCACAAATAGAAATTGCCGTCTCCTCAAACCTGTCAGTGTGGTTGCTCAAGTGGTAAATCCCTGAAATCATTTCTGTCAAAATGAACCTGCTAAAGAGCAGATGACCACAGAAGGAGCTCTGCAAAAAGTTCTGGCAGTGTGTGGCAGGTGGATGGCCCTGAGTGAGTGTTTGTTGTGGTTTAACCCCAGCCGGCAACTAAGCACCACACAGCCACTCACTCACTCCCCTTCCCACAGTGGGATGGAGGAGGCAATCAGGAGAGTAAAAGTGAGAAAACTTGGGGGGGTTGAGATAAAGGCAGGTTAATAGGACAGCAAAGGAAGAGAAAATAATAATAATAATGATAAAAGAACATACAAAACAAGTGTTGCACAATGCAATTGTTTACCATCCACTGACATGCCCAGCCCATCCCTGAGCAGCGATCGCTGCCCCCAGCCAACTCCCCCCAGTTTATATACTGGGCATGACGTCACATGGTATGGAATATTCCTTTGGACGGTTTGGGTCAGCTGTACTGGCTGTGTCCCCTCCCAACTTCTTGTGCCCCTCCAGCCTTCTTGCTGACTGGGCATGAGAAGCTGAAAAATCCTTGACTTAGTCTGAACACTACTTAGCAACAACAAAAACATCAGTGTGTTATCAACATTATTGTCATATGAAGTCTGAAACGTAACACTGTACCAGCTACTAGAAAGAAAATTAACTCTATCCCAGCTGAAACCAGGATGGTGTTGGAGAGGGTATCAGGGACAATAACCTCTTCAGGTTTTTGAAACCTGAGAAACGAAGCTGCAACTGGTTTGGACAAGTATTCCAGTGTGTTAGGTGGTTGGAATTGGGTTCAGAACAGAAAGTACATTGTGTGATGATGCTTAGGAGAGCCAGAAAAAATCACTGCTTGTTATATTTGACATCTGCATCTTTCCCAGACCAGCACATTCCTGTAGTCCTCCTTTTAGGTGTCTCTGTGAGACTGGGATTTGCACTGACTTTTGCGTGTGTGCAGACAATTGTCTCAACATTTCCTGGCTCTTCTCAGGTGACACATCTTTACTAGGCTACAGATTTAAACTCTTTGTTGCTTACAGCTCAGCCAACACTGCAGACCTTTACAGCAGTGACTGTCAGATGTCTGTCTCCCAGGCAGGGAATTTGTTATCATGTGTTTAGGAACTAAGCTTAATTCATGCTCTAGGGAGTGAGATTCCTTGGAACATGTATAAGTCTGAGTTAGTCTCCTGGGATCCCTGACAGTCATGAAGAGAAATCAGCACTTGATCTAGAGGACAGGATTCATCTCATCGTAATGTAGGTCTAAAATAGGCAAGATGATCTGCACTCTAGAGGTGCCTTTTCAGCTCACTGACTATAAAAATGAGTGGAGGGGGACTGCCTCAGATGTCAAGTCTACACTGCAGAAGAAAGAGAAGGTGATTCTCACCCAGATTAGTTTAGTAGTAAATGTGACCAAGGTCGTATGGGACCTGGTTGTGGTGATCCGGTAGTGTCTAAAAAGGACAAAGACTTGAAATCTTCCTCCTGTGTCCTATGTGACTGCTCTGAACACTGGACTAGCCTTCTCATAAGAGATAACAGGCATTAACACTTGGGAACCTCTCTTTTGTGTTGTTCTAGCTCTTTCTTGAAAGTTCTGCCTGAAGACGTTTCCTTAACGATATAGTTTTGTCTTAATTCATAGTCACCAACTCTATTGGATTCACTGTAAGACATTTAGGTACCAGATTAAATAGGGAATAAAATGTGTGTGGAGATCTGAAGCCTTTTGACCTGACAAATTCTCCTGAGGCCCTGGGAGATCAGAGACAGCATTAATCAAATGAGGCATTGAGCATATGCTGGGTCTAGTCCTAACACTCTGGAACTTTTGCATAAAAATAAGCTGGATTCACTATTCTTTATCTGTGAACTGTGCGCTCCTCTTTAGTTGTGCCTGCTTCCCTTTGAATAGTGTAAAATAGAACAATGCAGAAGAGGGCAACAACTTATAAAATAGTGTTTTCAAATACATGGATTGAGTCTGAGCTGTGGAGAGCTTTCTTCAGTGGATTAGTACCTGCAGTGCTGCCATTCTCATGGGAAATCACGTAAGCACATGTGTTTCCTTTAGAGGGCTTCTGACCTCTTTTGTGTTCTTCTTCTTAATTTCTGCGTCCTAAGTAAGGTGATATTAAAACAAATCCTTGTTAGCATGCTTCCTTGGGAGCTTTACAGAATGTAAAGGTGGGAAGTAGTTTCTGCGACTCCTCAATTAAAAGCAATCGCTCAAATTCCTGCAAGTCTCTGGAAGATGATGTGTCTGCTAAGAATGAACGCTGCCCTTTGCACTGGCAAACTGGATGCTGGGGAGAGAATAATGTGAATGTCAAGACACATCTTTCAGTTTAATAAACCATTTTGAGAAGAAGGCTCTGCCTCAATTTAATAATAGTCCTTGAAGTAAAAATCCTACTGTATCATGAAAATAAACACTCCTTTTCTATTTTGAAATAAACCTACTTTCTTCTGCACTACTGGGGTACATTGTAAATTAAGCCTTTTATAGGCAAATGGGATATGAATAAGAAAATTGCCTTAGCAGTATTATTAGGAGTAATAACTTCTGTTGTGGATAAGTCTGACCCTTTTTGAATGTAAAAACATTCGTATTTTATTTCCTAGCCTACCTTTTCCCTCAGAAGATGTTCTCTTGTCTGTAAGACTTATTTGAAGTGTCATGATATATGTCCTACTATGAATTACCACTTTTGAGCTCTCAGTTGAACAGAGGTTTTAGCAATATATTGTTTTGTGCATCTTGACTGGATACTCTGGAAGCTTAACATCGGGGGCTCCTTCCTGCTCCAGAATGATTATTTTGGGACTGATTACCAGGTCACAGTGTTGTACAAAATGTCTGATTCTGTTTGCCAATTTCCTCATTGGTTATCAGTAGAAGGAACTGCATTTCTATCTGTGTGTTTTACATTGGGACCCCAATGCTTAGAGGTCTCGCCTCCCTTCTGTCCCTTGGCGGAGAGTTTATACTGCTCCTCCCACAGTCAGTGCGCCCAGTGTGTTTTCCCTTGGCAGCAAAGTCATTACATCCCCAGCAAAGTCATTACATCCCCAGCCACCACAAAGCTGAGGCCCATCCATCGACACCCAGCGAGAGTAAAACATCGGTCACACAGACCTCAGGCCCTGGGAGCTGCACTGCTGCCTTGTGCACCTGAAGCCATGGGATCCTTGGTATTTTGGGATTGCTGCAGCTGAACTCTGTGTTATCTGTTAATGACCACACCATTAAAAAATCAACTTCTAATTTATTGTCTAATTTATAGGACCAGCTGATAAGCTTATGACATGAGCTGAACTCATGTTCAATGACCAATGTGAAATAAAAGGTAGGTTACATGGCCCAGTTAAATTAGATGCTCTTGATCTAGTCCTGTCATTCAACCACAGCTGTAAACAATTTTATGTCCTGTGCCTGTGCTGCTCTAGGTTTTCAGACTAAAAGAAAATCATATTATAACAAAATATATAGCCAGAGCATTCATAACTCAATAGGATAGGAGATAAACATCCATAAATATAATCAGAGATTTATAGCAGGATATGCTTAAACTAATATGTTTTTTACCACATAAAATGTTATGGAGATTTTTCAAAATCATAAGAAATAATTGGGTATCCAGATTTCATTGCTTTTCCCTTTTAGTTGGTAAAGAACTCCTCTTTTGTCTTTGAAAATGTCCCCTAAATTATTGAATTTGATTATACACACCATATATAATAATACAGGGCCAAAGATGAGGATTCTTTGTGATTTTTAAATTTTAGTTTTAATGAGTGCAAATTTCTAATTGAAATATTTCTCCATGGGAGAGTATAAATAAAAGTAGCTGAAGAACCTCTAGGTGGTTTCACTGGGACTTGATAACATTCACCTTTGTAAAAGCCGGCAAGCGACAGGACTGTTGAAAAGGCTTTTTGTCACCCTGGGCATCAGAAAGCAGCTGCAGAGTTGACTGCTGCACTACAAGGACCGTGTAATCTTCAGTCACGTGTTGGACTTAATGGGAATTAACAGATTCCAGAGATCTTAAATGAACATTCACATTAGGAAGGACACTTTTCTTCTCCCCCATTTGGTGTGACAAGATCAAAATCTCATCAGGGAAACCTTCAATACAGAAAGTTTTCAATGACTATATGATAAATAACATTCTCTTGACTCCATTTGGACTATAGGAAAGAGTTTTCCTGGTATAATGAGTCGTAAGTAGAACAAAGATCATTTGGGAATAAAATGTAGCTGTTTGATCCATTTGATAATTTCCATCTGGATGGCATTTGCTTCCCTCAGTAAAGGGAACAGGAGCTGTCTATTTCTAGGCAATCTGTTCAGTTTCTTTCATGGAAAAGGACAGTTTAGCTATTCCTTCCATATGGGCATACATTACTACATCTAACAAACATGTTGTTCATCTTTCATTTTATTTAGACCCTCTAAGAAGTCTTAATTCCTGGATGGGTTGGGATGGGTGTTGAATATCCTCTCCCCCCCCTCCAGAAATCAATAAGGGAGGGCAAAGATCCCCATTATTCTGTATAGACAGGTGCTAGTTAATTTATGAAAACAAAAGAAACTTTGCTTAAGGGAGCAGAAAGCAAGATAGCTGTAAGGATATCAGAATAATCATTGTTCCTCTGGGCCTGACAGTGCTGGAGGAATACAGGTCTGCAAGAGTGACTCCCTGCTATCGTGGGATCTGAGTCGTGCAATCTCTGTCATAAATTAAGCAAGTTCTACCTCAGGATTCCCCTTGTAGAACAGTAAAGTATTCTAAACATTAAAAGAACCATTATAATTGTAATGTCATCTTGGCTGCCCAAAGTACGGCTTAGTACAATGGGGTGACACTGGTTAATGCTGCATTTTTGCCACTGCCCTGGGACTACTGGATCTTGTGCATTGTTAGCAGTTTTTTCCTATTTGTGTTTTTTTTTTTTTGTCTGAGGCAGCCTGGGCCCTTTGATTAGTTTTCAAGAAGACTCATGTATCAGAGGGGGATATGTCAGAGCTGCTCCACTGGCACCCTGGGTGGGCAGCCAGGTCTGGACCCTGCTCCCCTCACTGAGCACAGTCATTCCAGCGTGAATCCCTGTTGCCCAAAATGTCCTGAGGTACCCAAGTGCAATAATAGTGTACATAGGCACTGGTCCTTTGTCCTTGGATACTTTTATTTGAAAAGCAATTCTGTCCTCTGTGTCATAATTTTTTTGGAAGCGCTAGTGTCTAAAACCTTTGAAAAAATTCTGAAATCTCTTCCTAATACCCCTGTGCATAAAAGCAGGAAGGAGCAGTAGGAATTGCTGCTTTGCTGGTTGTAGTTTAAGAGGACAGCTCTACTTTCTTTACGAAAAACAAGCTTGGAATTTTTTTTCCTTTGACAAACCCATGTGATGTGGTCCTGCAGAAATGGAATATTGTGTGACTGCATGGAGCCAAGGAAAGGGGCAAAAATTAAGAAAAGGATATGACTCAGTGCCTGGTGATTTAGGGCCACAACTCCTTCATCCTCTTCTTACTAATAGCCCCTAGATACTGCTTGTTCTCTCTTTCTTGGTTTGGTGTGACTTGCTGGGCTCTTTTAGCAATGAGTTTGAGTTTTGCTATACCACGACCAGCATCTCCAGTGGATGCTGCTGTTGTAGATGTGCCCAGGCAGCTTGACTGGAAGTTCATCCACAGAACGGTTTCGACTTAAAACAGCCTTTTGTTGCTGCTACTGATCATCATTTGCTCTATCAGCAAAAGTTGCCACCTCTCTATCAGATCCATGAGAGCGTGGACAGCTTCTAAACATGCTAGTTCAGCACCAGAGCTGTGATTTTAGCAGCAATTGCTCCTTAGCATTTTGCACCTGGAATTGTTATTAATTTTCATATTTATCGAATAGCTGTAAATTGAGACCTCTAGCTTGCAAATACTTGCATGATCTAAAGAAGTCCTTGAAGGATGATTACACTCCAGTTTCAGTGGAGGCTTACACTGGTTCAGTTAGGGCCTGGTGTGGAGCCTCCTTCTGCTCCCCAGAGTTTCAAGAACTCATGGCTAAGCCAGTTAACACACACATTTGTCATGCGAAATTCAGTCTTGCTGTGCTGGAGGCCTTTGTCCCTCCACAGCACACAGCCAGGATTAGAAATCTTCAGGTGGGTTGACTCAGATGGGGAAGCACGTGTGCCGGCTGCATGGAGCCCAGGTGCTGAAGGACTTCTTGGGGAGGGGAGAGGGAATGGGTCAAAATGAAGAAACAGATGTTGTCTAGGCAGGAATTCCCATTCATTTTGTTTATTCACCTGGCTGTTGAGGGAACCCCGTGACAACATATGTTTTCAGCTGACAGCCTTTTCGTAAGATTAGCTGTGACAAATGTTCCCGTGGAGAGAGCTGATGTTTGTTACTGCTGTGTCACTTCAGTTGCAGTTGTGGATTTTCTTTTTCTCGTCCTCCAAAAATAGCTTTAAATGAGACAGAAGTAGTATCTGGTTAGCTAACACAAATTAAACAGCCAGCTGAGATTTCCTTCCTTTGCCAGAGCCCTCAGAGCTCTCTTTGTACTCTTTAAGATTTTATCCAGACAGATCATGGCTTTTTCAATCCTGGCGGTGTGTGACAGTTGGATCTGGCTAATGTCTATGCCCTTAATGAGTTATTAAAGTGGGCAACATCATTAAGAATTTATTTTATGTCTTGAAGCCTTTTCACAGACCTTTTTGTTATGAGACAACAGCGGCTACTGCTGGCAAAAGGGTCTCTGCTGCTGCAGAGTCAGGGCAGTGCCAGGAGTGTCAAGTTGTGCCTGTGTGGTACCCCCACACGTGTTGACATTGTGCTGTGGACATCCTTTGAGGAGCTAGGTTATAGCATTCAAATTATTGATGCGGTTATGTTAGGCATAATGTCTTAAAAATTGTCTTTGTTCTTGCTTGCAAAGTTACATCCTCAGGTATTCTGCAGGCATATACTAGAACACAACTAGTGAAGGCAAATTGTCCAATTGTTTTGTGGTTTCTCATGCTTAGAGAATGGAAACTTGCTTGTGGATAGAAGGATAGAAATGTGCTTGTGGACAGAAAAGGAAGATCCATAAAAAAATGAGCCAGCAGCTGAAGGCAGATACCTCGGGGAAGAGAAGAGGACAGATTTGATACTCTCCAGGGCTTCCATCATTTGCTACTAAAGGACTTCCTGAAGCAGAGCTGGTTTCTATTAATTCAGTGAACCTCCATGGATTTTTCTTCTATTAGGTTGTCGAGTCTTTCTCGAAGCTGCATAAACTTTTTGTATTTGCAGCATACCATGGAAAAGAGGTCCACCACTTAATTACATGTTAAGCACCACTTTGTTATGAACCTGTTACCAATTAGTGCAGCCTGGCTCTTGTCATTCCTGGTTTCCTTCTCCACTTAGATGTACTTTTACCCAAGAAACAGTGTTCACTGTAGAGTGTAAGGTTTGCACAAGAATCTGTCTAGCAAAGAGCAGCTTTATTTACTGTTAGCTTTTGGACTCAAATTTCCAAAGCCATTTCAGGCCATTTATAGAGTAAACATTTTTGAAAAGTCCTAAAATATTTCTTCTCCAAAATTGTAGACTTTAGTGTAAATGGCCATTTACTATTTTTTCTTTCTTTTTAAGTAAGAGAAAATACTCATTGGGCCAATTCCAGCACACAGACAAAAATTTCAGAAGTACAACTAATATTGCAAGCTGTGTTTCTTATCACAGCTTGTAAGATAAATCAGGCAATGATAGGTAGTAGGAAGGTAGACTAAGTTAGGAAATAAATGCCATATCTCTTCTATTCCAGATAAGTGCTGCTGTTTGAAATGTTTGACATTTATCATGTTGCATCTCCTCTGCATTTTGCACTCTGGAAATCCTCAGCTTCACAAATTATTGTCTCAGGTTACTAAAGACCATGGCAAAGTGAATAGGAAAAAACAGATGAGTGTCTCTTCTTGTCAACTCTTTAAACTGGACCATGCACAATTAACATCTTCATGCTTCCTCTTTCTTTTTCAGCTGCTACCTGTTCTGAAAGAACTTTTAAAGTCAAAGTCTTTAAGACATATTTCTACCCCAAATGCCCAAATACTCATTCTGCTGTTGAATATTAAGACTGTCAGCCTTTTCTGTTTGAAGTGCTGTTTTTCTCAGATTTCTGCCTTGAAAATTTTGCAGCTATTTTTTCAGATGTTGTCTTTTTTCCCATGCTATACTATTACACCTGCTTCTTTTCATTCACTATTTTGTCTGTTAAATAAAAGTCCCCTTTCATTAAAGTAATTTTGCTACCACATGTGATCCAATATTTTAATGCAAATTTTAGTAAACTGCCTAGCTAAGCCTAATAGTGACTGAGATGAGTAACTGTTAATGTTTTGCTAATCTCCAAAATATAAAATTAGTAGGGAAATTCACAGTATTGCTAAAATAGTGTTGATACTAGAAAGCTGTGTCCCTGTTGAACCAAAGCATTTAAAGTATGTGCTGAAATTGCATTGTAACTTCAATGCTATATTGGCCAGGGGGTTAACAATTGACTTAATAGTAAGAACTCAGATGAAATATTGTGCTGAACTGAGGACACTGTTAAATTGACTTCCCTCACTGAAAAAGATAAAAGCTCTAGTGCCTGCATTTATGCTATGTCAGTGATTTGAAAATCTAATGAAAATAGTACTCTTGCTGTATGTTTTTTTGTTTTCTCTCCAGGGATGAGTTTGCCAGTTGGTTTGGTCTACGTTGTTAAACAGTGGGGAGAGGCAGCCTGGTGGTTGGTTCAGGGAGATGATGATGAATTAAGATGTGGCAACATGACTTTCATCACAGAATACAAGGTAGGTTCAATGTAAATTAATATTTCATGTTTTATCTCAAAAGACATTAAATAAGTTTTATTTAATTTTTATACTGGTTTTTTGTATAGTTTCATTCAGATAGAGAAAACCCTGTATGCTAATTTTTAGGAGTGTTAATTTTCAAATACAGCACATTGATCTTGAAACACTCAATAAAATCAATATAACCATTTCTGATGACAAATGCAGATCTGACAGTTTTTGCACAATGGTCACTGACATATAATCTATTCTGTTGCCTTACCAAAAAAAAACCCCTAAGCCAGCTACTAAATAGAAATATATGTCATCAGGATACTTTTAAAATCAACTCTTTTAAACTGGTCTTAATATAATTATTGAATTTTTAGCTGAAATACTAATTTTAATTATATTTCCTATTCACACTAGAAGGCTAGATTTCTCACTCTTCATTGGTTCTAGTCTATCACTTGGACTTTGACAGGACTTGCATTGTATGCTGTTGCTGAGTTGTCCAACTTGTATCAACTGTTTACCTGCCTCTCATGAACTATGTAATGCTTGCTTTGATCCCATTCAAGATCCCCACACTCTTAAACCTAATTCTGCTCTCACCGTGCGCCTTTAAAATACACCAGTGCTAGGTTAATGGTTGCACTTGATGATCTTAAAGGTCTTTTCCAACCTAAATGATTCTATGATTTTAAAGAGATTTAATGCTTGTGAAAGGTGCCAGACTGATTACCCAGCAGATGTGGGAATCCTGTATTTATCAATAGATATAATAATTTACATTGATATAGCTATTGAAAACTTCTATAGGCTTGAAAGAAATACTTTTCTACAAAAATGAGAGTTCATAGTCTGTACTTTGATCCTTTGGTTGCCTGAATGCTTGCATTACTATCAACGGAGGACACATGCTATTGGATTTGTTATAGGAGTCTGAATAGTTTTTTCCTACCTGCTGCTCCATCTTCCCCTATCACAAATCAAAGAGTTTCTGCACTTTCACAGTAAATTCAATGTTGCCTCTGTCTGCCCCATTATGCCCCTTCCCCATTTCATTCCCTCCAGAGACCCTACAATACTGTTAACCATTTCTCATAGCTCCTGACAACTGGCTAGGCAGGAGACAGTACTTGCTGCAGCTCACCTGGGTCTAGGTATGTGCTCTTTTTAACAAGCACACATATGCTGACTGATTCAGGATCACTTGCCCCTTTTTTTCTTACGAAAACTGAAATCCCTTTCTAATTAACTTTTGAAAATGTGTTCTATTATCAATATATAAATTAAGTACATTCTCTTCTTATACTACTTTGGTATAGATGCAATATTAAAGGTACACAGGGTGTTCTGCCACTGTTATCTATAGCTTGAAATTATGTACTCTTTGCAATTCTTCCACATCTTCCTATGCATAGTTAATTTTAAATATATGTCTTTGCTGCCCTTTCCAGTTCTCTAAACATAGTCCCAATGAGTGTAACATCACTACCCCTAGTCATCCTGTCATTTGGTTTTATGCATGTTATTATCTGAAATGGCTTATGAACTTTCAAAGGGATGTTGTTTCTATCTTCTTACCAAGGGCTTGATCCTGCCTTATTAAAGACGATAGTAGCCCTATTTTCTTTATTAAGTACAATTTCCATAATACAATAACTTCTGTAACTTGTGGTTTAAGATCTCTCTACATACACACACATTCAGGAACAGCTCTTCAGGCTGTTTAAATTGTTTGTGTTTCATTATACTAGGACAGTAGTTGAAGAATTATTATTGCTCATGGTTGCTGTACATCTGTGTCTGTTTTTTTCCGTCAGTGTGTATACTGTGGTACTCAGGAGAATTTGTTGCAAGCGGAAATTGTAGTTTCATGGCTGAAACCCTTGCTCAGCGTTACACTAAGAGCTGATTCTTTGAGTAGTCCCCTCAAAATCCATTGCTTCCTGAGGATTAAGTTGCTCCTTGCCATGCAAAGCTGAAATTGAATCCAAATGGCCCAAATTGAACTGAATGGACTGAAGATGTAGACACTGACTTAAAAGAGAATTAGAATATATCTGTGCAGCCCCAAGCAGGAACACGTACCACTTCATTTATACAAGAAACACTGGGTCAAGTTGGAGGCATTCCGACAGCTTTCTGTAACACAGGCACAGGCAGACCAAGCTGGTAGCTTCCTATGAAAGCCTGGAAATGTACCTTTTGCGTGAAAATAGTATCAGATTTGCCTGAATGCTAAAGATGCTTCATTATTTAAAGATGCTTAAGCAAGTCAGTTACCTAAATATGGATGTGGGGAGGAGGGGAAGAGTAATGACTATAGGATTTGGCCTAATATAGTTAGGCTGGCCTTTACGTTTTTACATACACATTACTGTCTCTGGTTGCCTTTCTGCAGTCATTGGTGGGTGTGAATGTGAAGATGGGTTTGGAACCAGATATTAGAAATCTTTAATAGAACAATTTCTAGTCAACCATGTGAATACCACAGCTGGGCTAGGGTCAGAGGGGCTTTTATGTTGGTTGTCTCCAAGTCTGACAAAACATCTACTCACCATTTGAGTCTGTCTAATCAGATCATGATAAGGTAGATGCTATGAAACATAGATCACCCTTTAATATCCACCTAAGACTTCATGACCACCAAAGGCAAATATCTATCCTATATTAAATCATTTAAATGTGCTTTTCACATAAACATTTTAACCTATTTTTGTTTCCTGCCACAGTTATACCCAGATTAGGAATTGCATAAGTCTGCCATGAGTTCAGCAAGTACCAAGGTAACCCAAGTCTTTGTTGAAAGACATTATTTATTCGATCAATATTTAATGCAGAGCAACCACTGAACTGCATAACTTGATAGAGATGGGTGTGCTGCTCCCTGAATACCTCCGATGCTCTCATGCTTTCTTCACTTTCTAGAAGTGTTGTAGGAGAATAAACACCAAATGGTGTGTTCTGGAAAAAAGTGTGAAACAAGCTAGTAGTACTTCGTATTGCACATATATTTTCCTGGCAGTTTTTCTGAAGCTCTCTTGGAGGCTCAGCAGTGTCTCTTAGCCAGTTGGTTGCTCAGAGGCTTTACTGGCACACGGAGGTTGGTTCCCCGCACGCAATATGCGATGTGCCTTCTCAGACACACATTAGCTTCTCTTGGGATTTGTGGTTCCTCCCCAGTGAGCCCTAGTAGACATCAAAAGTTGGTCATTGTAA
Organism: Aviceda cuculoides; assembly: GCA_035590195.1. NCBI lineage: Eukaryota > Metazoa > Chordata > Aves > Accipitriformes > Accipitridae > Aviceda > Aviceda cuculoides. The sequence goes on along the minus strand of JAVJGG010000054.1, from coordinate 34,702,579 downwards.
GCAGTGGGGTGAGACTAGGTCAGTTTGCTCTTGGTAGCATTACTCCTGCTTCACCTTCTCCATGCTCGTTGTTGGCTCTGACTGCCAAGGGAGCTTCTGACTCTGTTGTGGCAGCTCTTTAAACAGCATCATTTGCAGCTATTACTGTAAGTACAGTGAGACTGGGCTTCTTTCTCTGAGCTACTTAGAGTTCACCCTGAATATTATTCAAAACAAATGCTGTGAAATCATCATCCATGGTGCTTTGCCTGTATGTCCTTTTTCCGAGATGTCTTAATCATCTGTCACTATTTGAGTCAGTCTGTGATCTGAAAATGCTCATTTGACCCTTTGTTTCTCATGTCGATGCCCTGCATCTGTCCTTAAAAATTCAGTAGTAGTAGTTCCTTTCTCTGTCTTCCTACCTATGCATCAACTGTATGTGCAGGTGATAGTATGATAACGAATATGGCAATGCCATAAACCATACAGCCCTATGAGAAATTAGTTTATCTTGTCCCTTTGGCCCCCTCCACCTGATCTCTGCTCCAGGGGGCTCTTCCAGCACTCCACGCCACTGACCTAGGAGCTGGCATTAAAATTACAACAGGCAAGACCATTTTTTTCTATGTCTTGCGAAATTCTCACAGGTACAAATTGCTCCTTTGCAGGTCTCGTGAAGGGGGTAAGATTCTCTCAAGGGCTGTTACATACAAGCAGTTTTATGTCAAGTACAATTGTTAAAGTCCAGGATGTTATTGCATTCTCTCCCACAGGAAAGGGAGAACTTTTTTTCAGTGTGATTTAACACTTTCAGTTCCCTAAAAGATTGAGATCATAGACTTGAAGCCATAATAATTTTTAGCACGAAAGAACTAATTTAATTTATAAACAATTTTGTGACCTTTGGTGATATGTTTACAGCAAGAGTCCAGATGCCAAAACCTAGAGCAGTAAAGCCATGAACTACTTTGCCAAAAACATGTTTTACAAATTTCTAAAGAATGACAAGTAGAGAATAAAGACTTTAAATGGTAAGGATTTAAGGAGACCTGCATTATTCACAAGTGGTCTGACATTCCTGCGTAACCTAAGTGTTCCAGAATAAAATAAAACTCAATGCTATTTCTCCTCTGTATCTCATTTCATGTACCTCATATTACATATACATATGACACAAAGTACTGCAATCTCTGCTGCTGCAATCAGGTAAAACTCCTTTCAGGTCAAAGGATTAGTACTCATTTACTAGCTTGGTCTACTATTGTGTCAGAAAACGTTGCCTAGTGAGTAGTGTTGCTAAAAAGGCTGTAGAGTACTCACTTATTTTGCAATTAATATTTCTTCTTTTTCCAGACTGTCTCAGAAAACTCATGTTCTCTGTGTACATTTCAGTGTTCAAACTGCTGGTGGTTTCTGCGAAGACAAGTGTCCAGTGCAGTTGTAGGAGAGAAGTCTCATGATTTGAAGCTCAGCCTTGCTCTGAAAAGGAACGGCCTGTTGCCAGCTCTTGGAAGGTAGCAGTTGTACTCTTCATGTGAAAGTTAATGCCAATGTTTACCCTCAGAGCATCTCTGTGAATCCGTGCTATTGTCTTAGTTGCAAAAGTGTCTTTAATTTAAATATAGGCCTGTTCTAATAAGGAGACACTTTTACGCCAAAGAACCTGTAACGGGTCAGTGGTATATTAAGGTAATTCAGCAGAAATGCACAAAGTGGTTTAGTGTTACTTTTTTTTTTTTTTAAACTAACTGAAGCATCTGTTTGTGATTCCTGACTAGATATCATGTATCTGGGTGAAGCAGGTTTCAGTGCCTCATTAAATGCAAGTTCCAAGTGACAGCAGATGGAGTTGGAGCTAGGATTAATTGTAAGGGAAGTGAGAGCTGAGGGTGTTTGGTTTCAGTTTTAAGAATCAAACCTCCTGCCCTGGTTATTAACACTGAGATATTTGGATTTGATACAGATTGATAAGGAGATTACCAGAGCAGGGAGATAAAGAGCAAACCTCAGATCACCTGATTAGGACCTGGTTTTATTCACTGTAACATGGAAAAACTGTTAGTAAGAGCACAATAAAAGAGTACTCAGCTATGGCAAAGTTTGCTTTCATAATTTAAGAAAATTAATATGTAAAGACTTGTGGGTTAGAAATACATGGAGTTGAAAGTTTGGACTACCTTCTAAAGCTTGGTTAAGAAAGTTATGATTTCTTTTACTGAAAAAAGTAGGAGGCAGACATTATGTCTTGGTGAAGAGTGGAGAGAAATACTGGCTAGGTAGAGAGTGTCTCTAGTAAAAAGATTTTAGTCAGGTCCTTCCATGGTTATTCAAATGTCTTTAAAAATCAGGTTCCTGCAGTGCATGAAGGAAAAGAATGAGAAGGTCAGATCTCCTCACCAAGAATGCCTGGTCTGTAAGATGTGACATCTGAGTTTGACTTTGGGTTTGGCTGGGAGAACCTTACCCAGCGCTGGCTGGCTACCCAGAGATTTCCCCCTGACCTGAGTAATTCTGCATTACACACATCCTAGAATGCAAATGGAAATAATAAATGCCTGCTGTGGCATGCCCCTGCATGCGCAGGCTGACATCAGTAAGTAATGGTAGTTGTTTAAATCTTTTATTGGTTCATTTTTGGAATGCTTTGTAGTGCTACTGAAAAGCCATCAAGCCAGCCCTTCAGCAGGGAGCTGTGGCAGGTCCCGTTCCCCTAAAAGAATATATATGATATTGTAACTTTTATGCATGAATAGGTACTTAGGTCTAAAGGTGATTTTTTTTTTTACCCAGATCAGAGTCACTAATGTTCAGGTGTGAACATGCTTTGTAATGTTCCCTTCTTGCAGCTGTTCTGTCTCCAGAGGGGAGATCCTCCGATTTGTGACTCCTAGACAAGCATCCCACGTTAAGTGTCCCTGCATAGTCCGTGTCCATAGTCCACACTGTACGTTGCCACAAAAATGAAATCAGTCAGCCTGTTAGATTACAAACACAACACAAAGTTACTCATTTGAAACAGAATCTTGTTTGCTTTGGGATTTTTTATTTTTTGTTTTTACCTTTGAAATCAAAATGGTAAAACTGTTAATTTCACACGATTGCAGGCAGCGTTAGTCTTGGTGACAAATCTGAAATAATAAAAGGACATCGTCTTCATCCAGACAAATAAGAGAGAGAGATCTTCCTTGTTTATGCTGTATGGTAGTCAAGGCAAAATGATTTTACCCATCTAAATGAGAAAACAGTGATTCCTAGGTGTTTATTGCCATACAGTAGATTCTGCAAGTTTGGTAGTTTATTTTTAATTAATGCTTGTAAAACTTTAATTGAAACCCTTCACACAAGATCTGTAAAGTCTCTGGTTGTATTGAACTTATTCAACAGATGCAGATTTAAATTTTTTTTAAAATTCTTTAATATAGTTTAAGA
>JAVJGG010000054.1:34683196-34699068 GCA_035590195.1 Aviceda cuculoides | reverse complement strand
TAAGTGTTCTTTTTTTATTAATGTAGATGTCATTTGACCTATGCCAGATAAAACTGAAAACTGTCTTGGCAAATAACATACCAGATTGTAGTAAGGAAGCGAACAGAAAGCTAATGATGAAGAAAACTAGTTGTCTTGGGCAAAAGCAAGAATTCTGAGTGCTGGTGAGAAATACTTTTTTATTTCATAGTTTTTATAAGGAATGATTGACTTCTTATATTGTAACAGGGACAAGTTGATCCGGCACATCCGTATTGAGTAGGGTTGTAGAGGGGATCTCCAGAGGTGAAGAACTGATGTTCTGGACACTGTGTCCCCAGCTGGACACTCAAAGGCATCCTTTTGATCATCTTTGCCCCAATCTCTTTTGCCGCTCTTTAGAGAGTTCATCTGGGGGAAGATGCAAAGTGAGCAATGAGAGAAAAATGCAAGAAGTGAAGTAACACTTCTCTTGGGCTGCATGGGATAGTCTGTCAGCTTTCTTGATCTTCATGCTCAGCAAGCGATGGAAATTGTTATTTAAACTTCAGCTAAGGAATATATACTTACATTAATTGTTACAACATATGTTTTGCTTTTAACTATAGTAGATGGAATATTTTTCAGATGGAAAAGTAACTTTCTTTTGTGAAGGTGTCTCCTTAAGTTGCATGTTAATTTATGTAGCATCATTTGTGCAGCGCACCATATGCTAGTGATTCCCTTCTTCCCAAACTGGGCTTCACTGATTTTCAGGAGTAACATGAGGAATAATGTCTGCAGTGCCAAATTTACAAAGATACAGAGATAGATGTCTGGTTGGTGTAAATCCCTAACTTGCATTCATATTGAATGTGTTGGCCTCAGTGTTTAGTTTGCACTTTTGAAATTAATCTCCTGTTCCTCCCCTCTTTGTTGTGCTATAGATAACACAGGGGAGTAGGCAAAATGGTTTTCTTCTAAGTGAATCTAAACTGGAAAATGCTCTCCAGCTGCTGATGGCTTTCGGTCCATTGGACCAGACTAAAGCTATTCCAAAATCAAGCCCCCCAAATTTGTACAGTATGAATACTGGGTCCTTAACACCAGATTTCTGCTCTATCTGCTCCTGTTGCACTTTATTACTTGCTAAGTTAGACAAAGCCAAAAATATTCATGGGAATTTAACATTTTAACTGTGTTTTAGATGTTTTTGTGAACCACTAAAGGTACCTTCAAACACCTCAGTAGGTCAGGCTCTATGACAACAAACTTGTTTTCAGTGGTCTGTACCAAAATATTAAAAAACTGTCTAAATAAAAATATATTTCCTTTCTCCTAAATATGTTTCACAAAATAGGAAATGCCTTTACAAGCAGGTCTTTGCTAAAAAAAAAAAAAACAAAAATCCCCTTTGTAACCAGGTACTTTTCAGACAGTTGCAAACATATGGTCTTTGTTCTCATAATCATACAATCTTGAAAAAGCTTTGGTAACTTGGGACCAAAAGGTTATTTGCTGTTAATGGTGTATTAAATACTTACTTGCATGCTTTTAGTAGCAATAAAATAGCTCCTGTTAAAGTCAATAGTAAAATATAGTTCACTTCAGTTAGGTAGGATCAAAGCTTGAATGAATGCACAAATAATTTCCTTCTTACTTGTGGTGTTCCTCATAAAACATTCAGTTTTTATCCTTTACATATAAGTAGAGCCTCCTGAGAGATAGCTTTGTTTCAGCCTCAGGAGCATGCTACACTATCTCTGGTGGCAAAACCACTTTAATCTGGAGGTGACAAACAGCAGAGATTAATGGCTTCAGTTCGGACACATGCAGTCAAGTACCACACTGATTCTTTAATGAAGGCAGAATGGACGTGATTGCCTGGGATTTAAGAAAGAAAATATTGACTTGGTTCATGAGCTTAAAATACATTCTTATATAGTTTAAAATATATTTAATATCACCACAGAGATGCAAATTTTCTGTACACTGCAGTGCCATATGAGCAAAACTGCTTAAGTGTGTGTTTAAACTTATAATGAAATTTCATGAACTTCAATAGCAAAAGACACTTAACTAAAGGTGTAGATAAACTGAGGGGTTAAGCAGGTGTTTAAACATTGGAGTAGTTCTTACATCATTGTTTTTACAAGGAGGCAATTAGGACACAGAGGCCGAGTGACTTCCCAACATTTCCTAAGAAGTCTGGGGAGGAGAAAGAAGCTGAACCAAATTTTCTTGTGCTTTAGATGCTAGGTTAGACTCAAGAGTGACCTACAAAGTCACCCTTAAAATACAGACGGCGTCAGCATTGCGATTTGTCAATGCAAATCCTGGTGGGGATGGAAAAAAACCCAGTCTTTGCACCACTAGGGGCTTTTACTAAACATGTTTTTAGAAAGATATTTTAGATAAGATACTTTAGGCTAGTTTTATCAACAAAAGTGAGTGAAACTTTTGACATAAAAGTAATTTATAAAAGTTTTAGGCAACACTTTGATACATCTGTGTATATTTTTCCTTGTCTTTGTGTTGTTTTTAGAGACTATTTGACCCTTTTCTGTAAAAGATGAGAGAGATGGGCTAGGATTCGAAGGAGGGTTGCAGAAATGATGTTGATATATTTTAATTGCTAGCCAGCATGCTGTCCTTTCTAATGAAACCTTTTCTTAAGTCAATTAAAATAAAAGGCTTAGAACACAGGAGGGTGCAAAGAGGTGATAAAAACTGATGTACGGTCATATTAGCTGGAGAGATGTGATGTTCATTTTCAAAGGCACAAGTGAATGCAGTGGTGATGAGCCAAAAAACCCCTCTTTCTCATCTTTCTGTTATGCTAGTAGCATGGGAAGAGTTTTCCTTGGTGGTTGATAGGAGTGTTGTAAAAAGTATGGTCTAAGACTTTCTGAAGATTAACTCATGACATGTGAGACCACAACCAAGAAAAGCTAAGCACCATTCAGACCTCTGTGACGGTGTGCCATACTCAGCACTTTTTAAAAAACAGGCCATTTAAATATAGCTGGGAGGCTAAGGAAGGCAAGTTTTAAAAATCTTAGCCAAAAGCCTTAAAATATAAAAGAGAAATAAGTATAAATGTTACAAGTGTGAAGTTAGACATATGGTGTGATGGTTTTTGGGTTGGTGTCAATTATGCAAGTTGATTGGAATTAAGTAGAACTCTATCAATACTGGGAAAGCAGGTGGATGGACCCAATTTAACCAGTTTCTTCCCTCCCCAGTCTTAACGGATATTTTTGAAATTAGTGGGTTTGTTGGAAAATGGCTGTGGACTAAAAATCAAATTTTTGCTGGACTTTTGAGGCCCTATCCTTCCTATACTGCCTACAAATTGCAACAGAAGTAATGAGAAAAAAAGCCAAATGCAGAAGATACTAAAGTTCTTTGTTAGCTAAATCACCCACAGTAAGAAATCAAAGCTAAAAAAACAACCAAAACCCGCCAAAATCCAACTGTCCATCTGATGATGTCCATGAGAGCTGTTCAGTCCAGGAATCCCTTAAGCCACTGCCTGCTTTATGAGACTTGAAGGGCAGAAAAGCTTCTGCATTTTGTGTCAAGACTGCAGTGATAGACGATTCCTACAGTGGATTTAGTTCATCCTCGTCAGTTCCTCCACTGATACTTGTGGTATTTTTTATAGCGTATGGCTTTGAGGCACTGCATTTTGAGGCTCAATTTCCCTCCTTCCTGAAAACAGAAAAATAATCCTGCTGCCTTGGGGAGAAGGAGTTGGCTCAGAGAAGAATTATATTAGCAAGACATATATTAAAAAAAAAAAAATAAAAAAAAGAACTTGCCTGAGAGAGAACAATGAAATTTATTTATTGTCTCATTGAGACAGAAGTTTGTGACGGCATGGAAAGTCACCATATGACTTATATGCTACTTAAGTCTCACTTGAAAGCCCACTGTTTTGTCTTTTTTGCTTGGGTGATTACTCAGAATAAGAATTTCTTGCCTGTCCTGGACCTGAAGCAGTTAAAACCAGATAGAGCTACCCACGCCTTTCTTATATATGATCATGTGTGCACACTCAGGCAGTTTGTATAGTAGTAATGAAGGAAATGCAGGCTAAAACGATGCTTGCTGCCTGACATTCTTACAGTAGTTGAATGTGTATTTTAATGACAGTCCAGCAAAAGAAAAGAAAATATTGCTTCAGTTTCCCAGTATCTCCCTCCACATACATCTCCTTCATGTCACCATCCTAGTTGTGTGAACAACTTTCATCCAGCCCTGGTTTCAGAACCAATATAATCTTTTGTCTGCTGAAGAGCTGTCAAGCAAACTTTCAAATTTATGTTGATCTGTTATGAACTTGTAGTAGACTGCTGGCAAGCAAGTCTCTAGTTGAATGGAAGTTAGTGACTTCTTAAAAAGAACCTCTTGCGTACAGGAAAATAAAAAGTAAATTGAAGGAGAATGTGATCTCTGTGCTTAATACTTGATAAACTGGCTAACTAGTTCTGAATTTGCTTATTTTAAATATTGTGGAAACGTATATAATCTGCAATCTGGTTAAGAACTCTAGCTTCTACAAGATGCTAACAAATCGGTCCACCTTACTGTAAAATGTACATTAGTCTTCGGAGTTTATGAAGTAGTTTAATTGTGTGCTAAACTGAAAATAGAAAATAAACAGCAAGTTTAAATAGTGTTGTCTTAATATATTGTTATCAAGTACTCTAGTTTAGCATTTAAAGATAAATGTATTTAGAAAAGGAGATGAAATGAGATAAATGTAATGTCATGAGTAGAGTATATATGAATTTCATAGACCATTAATCTTCAATCTTTAAAGTTTCCTATTCAAGGCTATAAATACATTAATTCATCTATCAGCTCTTCTCTGCTATCTTGATTATGCAGGTCACAGAGGTTGCTATAGTAACCTTGCATTACCAATGTAAAGACAGTGAAGGATCTGGCTATCTAGATAAATAAAATAATCGAGAGGTGCTTGCAACCAGAACCCTGATTAATGTAATGCCTAGGTCTATTGAAAGAGCGCTTAGTTCCACAAGGATTAGGCCCTTGACTTGTGGATTATGAGAAAGGCTGGCACTCGAAGCCAGTTTTGTGTGGAACAAGTTAGCAGTTACGGAGGTGCTATTCACTGGGAAAGCCCAAGAATTATGGCATTTATGATGTTCATTTGTTGCAGTCTGCAATCACACTGTCAAAAGAGAGTCTAGTATGGATCCCATGCATGAACCTGCTCTCAGGGATGCAGATATTGTTTGGGTATTTTGAAAGCCAGGAAAAGGTGGTTTCTGTAAAGCTGAGCTAAGTCCACGTTGTTGAATACACTTGTTGAAGCACATGACCCAGTGCTAGTGGGGACTGGCACTTCATCTTATGGAGGAAAAGGCTGGATTACCCAGCAGTTGGGTAACAGGCGTCATTAAATGCTAGTGCCAGTCTGTCATGGGGACCTGTGCTGGTGATAAAGGAATGAGAAGCTGTAAGTGGGAAGAAGCAGCAAATTTCTGAATTGGATTTGCCCATGAGTTGAGTATTTCTGATAGTTATGCCAGGGACCTGAGCCCCAGCTGAAGCTTTGCAGTATTTTGGTAAGCAGAGGAACCATGTGAATTCTCAGGGGGGGAAATCCTAACTTGAGTAGTTTTTTCTATATTGAGGAAGCTTGTTGTGGGAGTTGCTTTCTTTTATCAAGCCTCTGAGTTCTTGGAAAGTTTTAGGAAGTTTGAGGCTTTTTCCCTAAGTTGGTTTTAGTTAAATATGGCCATTGGATTCAAAAGGAATGCAGGAATGCAGGTACGAAGAGGCACAGTAGTGATGAATGCTCTGTTTCCATTGGAAACCAAGCCTAAAAATACCCCCGTAGCCACAGCTCAACTGTGCTACCAATTGAAGTTGCTGGCTAAGCCTGTGAAATAACACTCAAGCCTAAACCAGTGAAATAAAAGAGAGAGCTAAAGTTGTAGTCTCTCATGAGCCTTCGTTCAGCCTTCAGTCCTACAAAGGAAACCTCTCATTGCTTTAGAAGGGTACCAGCCCTTTTCCTTTTTGTCTGACCCTGAAAAGCCAAATCAGTTTTGTGACTTGCTTTGTTGAGACTGTCAGCCCGCTCCCTGCGAGAGGCTGCTGCTGTCCTGGCAGCTTTCTGCAGGGGGGAAAAGGGAAAGAAAGATTCTGCATCAGCAATTCCATTCGTATTGCTTTCCTTCCCTCCTTCCCAGCACAAAGCTGGTTTTGTTTGTGCTCAAGAACCAACAAAAAATTTTGGCTGTGAAATGAGCTCTCCTCTGGAGAAAAGGGAATGGTAGAAGACGTAGCATCCAACAGCCACACACAAACTTCTACCCGCTCTCTCTTCCAGGTCACGGGCTAGAGATGGCTTTTGCGCTACCTGGTTGTCGTGTTGTTTCACACAGCTGCAGAGCAGCTAATGAGACAGCATTTGCTGGGTTTGAATCCTTGACAAGTAATTTAGTAAATTGGAATATTCTAATTTTGTGATGTAATTAGATAGGAGACAAATGAAAGAAAAGGTGCTTCCTCCTCATTGGTGAGACTCAGGATATGGTTGGGGATTTGTAATTTGCTCACATTGGTATTTGTTTCGGTTCAGAATCTTTGGTGCTGTCAGAAGGGTGAGGAAGAGGTAGAGTAGTTAACCCTTGCAGCTAACATCCACCTAGGCATCTCAAGATGGTCATTACTTGAGCAGACTGAATAATAAATATTACACTCACTGAAATAAAATTCTCCCAAGAGTTTCCACTGGTGTGTAGTCTTTGCTGATAAAATAGGCTCTGCCCCTGAAAAGCTCTTGTTCATGTTGCTTGTTCTTTGTGTAATCAAGGATTTGCAGGATCAGAGAAGCAGCCACACTATTCTTCTTCCTGTCAGGTGGATGTATTGTATATAGGGGAGTCTCTTGTGTGTATTAGTCTTATGAAAAGATAGCCACAGGCAAAGAACTGCTGAGCACATTTCAAGGTTTAGACTGCAGTGATAAAAGGATAGACATGGCCCATATACCCAGGGCAGTCAGGCACTGAAATCAGATGGAAAACTGAATGCCCAACTCTGTGCTTAAATCCCTTGGACAGTGATGGAGAAAGTTTGGAGGAATGTGTGTATTTCCTTTTGCTTCCGCAAAAGACGGTGGTTTATATATTTTGAAGCAAAGAAAGAAAAGGTAATGGCTCCAGAAGAAATGTTAATGAAGTGAGTGTACCTGGAAGTGTCTGGTGTCGTTCTTTGTGAGCTTGGTGCCCTTTCTCAGGCTCAAGGCTGTGGAATTTGCAGGATAGTCAGTCGCATAACCCTCAGCAGCTTTGTATGTTCAAACAAAGGTATGGGATAGAGAATGTCTGGGTAATTAGCCGTGACAAACTCCTTCCAGCTTTTTTGGCTAAAAATGACTTGGAGAACTGACCTTTGTCTCTGGTGTCTGGTCCTGCGCGTTAAATGCTGGCTTGGGGTTTGAACAGGGAGGAAGCACAGTTATCCTCTTCCTCATAGCTGCTTGCGCACAGATGTGAGCCATAGAAGAAGCTGCGGTCTGTGGAGCTGCTCTCCATCAGAGGAGCATGCCAGTTGAACCGGTTCATCCCAGTGCTGTTGATGAATCTCCTGAAGACATCACATGAAAATCTATTTATAATGGAGTGAGGAGGGGTGGAAAGAAATAAGGGTGAATGAACTACTTTATTTAAAAATTTGTTCATGCTTTCAGTGAAGATCTATTTTTCCCTGTGAGCTTGCCAACATCCCTTAATTCATATCACTTAGAATAAAATGACTTCTGGGTGTAAGGAAGATTTGAATTGTCTTTTCAGTATCGCTGAATAATGATTACCTGGGGAGAAACAAAATGTAAATTGGAAATGAACGAGATATAGCTGGTAATACGTTAGATGCATTATCTCCAGCCTGAGGCCTTCAGTCAAAAAAGAAGGTCATCTGTTATCATTAAACAGCACTGGAGCAGGTATTGAATTTTCATTTCATAAACAGTGCAACACTTTTCTGAGGAGACATGTGCCGTGACTTCTTCTTAGACTTCCTAAATTATATTATTTTGTGATATCATTTATGAGATAGAGGAAGCAGGGGATCTGTACTTCACTGAATGACTGATCCTCTCTAGTTTTCTGGAAACATGTAATTTTTCCTTTTACTTTCACTTTCTTTTTTGAACAATCTCCCTTTATACAATTGCTATGTGAACAATTCAGACCATGAAAACATTAAGCCTCAGTTCCAATAATCTATGTTCCTTTGTTGGAATTGAATTTTTTCTTTTCTTACACATACATCATTACAACTTACATTATGCTGAGTCAGACAGCAGTGTAGAAGAGATACTAATTAGTCCCATGAAGTATCCCTTGTGCTTTGCTGAATGACAGAGGGCATGTTTCTTAAACTGCAGACCTCATTTTTCACATTTAGAAAATAAGGCTGGAGTTACTGATGGTAATACTGTATAATGTAGTGAATCCTAGTTAGTTGGGGCAAGATTATATTGGACAAATGTGCTGGAGGGAGAGGAGTGTGGCCTGCCTCAAATTCCTCTCCAAACATTCTCAATGAGAACAAGCAAACTGGAAGCAGGTGGAGACTTGTCTCTTCTCTCCTGTTTGGTGAAGTGGGACTGGTTGTAGTTGATCTCCTTATAAACGTCTGGGTTTGTCTTCCCATGGAGCAAGAGGGAATCTTTGAAGCTTTGTGTCTCCTGGGGCTAGGACAGTTCTGCACTGCTGAAGACTGGGGTTAGTGGCATGAACCATCCACTGATGAAGTGCCTAAGCAACAGTGGAATTGCTATTTAATTTAACTCTGTTTTCCCAGTTGTTAATTATACTGCTATGGTTTTTCATGTTTAAGCTGTATCATTATGCCTAACAAAATGTTTGTTGTTACCTGCTGTGATTTTGAATAATTCATGGTATTAGTATGCAATTTGGAACCATCATACATTCTCCCTGGAGAAAACCAAAGGTTGCTTCACTGATTTTGTGTCTTTGAAAGTGAATGGAAGGCAGGTTCTGGGTCCTACAGTCCTTTATCAGAAAGTTAATTTTGAATCAGCCAAGCAAATTAAAGAAGGCATAATAAGGATCTAGTACTCACAATATGTTTGCAATATTTTTATGAAATCGCTTGCTAAGATAATAGTAACCTGAGTAAATCAGCCCAGGACCTTCGTAAACAAGTGTCTTGTACTTTCAGTTAATTGTTTCCACAAAGGTAGTCAATGACAACATTATGTTTATCCTACAGCAGTGTTACTGCAGCTCTCAATTTCATTTGATTTCATTTCCTTTTCTTAATGGATGGATTAACCAAATCTAAAAATAAAAATCTATTTTTTCAGTTATGACAGGGATTTTCTTACAGGAATTTTGTGAGTTGCCTTGGAAACAAGAAAACACTGAAGTAAGGTCAGAAAAATGGTGTCATGCCAACAATTCTTTCTAGTTTTCTGGTTCCAGCTTAATACTAGGTAAATTATATGGCTGAGGAGTCCAGCTGTTAGCTGATACTAGCAGGTAACTTCTGAACAAAGGTAGGTGTGTTATGTTTATTTTGATTAGAAGAAAGTCAATGGGAATAATCCACAGTGAAAAGCCATCACATCAGAAAAACATTTCTAAAAAATTTTTTTCTCCCCCAGCCTGGCACATGCTCTGGAGTCACTTCACTCTGCCACAGTCTGTGCTTCATCGCAGTCTCAGGATTGCGTTGACTCCATCTTTATACAATCTGTATGAGCCAAGATCTTTAAGAGTGCAAGGCTGAAATCTTCTTTCTGGCTGTCTTCACAGGCATTATTTTCTCATTTTTCCAAGTGATGAAAATGCTGGTCCTATGAACATGAAGCAGACCAGTTTAATGTTAAAACAAAGGTCATTCCTAAAGGTTAACTGCCTTACAAATATCCAGATTGTTCCCTCCACTCACTACAAGTTTGCAATCTGCTTAATATATGCACAGTCAGGGAAAAGCTGTAAATATAATGCTAAAAGCAGACTCTTGGTACTATTGCTCTTGCTTTTCTTCAGCTTATGCAACTGTTTGCAGTAGCTTATTGCCAACAGAACTGTTGTGTCCTAGTACTTCAGGCTTAATCTTATAAGTCTCCTGAATATGCTGTTCTCATTCCAACACTCGAACAGATCTGTGTGAGGAGGGTTTGCAAGACCAAGTCGTTAACTGAAAGCCACAAATACATCACCACCTGCTTAAGCCATCAGTCTAGAACTGAGCTAGCTCATGAAGTTATGCCAGCTGAAGTCCTGGCTAAAAACCCCTAGTAACCAAACATGTTGGTCATAAGAAGCCAGCGCCTCCAAGCTTACCCAGACAGATCATTCCACCTGCTTCTCCCCTTGCAAATGATTGAGGTTCCCTCTTCCAGAGGTTATCCAGTGAGTCTTGCTGATCTTTCAACTGCAGCCTTATGTCCATTGATAGCTGTTCTTTTCTCACCCACATATTCAAACCAGAGCCTAAAAATGCAGAGGTTATTGCATCCATAGCTGCCTCTCCGCAGACAGACCCAGATCTCTGACAGTAAATAGCATCCTTGCTCCACAGGCGTGTAAGTCCATTGAAGGTGATGAGGTGATCCTGGAAATTGCTGCCCTCATAAATTCCTGGGACTGTGTGCTCGAGACATAGTGTCATCTCCGATACCTGCCTGCCACTAGTGATCTCCAAGAACTTCTTATAAAATTATAGTCTATGCATTAACAAGGTGTAGGAGAGAAGGATGTATTTTATGTAAATTTAGTCAGGAAGTCTTTGAAACTAATTGCTTAAAGTGAGTGGGGAAAGCTCATAGAGTGTGATAGACATACAGAATTTTTTTCCTGCTTTCAGAATAGACAGTGTTGATTAACTGGGCTTAGTATAGCACTGCATATATTAACTGAGCATAAAATTTCTCAGTGGATGAGCCTGCTCTGTGGATGAACTTAACAGGCCATGCTCTGGATGTTATTACAGATGCAAATTTAGGAAGTTTTAGAGCTATACTTCTGCAGATAAAACCGTTGTTTTTAGTGAAGTTGGTATCAAATTATTGTCCTGACCTAGTGTCAATATTTTAATTTGTGGTAAAAATGGAATCAAATGAAAAAAAAAAAAGATGTGAAGCCATACCTACAGAATGGACTGTTTATTCTGAAAAGTCTCAGACTCAGGAGTAATGCTAGGGAAATCCTTCTTCACATACGCTACTTAGTGTAGGAACCCTTGAGAGATGTCAAAAACTTGTTTGTCAATCAGCCTGCTAGTTTATAAGCTAAGTCCTGTTTGGTTTTTCTGGTTTGTGCTTCTTGGTCATGCTGACTTGTCTGCTAGAACAGCCTCTGATCTTTCTTTGGTGCTGTTCTGGACACGGTCTACCATTCTGCAGGCATGGGCTGCATGCCTTGTTCCTAGTGCATCACCTTGCATTTAACCATATTAGAATATTTATAGAAAATCAGTGATTTTATTTCCACACTAGCTGGAGGCTGGAGTTACAAGTTAGAGTTACCTTCTTTACCTAGAACTGGGACTTTGCATAGATGTCTACACATATTTGATACCTGAATTAAACGCATCATGGTGCCTACTGTAGTAGGTCAAATCTGTTGTTTTCAAGTATGAGTGCATGTGACAGATCTATGCACACTCCATTTCAGCGTGAGAGCTGGGCACCTGCTGTTGACTTTTGTCCTCTTCCCTTTACCATACCTTGACCTAGTTTTAATGGACAGAAGACTTTTACAACATGCAAGTCTGGATAGACTCTCCTCCACGCTGTGTCCTGTGGACATGTATGAAGTCCTTGACCATTTCACAGGTGTGACTGGTGGATGTGTGACAAAATGGAAAAGGTCAAACAAAAAGGCAGAGCAAGAAGCCGCAGTAAGAAAACGTGATGGAGTGAACTCACAAGTTAACAACTGAACTTAAAACAGTATATTAAAATAAAACTACCATGAATTAACTCAAAATCTTTTCTTTCCAGAAACAAAACTGCACTTGAATGGATGGGCACTAGTGAATTAAAGAAGCCCAAACAACAAAAAAAGCCCCTCATGAAAATGATCCAATGTGTCTCATTGTAAGCACCAGGCTGAGAACATGTAACAATTACAGGTCTTTGGAAAACTGAAGACTGAGATTTCAGTGGTTCTCCCTTAATAGGAAAAAAAGATGGATATGAGTCTTTGATGAACAGCGCACAAGGTTATGTAGCAGTCACAGCATATTCTGTCTTACTTATTTGGGACAGAGAGCCAGATGCATCACTGTTACATAAGCCTGCTGACCTGCATATAGAGCTTTGTGGTAATAGGAGTTTCAGAAAAATAAATCCTGTACAACTTAGCCAACATGAAGATACAAAATTAGTGTCTTTTAAGTTATGTTGCTTTCTACTTGCTTTCTCTGGAGTTGTATGGCTATGCAGGTATGTTTAAAGGAGAAAACCTCACAAAACATGTTATTCCCTAAAGGGCTTGGTTTTGAAAATAAAATTGGGAGGGTATGAATACCTGGGATAAAGAGGAAGGGTGAGGAGGCAATGAGTGTGGTAAAAGCTCAGTCTGCTGAGTAATGGTACAATCTGTATGTTTAGGGAATGGGACTGCAGGATGAATTGTACACCATCTGTAACAGCCCGTTATTTAAGTGGTGTAGCATGAAAAAAGATCATGCCATCTTGCAGAGGATTTTGATAATTTATTTAATTTTATTTTACTCTGATTTGAAGTGAGAAGGAGTATTTTTTCAATTCTTAATGAATAGAATAGAATATTTTCAGTTGGAAGGGACTTACAATGATCATCTAGTCCAAAGTTAATGACACCTAGAACTTGAGGCATCAGAAGCTCTGGGTCCCCAGCTCGAGGGATTCTGTTGGGATCCTCTGGCTGCCTGGGATGCCAAGGAGTTGCACATTTCCAGAGCTTCCAGACTCTTGCTTCTTTTCTTTCTGCCTGGTGGGCTAACAGAGAGCTGGCAGCCTTGGAGTTTATGAGCAAGGATACTCTGCTCTGAGTTTCTTGGCATCCTGCCTAATGAGATCTGTAGAGAAGCCAGCAGCTGAGGAGCTCTGCAATCTCTGAGACAATCCTGGAGCAATAACTTCTTTCAAACTCCCACTCTCTGTCAACCCGCCAGGAGTACTGTTGAAGAACAGGGAAGGGGACCTGGCAAGAAATCAAGTGTGATTCCTGCAGCCTCATCAAAATCAAATGTTCCATTCAAAATGTTTCTGACCACTTTTAGTAACCCCATGCAGAAACCCTAACATGTCAGCACCTGATCCTGCACGTCCTGCATCCCCTTGCTTTAGGTATAATGGGTGCAAAGCTCAAAGAGGCAGAAGAGAGGATGAAGAGATATTTACACTATCCTAGTATCTCTGTAGTTGGGATGCGGGTCAGCTGCAGCTCTTCCAATAGCACCAGACTGCCTGTAGTCAGGTGGCCTACAAGTCCCTACTGGTATTGGAGGACACGGTTGTTCTAGGAAGACTCTTGACTGGTGTAGCGGCTAATATAATGGTACTGGAAAGGCAGATGAAATACATGTTGGCACCTTTGCTTTTTCCCATGCTTGCTTTGTGATTGACCTTGAGGTCTGTGTCTGAGTAGAGATATTGGTCCAAACAGTGTGGACAGGAGAATTGTCTGGGCACACGTGTATCCCAAGCATGTACTTAATATTCAATACAGATATTTCCAATGTAAGTTATAGCAACCTAAAGGCTATTGTAATTTATACTTATAATCTACAGCTACAGAGTGACGTTTCAGCAGCTGGGGGGCCCTGGAAGGTGAGCATGCTCTTGCTTTTTCTAGCCATAGAGCAGGAGGATGATAATACAACAGGCCTTGTGGCTTACTGTCATGACTATGGCCCCTGCAGGGTGAATTAGGACTAATGATGCAATGCAAAATTGCCCAAATGACAGAGAGAATCTGGGCCACTGTGTTCATCTTGTCTGATTTCCAAATTTTTCAGTGCTCAGGGGGACAGGATTATAACAAAGTTTGACTCCCTGCTATGTAGGTCATATGCTGCGTGCTGAATCCTCCACCACAGGGTAAAGCTGGACCTTTGCCTGTGTAAATATTGATGGGAATGGCAAATGTTTTTCTTTTATTAATAATTTTCAACTAGCTAGATTTAGGATAAAACCATTTAGACTTTTACTGTTGGTGGTGCACTAAATAACAATGTAGTAATGTGTTGCAGTTATTAAACTCTGCAGTCTTCAGACTGCTGCCTCTAAGCAAAATTTACTGTTGCTCTGGAGGCTTTCCGGGTGACGAGCGGGCTGCCTGGCTCTGCCGTGGGGTGTTCAAAGGTACCCTCGCCCCAGTGCTCCCCCAACCACAGCTGAGCATCCGCTGTCTCTGGCAGACAAGGCTGTGAAGGCTGACGCACAAATCTGCTGTAGGTTGATCTGGGAACAGGGTGAGGAAGTAACCACAGAGAGTATACGGTTTGCTCACAGACTTGTAGTGATACTGCTTTGATTACCATTGTAAAAAAGAAAAAAAAAAGAAGTCCAACCTACTCTAGCAGTTATTCTGTGTTGTAACAGGCCTTTCTAAAGATCAGGCAAGGAAAACAAAACAAAACAGAAAAAAGCTTAATTATTTGTGTGCTTGTGTCTTCCTAAGCTTTTGCTGTGGGGTGCAGAGTATCTAGCAATCCTCTTCCTTGGATGCTACTTAATCTGTTCTGGATGCGCATACATTGTTTTTCCCTGTGTGGTTGGAGGGGCAGTGGGCTACAGAAATGCTTTGCTGAAATGTGAATTCACTTGCCCATTTTTCTTAGGCTGACAGCAGCAAGGCAAACCTGCTCATCAGTTACTTGTCTGACTGTGCATTTTAGGGGAAGATATTTCTTTGTTACTGCTGCAGCTCTGTTGCAGCAATTAAAAAAAAGATGTGTCTAAGGAGGAGGCAATAACTCTGCAAGTGTCTTTGGTGACTAAACATTATACTCCAAATATGCAGTGTTGCTGCTCATTTTCCCAGTCTCCTGTGAGTCATAAAATCTTGTCTCTACTGAGTGAGCCATTCTTAATGACCTTGACTTTAAAAAAAAATGACTGTCACTCCCCCTATGTCAAATAATTTAAATGAATGGTTTTCTGTAGGACATTTGTAGTGCTTTTCCGATCATTAAAATTCCTGACGGACAATGGGCAGGTCTGCATTTGCAGGCATCACTGCTGTCCCCAGGACAAAGCCCCTCTGGCCCAAAGGTGGCTGTGCCTTAGATGAATGCAACCCTTGGTCTTCTGGGCAGCCTTTACCCATGCAAATGTGAATAGGACTGCCTGGGAAGATCATCTGGTAAAGAGATAGCATGCTCCAGAGACTGAAGGGCTCAAATGGCCTCTAATTCCAAGGACCTTGCATTGTCCTGCTCACGATTTGTGCTTTTCAATCCCAGCAGGTCTTTCAGTTTTTCATGGTTTTATTTACCTCCTTGGCTTCCCCAGCATCCCCCACAGACCAGGGTGCTGCTCTGAGGCACAGGCTTTCCCCTCGTAGTCGGTTGATCCAGTTTGCAATGCTTTGCTGCAAGGAGGTTGAATCCAACTCAGCAAATTAAGCATGTTTTCACAAGATTCATGGCTGTTACCTATTGCAAATATATCTGTTCTAGTGGAGTTCTATAAGTGGTCTGTGAAACTGGTATTACACATTACCAGCAGAACATTATCAGTAAGATTTCGATATTCAGAATGCCTCTCTGAGAAACTGTAAGGGAAAGGAGTGGCACAGCAGCCCAAAAGATTTGGAAACAACTGTGTTGAATGTGCTTCTATTGCTTTTTTTTTTTGGGGGGGGGGTGGTGGGGGTGGGGCTGTTGGGGGTCAATCCGGC
>JAVJGG010000054.1:34670298-34683096 GCA_035590195.1 Aviceda cuculoides | reverse complement strand
GGGGGGGGGGGGGGGGGCTGTGGGGCTGTTGTGGGTCAATCCGGCTATTGCATATTCAGCACTGGAACAAACACTGTGTGTCCCTGTTGTAACCAGCTGTATTATAGTGCTAAAGCACACAATGAAGTACGTTAGATGTGAAGTATTTGTTGTGGTTGTTGCTACTGTCCATTACTGTTGGCAATTATTTGATAATGCTCACTTCTTTAACTAATCTCAGCAAAATAAGCACATGATAGGGATTGTCTCCATTTTTGAGTTGACAAGATAATCCTTCTGGGATTTGCTTTTTCATTGTGCTGAGTTGCATTATTGTTTTGAGATGTTTCTCAAAAACAATATGCTTCCTATGGTACCACTCTGCCATCGTATTTGGACATGTTGTGCTGTTATTGTCTCTATAGTGTGAGGTTAACTCATTTGTATTAGCCTTTAAATCCATTATAACTGTCTTAATGGGAGAGATGTAAATAAGTTCATGTCCTCAATTTACCTGAGCACAAAAAAGAGCCTATATTTAATAAATGCTGTAAGATTTTCAATGCTAGTAAAAGCTCTAGGACATATAAATGAGGTGGTGCTTGTACAGGAAAATCGCATCAATAAAGTAAAGGGGGTCCTGTGGAAGATGCTTTGAATGCAAGGGTGTTTTACTTGTTTCTTATTTTAAATTGGAACAGGGCCACTGTTTAATTAGGACTAGCACTGGGTGAACTCTATCATAAAAAAAAAAGATTCCAGCTGGTTTTTCCTTTTTTTGTGTGTTCTCAACAATCTGTGATCAGACTTCGAAGTTTCCTAGTTTGTCATTTTAAATTGTAGAACTGCTTCATATCAACGTGTTTCACCCTGAGCTTCTTGGCAAGCTGGCTTGCTTTGGATGTGTTTTCAAGATTTTGGGTTAGCCATTGGTCTCATAAGTGTGTATGTTACTGCTGCCTGCCTGCAAGGTTGTGGAAAATTTGATGAGCAGGAGGTTAGACATTGGGATTCTTCTGGAAGCATTTGCATCTCAAAGATGCAAAGGATTGCAAGGATATTATTCTAAGAGCCATTTTTTGAAAGCAAGTATATTATTTCTATATATATTGATAGGCCATTAACAGAAGAAATTAACTTCCAGAACGGTGCTCAGCACAGCAGTGAATTCAACTGTCCATGCACATTTGTTAAGATTCGCATTTGCAACTCCTGTTCACTGTGGTTACCCAATCCGAATGAAGACCCTTAGATTGTGCTGGATGCTCATGATTGTATTAGTTAGACCAAGTAAAATATCTGTAATTTCATTATCAAGTATTAAAGAACAGCACAAGCTTTCATGCCTGGCATTTTCTTTCAATTGTGCTACTGTAGCTCCAGAATAGTGGTAGAAGCCAGTGATGCTTCAGTGATGCTAACAAGAGGATAATATGTGACCCTTGATAAGGGCAGAGACACAGCAGAGTGATTCTTTCATATTTTACAGCAGAAACTCTTTTCAGGTGTTGCATAGTACCTTCTTCAAATATTTGTTCATAATAGAAAAAAATAGGTATTTCTTTGCTGGCTATAAAGAAATTTTATTAATTCCTTGAATTTTGCACTTTCTTCACTTTAAATACAAAACAATGGATATATGGTGTGCCCACCCTGCATATCAGGGCTGAGGTATAGAGTATTCACTGTGTACTGGTGACTTCAGACCTTTGATGCTGTGTGTTATATACTGAGGAAATGTTCCCAGTATCCATTGACTGATACTATTCAGAAGCCAGACTGGAGCAGTTGGAACTGCATGATGGTTCACCACCTAAATCCACCTCAGATAACTGGGAGGTTAGCAGACATTGTTTTGATATGTTTTTACACTGGTATCACCATATTTCATGTCTTCTTTCAGATGATCAGAATAAAATAGCACGCTCCTTTTTCTATCTTCATCTTCTCAATGGAAGGAACTGTTTAACTTAAAATCTTGTGTGTGCATTCATTACGGTCGGACTTGATGATCTTAAAGGTCTTTTCCAAACTAAATGATTCTTTGATTAACTAAAAAAGAGAATAGGGACTCTCTGAAGATGCCGTAGAGGTTTTAGGAATTTGTATACACTCCTGCAGCTGTTTGGTTTTGGTTTTTTTTGTTTGTTTGTTTGGGTTTTTTTCCCTTCCAGCCCAGCAGCTGTTTGTTTTTAAAGTCTCTGTATTGGCTTGTTGCTTTCCAACTTTGATGCACACTCTGGAACTTTTTGCAAAGCTTTTACTGCTGTACCTTCTTAAGGGGAAGAGGATGGCTTCCACCCTGTGCTTTGCAAGGGACAGAGACCTCGGACCCTGGCGGCGGACACAGAGCTAGGCTCTCCGAGGAGCTAGCTGGAGTGGAGTTGAACAGGACAGCCCTCTTTAGGAGGAGGTGTGGCTGGGCAGCACTAGCTCTGTTCCACCAGTATGAGCTGAGGTGGATGAGCCTGTGCAGACCAGATCATTGTATGCTTTGTATTGTCTGGCTCTGAACTGAGCTGGCCAGGGGACAGCAATGGCCTTGGCCGGCAGTACTGGTGCTCTCTGAGCTCCCTCAAAAATGTTAGTTTAGATACTTGAGGGAGTAGTCCACTTGCTCTGTGAGGACAGACCAAGGGATGTAGGATTGGTCACCCTGGAGAAGAGCCAGCTTTGGAGGGACCTCACAACAGCCTTCCTGAACCTGTGAGGAAGTAATTGAGAGGACAGATGGAGCTGGGCTCTTCACAGTGGTGCATCGCCAGAGGATGAGACACCACGGTGGGCATAAGTTGAAACAAGAGGGGTTCATACTGCATATAGGAAAAGCATTTCCCTCATGAGGACAGCCCAGCAGTGGGACAGGCTGCCCGGGGAGGCTGTGCATTCTCCCTCCCGGGAGGTTTTCAAGATTTGACTAAGCAAGCCCTGAGCAAACTGGTCTGACTTTGGAACTGACTCTGCTTTGAGTAGGTTGATCTAAATGACCTTCTGAGGTTCCTTCCTATGATCTTATAGTTTCCTGATACTTAGCACGTGATGAACAAGGATAGATGAGGAGGACTGGGAGCAGCTAGAATAAAAAAATGCTGGCAGCTCACAGAGGTGGTAAAAGGTGGGAGAACATCAAGTGAGTGCATAAAAATGGATCACTGATCTTTGTTATGTTGGAAATTATTCAGTCCTGGCTTGAACAGTGCACAGTCTTACCACTTTTATGTTGCAAGGTTGCCTTTAAGGCTCCAATGTCATGAAGAAATCAGTTTTGCTTAATGACTTTCTGCATTAGCACTTCTGTGTTGGTGGCTGAAATTGATTTTGCTTGTGATGTGAAGGAACACGAGCCCAGCCTCTGCATCGTTGCTCAAGCATGTGCTTTAGCTCTAACAAAGAACGGGAGGCCAGCAAATTTCTGAGCACCAGAAATGCCCTTGCTGAAAATCTTAAGTCCACTATTGATAAAGACTCAGCTGGTTTTTAATCACTGTGATGCATGGCTGGAAACTGCACCTCGGGGCTTAAGCACTGGAAATGCTTGGTTGATAGTTTTCTTTGGTGAAGTGACATCATGAAGACCTTTTTTATTTTCCTCAAGCATTTCACAAAAGAGAATTCCTCCCTGACCAGAGTAATTACAAAATAGTTCAGTAGTAGTTTATGTTGCCATACTGCTTAATTAGAAAAGTGGTATGAAGAAAAAGACTAAGAGAAGGGTGAAGGATAAATATGCCAAGGAAATAAGACTGCAAGGAGCACAAGGTTCCAAAAAGACTTGGAGTAGAGAATAAAAGGAGACATAAATAACATCACATAGGAAGGAGCAAGGACAGACAAAGAGGATGGAAGGAATGTGAACGAGAAAATGAAGAGTCTGACAAAAACAAGAAAAGAAATATAACTGGCAGTTAACATTTCAAGAAAAAATAATAAAAATGCAAGGAAATATTACGCAAATAATGACTTTTACACTTGTAAATGCTCCCTAGCCTAGCCATGCATGTTTGGCAAATATTCTTTATCTCTGACTTTGGAAAACTGGAGAACTTGGTTTAAGTTTAAATTTAAATTGGTGGATAACTGTCGTGGTTTAGCCCCAGCCAGCAACTAAGCACCACGCAGCCACTCACTCACTTCCCCTGAAAAATCCTTGGAAACTCTGGATAGCAAAGGCTGTTACGTGTGTTCTGCTGGGTCTTCTTTTGATTGCACTTAGACTACAAAGACATTAATCAAGAAAGATGCTCCACGGAGACTCCAGTAGTGTTCCCTTTCATTGCCTGGAGACAAGAATGAACTGCAATGGACTTGTTTGTTTGCAGCACAGCCTGGAGCTCTATTAGACCATGGAAAGAGAAGAAATTCCAGAAATGGTTTTGTTTGGATCCACCTACAGCAGAGGTGGAGATAATGTATAACATCTTAAGAAGGCTGCAGAAAGCTTCTGGCATTTTTTTGAATCAGAAGCAAGTCTGAACATTTGCCACCTTCTGACCCAAGGTGGAGATCTGTGCTAGGGAGTATGCAAGGGCTCTAAATGCCTCTCATCGCTAGGACTCCTAGATGTGCTCCTGCCCAACTGGCACTCTCCTGGCTCAGTTACTGGCTTTTGGTCAAACAAACTACCTCACTGGTTTCGTGTCCTACAATATCCCACCCAGATGCTTCTCCAGAAAGAATGGCCTCTGTTTTATTGCTCTGCCTTGCTCTGCAGGGGTTTTTTTCTGTTCTGTTCTTCATACTTGGAAAAACTAGAGTACATCCTAGAGTACAAGCCATAAAGGCTCTCTTCTTTCCCAGTTTTTTGTTTTTCTTTTTTGGGGGGCATGTTGGTGAATGGGACATGTTTTAGTAATGACAGTTAATTACTATCACTAGTCGGTTATTATAATAATAATTACAATTTATATTTTTTTAAAATTCTGTATGTTATTATCATTTCCCATATTCCTGAGATACTAAGATGTATGTTTCTCCAGTAGGCATCAAGTTTTAGCCAGCATTAAATATGCAGGCAATGCCTCACTGGTGATATTTAATAGTAATAATGACAGCCCCAGTGGAAATTGCAAAGCCAGATATAATATTTTGCAGGCTTTGAAACTTAATATCTGAGGAAGAATTCAAATGATGAATATTGCTCTGAGAAGAAGCATAGAAATAGGACTTACTTGGAAGGTCGGATTTGTGATGGCTGTCATCCCTGGGATGAACTTTATTCATGAGACTACTTCTGTAGATCCCTGCCAAAGGGATTATGAAACAGTGTTAGGAAGATGTCAGGGAGTGTTTATTCCCATATAAACGGATGACAAGAACTTGTTTACAAGAAGGAGTAGCAAAAGGGAAAATTATGGGATGTGCTCTTCACCTTAAAATCAGTAAATCATGGGAGAATGTCTCAATGTGTTTTGAACAGTTCAGTTTCTACAATGTGTTCTCTTAACACTGCCATTATGTTATGTTTGTATGGAAGCACCTAGGCACAGTGCTTCCCAAAGGTTTTATTTTGACCTTGAATGAATAACAAATGATTCCTTAAACTGTGAAAATCCAGATACTTATCTTATGGTTTTGTCCTTTTTTTCCTCCCCCCCCCCCCCTTTTTTTTTCTCCTTCCTCTTATCCAGGGAAGAATGTATTGGTCACACAGAAGAAGCAGTACTGCTCTGAAGGAATGATGAAAAGTGCTTTGACCTGGTGGTGACTGCAGCTGCTTCATTATGGGAAAAACTGAGAAGTTGTCCCAAGTTACCATCTGCCACGTTTTAGCCACCTCCTGTAGTGGAAGCTGGCCACGCGGGCCAACCCAGTGTGTGGTTTGAGTTTTCATCCTCTTTTGTTTTCTTGGGATCTCAGCATTTGCATTTTAAGGAAGTTATCAAGTTAAGCACAGATCTCAGTCTTCATGGGTCTGCTTGTGTGGGCATGTAATGTATCTTCAGCCTCATATGGCTTTGAGCATTCCTGAGAGAGCCTTTGATCTGAGTTAGGATGGTTAGTATTTCTGAGGACGTGGTACTTGAGGGTACAAACTGTTTAGGAAATGAGACAGAACTGCATTTTTACAAGGGTAAGTAGGAATTGGGAATGTTCTTCATGTGCACTGAGAGGCACTTGCAACATCAAAGCGCCATGTCCTAATGCTCTAGATGGATTATTTCAACCACATGAATAGGCCACACTGAATTTAACTTTCAGATAAGGCATTCACATGCATACATGCTTTTTCTGGAATAGGTGGGTTTGTGCACACTGGTTAGTAATAGTACACATGATACGAACATATTTTGCAACCACACCGCACAATACAGATTCATCCACCCATAACCCCTACTATTCGTGTCTGAGTACCCATTTGTGAAGGCAGGGAGATATGAATGCAGGCACGAGATTTGCGCATAAGGGATCATATGGTTCCATCCATTCCTTCTTTAACTAAAAGCACACAGCACCGTTGAAGTCAGTGGCAATACTTGTGTTGACCTGAACGAGAGCAGCCGTGGGTACTGCTCTCTCAAACTATCCCTTACAGTGTAATGCACTTTCAGTTTTGATAACTCTTTTATGACTTGCATTTCTTTTTTTTTTTTTTTTTTTTTTAATGTTGAACTAACTGCTAGAATGTGCTGTCTTTACAATGCTTACTCGACCAGTAATTCCAGATATCCTTTGAAAGGATGCAGAAGGATAATAAACTGTGGAATCCCAGATCAGATTAATGTAATGTGCATTTCTAGATTATGATTAGTAACAAGATGACACGTTGGCATGGTAACACTTGAAGCTTAACTGCAAGTTCTTAAAATAAAGCAATGACATATGTATAGGTTTCTATCCATTTGCATACTCTCCACCTGAAAACATACATCATTTCCACAACAGTCAGGCAATTTAACCCTCCTTCTTACTTTTGAATTAAGTGTTGAACTAAAACATCATGCCTCTTTCCCAGTTTTTATGCATAACCTCCAACCATAAATTATAAATGTTGATAATGGACCCGTCCATTTTGTAACATCTTAGGCTTTCTGTCTTTTGGTTTCATTTTAAAACAATTAGCATAAGGAATGTAGGACATGCTTCATTCTTCATGGTTTGTACCAGATTGATCTCCTTTAAATTCTACCACCTCCTAATATGAAAACTGTTTCGCTGATATTGGAAAAGTCTGTTTATTAATTAAATTGATAGACCAGTGGGTGCATTTCATGTGGCTGAGGACTGGGAATTAAAATCCCAACTTTACCTCGAATTGTTGTAAGAAAGCAGTAATATTTTTAATGTGAGATTACTAGCTGAGACAGAGAGCCTAGCTATTATTTTCTAGTTGCCTTACGGTGAAGAGAAAAGTGTTGTCTAGTTGTTACAGAGTCTGTTTGGCTTTCTTTCACTAAGCAGAAGTTAACGTGTTTAATGTGCTATCTGTGGTAAATGTGCCAGGGGATGCTTTACGTGTATCGTTGTTTTGTGTTAAACTTTCTCAGAATGCAAAATAGGGCACTTTGTTCTGATTGCTTTATATGCACAATATTGCTTTGACCAAATTCCTTACAGTCAAAATTGAGATGCTGCTAAGTTCTGTGTAAGTAAATACAATCTTTTTCTGTCACCCTAAATAGACAAAATGGGCAGTGTTTACATGGAAAATATGATTTCTTTGACAGGTCACTTTTTTATGTATACTCTACTGTATAGAGCATCGCAGGATATTGAAAATATAGCTTACAGTATTTCCACAGCCCCTTACGCAACCTTTAAATCCTGAATTCTGTTCTTCACACCACTACGGATGGCAGATGCTGGAAGTACAATGATTGACTCCGGCATGATAATCATGTTACATTCAGAATAATACAATTGCCAGGAAATATTTCACATACACAACAGAGTTCCCAGGATAAACCTCCTGCTAAGGCTGTTTGTCCTTGTGGCCTTTTAACAAGTGGAAACCCTGATCTGAGTTTCATAAATCTACCTGTATTTCTCACTGGCAGATGAAGGATTTTAGTATTTGAATTTACTGTGGTTGTGGGGTGGAGGGAGGGAGGGAGGGACATGTGCATGCTGGATTTTGCCACTAATCCTTTGGAAATCCTTTAGTGCCTTAAGGAGGCAGAGGGGGAACAGACCTTAGGATTACAGAAACTTGTTCAAACCTCTTTCCTGCTTTAGCAGAATTCCTTTAAAATATATTGTGCCTTTGGCTCCAAACATATTTGCATTAGAAATCAGTAGCCATGGGATTATGGACAGGAATTTTTGTTCCCGCACAAATGTTAGGAAAGAGAGTATACTGTTTCTTATAGAGGATGTGAATTAAAAATATAGCTAACTTAAGTTCTACCATTGGGATCCATGCGTACTAGGAAAGTTGCAAGTTGCAGGTAAAGCCAAAAAGAAAAAAAAAATAATGGAAAATTAAAAAGGAGAAAGTTTAAATGTACTGGATGAAATGCTTGTACCACTGAAGTGACTGGCAAATTTCCGCTGGCTTCCCTGGGACCAAGATTTCATGCTTGCTTCTACTTGGCTTAAGAAATGCTCACATATGATAGACACTTAGGCATCGTGCTCTCTTTAACTTTGTCTATGCACACAGAAGAGGAAAAGAGAAATTAGTAGTTGTGGAGACCTGCCATGATTTGGAGTTGGTGGGATCTGTGGTATAAATCTCTGCTCACCATTGTTTCTCTATGTAACATAGACTCTTGCTATGGGAATATGAATATGCAAATGTAAATTCCAATGTGAGAGGTTATTGCGCAGTGTGCACTAACTGATGACCAAACCTTACATTTCTCTACTCTCTGAATTGTGGTCTTTTTAAAAAAGAGGGAAAATGTAGTTAACAGGTGAAAACCACTCCTGTGCAAAAAAGGCCTGTGTGAGGCAATTCATGTATTCACTGATGGTCCTAAGCAGATCTTAGGAAAAGTTGAATAAGATTTTAGTTCATGAGTAAATTTTATCTTTTAGGAATTAAGAGCAATTTGTTGGTAGAGAGCTACCAAAAAAAAAAAAAGGGGGGGGGGGGAATGAAGGCCTGAAAATCAGAGTGGTGGTGGTCTTCTATTTTGCTCCCTGTGATGACAAGCAAGTTTTAAAGAATATGTAAATAGTTAAACGAAAATCATTACGTGGCTTGCAGTATGTAAGACAAGACCCAGCATGGAACAGATTTTTATAGCTTGTTTGTAAATTACACTTCTGTCTTTTGTTTGGAACTTGGAAAAAGAAACCGTGTAAATTAAATAAGGAGCAAAGACTTACCGCACACATCTGTTTGACTGAAACAAAGATATTTCCCCACCTCCTGAGGTATTAATGAGTAATGTGGGATCAGCAACGTACGGAGATCTTGCCTTTTGAGTTCTAGCACTGTGCAGCGATTTAACTCTTTTGCACAGCCAACAGTGGGATGGTGACCAGAAGTCACGAAGAGCAGTTGTTTAGGGCCACAAATTGGGATCCATTTAAAGAGGTGCCAAAGAATGCATAAAAAGGCTGGGGTTTATGGTGTGATACTTATTAAGCAGATGTACCAGCTAGACTGGGGAGGGAGGGGTGTTTGTAAATAAATGCAAAAAATTTAAACTCTGACCCATGACCACCCTGTAACTGGGTGTCAGATTGGTCTCGGCTAAGTAAGAAGCTTCAATAGTGTGAGAGAAGCCACTCTTTGCTTTAATCTGTTCCATTAAAACCTTCTGGATAACTTTTCAGCAAAGATTTCCACTCTAAGACATTTGTCATGGATATCAACTGTACATATGTATTAATTTTCAGTGTAACTAGGGAGGACACAGAATTGTAATGAAGTCACAAAGTCTACTTGATGATTATCACAGATTTGTAACTCTCACTTAAATTATGTAAGATATGTTGACATTTTATCTTGTTAACAAGATGTATTTTTCTATGTTAGTTAAATGTATAATTTGTATAATTTTGTATATTAAATGTATGCATATTTTAAATTAAAACCTTTATAATTTTCATTATTTTAACTCTAAAATGGTGGCGGAGCTTCTGAAATATAGTTGTAAATACCACTGTATCCATGGATACCCACCTAGGAAGTCTCCATTTTGAGGAAGGGGCCACCTGGTCTTCTGACAGGGTAAGGAAACTGTTACGTCTGAGCTCCTTCTCCTCCTGGTGGAGCAGCTGCCATTCAGCTTTTGCTGATTTAGCAGAATTAATATGAATTAGCAGAATACTATGGACTGGATCGCTGCTCAGGAAGCGGGACACCTGAGCCTTCCCCAGCTTATAGGATTTTGGATCCATGGTTCCCGCATGTCAGAAGACAGTCCAAATCACCTGTCCGTGGGATGGGGTTTTGCAGGGAGGGAGTAGGACACTGCAGCCAGAGAAACGACAGCCATGTAGAGCAGAGAGAGGGAGACTGACTCAGTGACTTAGCGTCTCCTCTGGGAGAAAGAAAACTTGGGTGTCTTTTGCACTTACTCTGTTTGGGCTGTTTATGCCTTTTTTGCCTGATGATTTTGTTGTAAAATGCACAATAACAAAAATAGGTGCAAAATGTACACTGCTTATTCTCTGACCCCCTGTACCAGGGAAGTCCTGTTCTAGGTCAAGATGTTCACGCCATTGCAAGAAGAGTTCCAGCTACAACTGGAGCCAAGCTGGTAAATGACATCTTTCTTGTTGGACTTCTGTTGAAGGTTTTCGTTGTGTGAAGGAAACATGTCTCTAGGTTTTCTGCTCTCTCTGTCTAGTCTATTTGGAATAAAGGTCCTACAGGAAGAGGGTGCACTTTCAATCAAGTTCTGTCCTCTTTTCATCAAGCTATGTCAAGACAGGATGAGATGCAGTGTCTGCAAGAGAATATACCAAAGCAATACATTTCTCCAAAGCTGCATTTGTGTTTGTAGGTAAACTTGCAGAGTGACAGGGTATCAGGCTGTAACTGGGTCTGCTTCTCCAGCACCTAAAACTGCAATTTTATCTGTAGTGAACAGAAGAACACTATGCATCTGTTGACTTAGAACACAGTTTTTAATAAACTAAGGGTTACAATATGAAAAAAATCCATTTTAAATCAAAGACTCTGATATGATTTTATGCTTATTTTTAACTTGAAAGTTTAATGCTGTTTTCTAAAGCATTGATTTGACATGTTCTCTGAGTCTTGTAGTCTCCTTATGTAACACCATTA
The DNA here is from genome assembly GCA_035590195.1 of Aviceda cuculoides. NCBI lineage: Eukaryota > Metazoa > Chordata > Aves > Accipitriformes > Accipitridae > Aviceda > Aviceda cuculoides. The sequence continues at coordinate 34,671,935 of JAVJGG010000054.1, read as the reverse complement.
AGATTAATGTCCTAGCTTAATACTGAAAAAAAAAAATAGCATTAATCACTGTTATTTCAAAAAACTGAGCAGTTCTGGAAACCTGAACAATGTTATCTAACTAGATCCCAAGTGTAAACAGAGTCCATCTTTTTTAGCCTTATGGATGTTAAATAACAGACACTTTTCATTTAGCAGATGCATGCACTATGTACAACATGCTGGACCTACTACAGGACCATCAGAAGTTTTTTTCTGGAGGTTCAAATTATCTCTTGATTGCAAAGAAATATCTCATAAAATGAATAATTTTTCCAATACTTACGAAGACAGGCAGGTCACACATCACAGTCCATGTACCACCTGCATATTTCACTAACTGTCAGGGTTTGGTGTCCTGTGGAGGAACAAATTGACTTTTTTTTTTCCCCAACATGATCAATAAATCTCAATGTTACCATCAGGAGCAAAAAATCAATATTTGCCCACATACAAGAGGAGAATTTAAGGAAGCAACAAAGCACTGTCCTACAAGCTATACCTATTTTTTTCACACACCACTGAAACCTCCATAGGATATTAATGTGTTAATGTTGTAGCACAGTTCATTAAGTGAGCTGTGGAATCCTGGGCAATATACGCTCAGAAATGTCAGTCATGATGCTGCAACTACTAAAATCAGTGTGTTAGTAACCAAAGATCGGTGAACTTTTGACTAATTTCCTAACTGCCCTCATGTAAACAACACACACAGTGTTGAATGCACACACAGGGCATTCAAGACAGCAGGTACCACTGCATGATAACAAATGCAGAAAAGAAAGATGTTTTCCTTTGGTGTGTTTTGGCAATGCTCAGGTATGTTACATCACCACTTTTTCACACGATTTTGGTCCATGGGTAGTTGTTAATGAGAAAGATGGTTATCTGGACTTGCTTCTGATGAAATCCCAGGACCCTCTGTCTTTAACTCCCCACTTTTCCTGATTAATTTATAACTTATGATTTTTCTTGTGCTGGGACCACTGGGCATGTCTGTGGGCCATAGACGATAGCTCTGTGTGCCTGGGCTTGTATTCAAATGCCATAACCATGTCGTACGTGAGCAGAAAACAGGTCTTGTGATTGATCCACTGCTTCAGATGTGCTTAGTCATTTAATCAATCTTAGACCAGTTTGTTCCAATGTATTACTCGAGAGCAATAGAAAATGTCCCTTATGTAACTGCTGGTGTATTCAAAGCCTGCGAGAATTGTCTGAGACCGGCTGCTTGTGTGGGAGAGGAGCGACCAAGGTTGCGGGCTTTCGGTGGATGATCCCCTCTGGCGTTATAAGACAGGTAGAGGTGTAAAGACGGTCTTTCTGCAGTGGGCTGTGCGGCGAGTTGAGGGTAACACATTCTGCCCCCCCTCCGGCTTTAAACAAACCCTCCTCGATTTTGGGACCTGGCACCCCTCACGGCGAAGCGAAGCCCTCGGCCGCAGGGTGGCCGGGTCGCCTCTCCTCTGCCGAAGCGGAAGCCCGGCAGGAGCCGGCCGGGCTGCCCGCCCGGGGTGCTGAAGGGACAGCTCCGCGGGGGCGGGCCGCGCTCCCGCCGCTCCGCACCGCTCCGCTCCGCTCCGCCGCGCGGGGGGGTTCCGCCGGCCTTCCGCGGGGCT
>JAVJGG010000054.1:34611166-34664580 GCA_035590195.1 Aviceda cuculoides | reverse complement strand
CCGGGGGGGGAGGAAGCGTGGAAAATCAAAGAGCGCCATGATGCCAGCACCGACACCTCTGCGTGCTATTAATACATCAGCCATGGTGGGGATCAGAAGTCAAAGAGTTAATCGTAACCATCCTCTTCCTATCTGTGCCTGTCTCCCGCTAGATGCTTTTATCCCCGAGCAGGACTACAATAGAGCGTGCTTTCGTGCCAGAGAGAAAGGATCTGGGTCCTTTGATTCAGCATATTGTTTCCCATAGATACACTGGATCGAGAGGGGCTGGGAGAAAGGAGAGGCAGAGCTGGTGGGGAGGGGATTTCGGGGAGCCTCGCACCCAGAGTTTGGTCATGCAGGGATTTTTCCCCAGCACCGGTGTCGGTCTCCAGGCTGGTGCCTGCTTTCCTCTTGGGGGGCTGGGTCATTGGGTGATGGGGTCACTGCTGCTGTGGCACCTGGGGCAGAGATGAGCGGGGGGACCTCAAAGAGGCTTGGGTTCGGGGAGCTTTCCCAGGGAAGCTGGCACCGTCGGGGCGCAGGGCAAGTTTCAGGGGCTGAAGAGAGGGCTGACGGGTGGGTGTGGCACCTTCCCGAGCAAACCTGACGGTTAAAGGCATTATCCGAGCCGGTGTTACAAGGCTCGTAAGCACCTCGAGGTTTTCTTAGTATTAAAGTAAAAATAATAAATAATTCCTTTAGCCAAAATATTTGGTCGGGAGGGGAACAGCCTCCTTCTAAAAGCAGGGTTCTATGATACCGAAGCGCTGCATTTATACAGTTTTCCGCTATCAACAGGCAGCAGTGCCTGGTGGCCAAGGCTGAGCCTGGCTGTTGCAGTGGCTCTTGGGGCGCTGGCTCCTCTCGCCTCGGTCCTCAGTGCATCGTGTGCCTTGCGGTCGGGACTGGGGGAGGCCCTGGACTGGGGGAGGCCCTGGTTGCCCTCTGGGTGAGTGTCCGGTGCTTTGTGCGCGGCTTGACCTTCATTTGCAGCTGGAGTGTAACAGGTTCCCACCCATAGCTGGTTGCTTGCTCTCCGATTTGGAGTAAAAGAAGAAACAGAAAGAATTGCAAGTGCTTGCCTTGGAATCAACAGTTAGTTTTAATTTCTTCACTTCTCACAAATTGCCTTCTCTGTGCGGGTGAGAGGATTGCTGGGAAAAAGAAAGCCCAAACCTCAGCCTGTTCTCTTTGAAATGGGATGTGTTGAAGCTGCTATAAATGAATATTCATTAACACTAGTGAGTTTTGTGACCAAATCAAAGGCATAAATTAACATTAGTCAAGTTGGCAGGCATCAGACTTGGACTGCCTTTTACTATTTTAATGTTTTACACTTCTGGCCTTTCTTCTCCTCCAGCAAAAGCAAATCAGACACTGTGTTGTACCTTGTACATGCCGCCCATCCCACAAGAGCCCACCGTATTTGTCTGTATCTTCTGAAAGCCCCATTCCAGTATGGTAAATTAGATATTTCATCCTGGTGCTAAGGAAATACATTGGAACTTCAAGCCTTCTGGGCTCTGAGGAAATGTGATAGCTCTGTAAAATTATGCGACAGCATCAGCGATGATGAAATCATATAAAAATGTCATTTGTTACTGTGCTTAACATTCCCCCCCCACACACACTCCTGCTTTTTGGAGCTACACCAGCTTCTGGATTCATTGGAATAGCGAGAAACTAATTTTTTGACAGTGTCCTGTGTGCTGATACTTTGCTGTGGATTTTCCTGTACCAAGCCTGTGCTCCTTGCATGGGGCCAGGAGCCGTCCTGAGCACACAAGAAAAGGAACAGTCCTGCCACAGCATCCCGCCACAGGCACTACCTGCTGTCAGTGCCTGGCCAAAACATCCCCCCCAGACCTTGCTGTGGGTCAGGTCTGCGCATCAGGAATTTTGTGAAGGAAGAGGCAGAGGCTGGTTTCGGCTCTGATCAGCATGGGAGCAGGTATCCCTCTTGGGAAGACAACCCTGTGGTGTCCTTTCTGGGTTATTCCCCTTGGTGCACGTGGGCATAACTGCCTCCTCGTGCTTTGTCTGGCTGCGCCTCGCCTCCCGGCTCCTTCAGACTATTAGCAGTGCCTGACTGATACCCTGTTCACCCCTTTCCCCCGAAGCAGCTTTATTCCTGCCTTCCCTTCTGCCCCTTCTCCTGGAAGTATCTAGGACAGCAGAGACACTGTTGCAGACAGGCCCACTTTGTCACTGATCATCTCTCTGCTCTCATTTACCAAGTCTGCACCTGCTTTTTTTTCATTTCATTTTGCCTGCCTTTTGTTTTTTTTTCATTTCAGCCCCTGAAAATTCATGCTTCTTGCAATTTATCCTCTTTGTGACTCTCCTGCTGCCCTTGATGCATCCCATGCAGCATCCAGGCTTGATGTTGTTAGCTGAGCACCACCAGCACTGCTCCAGTGTAAGGTGCCATTTAGTTATGAGTCAGACTGGAGAAACTGGGCCCCTTTCGCTGTAACTACTGTTGGAAGGACCTCTGTATTCGAAGCACCACACCAGTCTCTGGGTGACGTAAAATAGAGATGCACTGAACCAGTAAATGTAAGCACCTCGGTCACGTCCTCTGCACTGTGTTGAGGTCCTTGGGGGGTCTCACTTCGCTGGTTCAGGAGTATTGGCTGGAGATGGAGCAAGGTGTGCATAATGTAAAGGTGGCCAAGAATGCATCTGCAGGAGCGTATTTCTCAGGCTGTGTAGTACGGTCAGCCACCACATCCATTGCTGAGGTGTTTTTCTGCATGAGGTGGCAATCTTTTGTGCTTCGGTTGTGCAGGCATGCTCTCATGCAGACCAGATTTTCCAGGATACATCCACTCGCCCATTGCTTTTAACATGGCTATTATACTCCTCTTGTGCAGCATATTACAGGGAATCAATGGGGATGATGGCAGTAAAAGATCTGTTACAAATTATTTTGACTTGTGTGCTTTGGTAGTGCTTGGCACTTTTCAAGCAAGGCCTCAGCCCAGATGAACTAAAAATTACAGTATATACAGAGCACAATTTAAAAAAAGCATGCGGCATGTAAAATGTCTGTTAGAGGACTTGTTTGTTGCAGTAGTGATTACAACCATTAAAACGTAATCAGCGTGAGCTCAGTGAAGAGGAGGTGTGAAGACAACTGTGCTGAGCAAAGGGAGAATAGCTAGTCACCAAAGCAAATGCAAGGAGGGACATGGGTGAGGCAAATGGTGCACAAATCTCTTAGAACAGGGCATAATATTCCTGGGAATGTTTCAAGGGTTGGCATATGAATGGGGAAGGAGCTGCTAGTCCTGAGCTGGCAGAATATAAGGCATGGGGAGACGGAGAGCTCAAAAATGTGGTGTTACAGAGGGAGGATCTCATCATTGAGCTTAGCAAGTAAAAAGAACAGGCACAAGATGAGAAGAAGAAGCAGATGCAGAAAAATGAAGAGAGGCTGGAGAAATTCAGAAGAGTGGGCACAGAGAATAATTTTAGTTGTAGCCTTTTGAAATGATTGACGTGGAGAGAGCTGAGAAATAAGTAGGCTTCAGCTGAACATGGCAGAATTTTTCAGAGAGAAAAAAGGCATTCATCTGGACTGTTGCTGTGTGAGACTTTGGTCTCAGGCTAACTATTGAGGGTCAAGACAGGAACTTTCTGTTTGGCTTGAGCAAAGTGCTGGGGTAACGTGAGGTGTTCTGGTGTGAGACAACAGCAGTGCGAGAGCTGCCAGCCACCAGCTAATTCACTTTGCACACATGTCCTACAGATGCAAGGCGTGGTGAGTATCTGGAATGGGGAACCAAAGTCCTCATCTAGGTTGGATCTATCTCATATCTCCCCTGGCCATGCTTTTTTTCCACCCATCTTTGCTCAACAATATGAAGCTACACAAAGGTTGGTGTGTGACATGCCGAGAGTGTTTGAAAAGCCTACTGAGTGCTGGGCATGGGAACAATGTCTCACATTATTATTCTGCTTTTGGCACGAGTTTTGGACTGATGGAGACAGCACTTTTTGTCCTGCTTTAAAACACCAAGGCCTGGGACTTCTGAATCCCCTCTTACTCTTGAATATTTGCTTAATACTCAAAGTTACATTTTTCCGTCTGTAGCTGTTTAATAGACTTGGCCCCTCTCAGTTTACCTGTCTGCCGATGAACATTTGTGAATTCACATTCCATATTGCACTGGACTTGGACTTGACAGCTCTGGAGATGCTTCAGCTGCTTCAGTAGAAGTTGTTGGACTTCCAAACACCATTTCTATGATTCTGTGTTAAGTCTTTTCCTTTTCTTTTTCTACAGGAGAAAAAGTGGCCATAGTGTTTAAGCTACTTCCATCTGATGTCTTAAATTACATTCAGAGTAGGTCCTTGTGGGGATGTTGCTGTGGAGATTGAAACCTTTGGCAGAGGGACAGAAGGAAGGGTTTGGGGCAGTGATTCCTTCAACTGCCACAGCAAGTTCGTCAGTCGGTGCTTACATCAGGGTTTTCAGCATCATAGCTGCTGCCACCACGGGGAGCTGAGCTGCGTTTTGCTGGAAGCCAGGCAGGTTTGGGAAGGGGAGAGTGGCTGTCTGGGAAGACAACTGATGCGGTGAGGTGGTTGTTCAGCAAGTCTGAATCTCCTTCTTACAAGTGCCAAGAGCGACCACTGCCAGTGAACCACTTTCCTGACAAGAGGTCAGGGTCTGTTTTCTGCTTTGCTGCCATTTCTTTCATAAGCAAGTTTATACATGTGCTAATAGGGAGAAGCTTCATTTTCCTTCGCAGGATCCAGGAGAGCCCACTGGCTTGTGAAACTCTGGAGCACTGTGAGATATAGTTGGAATGAATTTCTTGCTGCTTTTGTAGGTATGAGAAAGGTGGAACAGAGATGAGCAGTTTGCAGGTTTCTAATCTTGCTACATGTAAAGATGATGGCATTGTCCCTTGGGACAGAGATACTTTGGGATTACTTTTGCTTGATGCACTTGTCACAAGACAAAGTTTTGATCTGTAGTGTATGTCCTGATGAAGTTTAAGTCCTCAGCTCTTGCTTAGGTGAATAATAAATGTCCCCACTGATTTCAGTAAAATCTACACTCTATGTAAAAGCTCTCTAAAGCTGATGCTTGCACGTGTCTGGCTAAAGGAGTATGCAGCGCTCACAGCTAAGAGACTGTGGAAAGGCTGTTCGTGAACCGGTGCTGGTACCATGGGAGTGGAGCAGCAAGTGTTGCAAACTGCGATGACTTGCAGGGGAAGTAGGTACATTAGGCAACATGACAGCAAAAAGTGTCTTAAGTGCGCACAATGCACATCTGTGTCCACCGCATTTAGTCGATCATGAGTTACTATTGCTAATATCATATTAAAGGGAATTTTCCACTCTTCTGCTTCCCTTGCGTCCACCTCCTGTGTCTAGAGAAGGGATTCCTTACAGTCTTAGCTGGATTTTGACTGTGAGTGGTGCCAAGGCTGATGTGTCCCAGTAACCTGATACAGGTTTCTGACTAGAACTTTGATAAAACTTGTCTTCAGTTCAGTGGCACACAGCAGCCAGCTGTGTGTAAATTGCTGTTATTTTTTCCTGAGTTTAACCTTTCCTGTGAATGGCTTGCTGAGATTTCAAGGTCAGCTCTAATTGACATAACCTGTGCGTAACCCAAGAGATGGCTATAACAACACACAAGGCAATGGGTTCAGCTCTCCAGTGCATGCTTAGGTGAAACCCCTGCTGATGCCAATGAATATTGTCATCAATAAGATGTTTGTTGTGCTTCCCTTCTAGCAGCAAAGCAAAGATGACATTTACAGTGAAGAAGTCCCCATGGAGTTAGTAGCTGTAGGAGTACCCCTTTTAGACTGTGTGATTAAGGACTGAAATTACTAGCTGAATAGAAAGTCAGGTCTCCAAAGGGGAAACAAAAGAACATCAGATCTTTAAAATGAATAAAGATGAATGAATATATTGGCTACAGACCAAGATACAGCATTACTACAATTGACATAATCCTTCCTAAATGAATTGCCATACACTGGGGTGCATTTGTTAAGAAAAGGACCTTAAAAGCAGGATTCTCCATTAGTGGCCTATCAGAAATGATGCCTCAAGGATACAATGTTTTACAGGCAATTCCCTGACTTGATTCAGGGATCACCCTAGCTAAAAATTACTTCCTATGGAGGGTAACCTAGACCTGAAATTCAAAAGGAAGGATAGGGCCGATTAAAAGCAGATCTTCTATAAGCAGACAGTACTTCATGAAATCCCATTTACAGCTCTTTGATCCTTATGAAAGGATTTTAAGCAAGCATTCCTCTTGGGAAGGATATCTTCCTTTGCCATTAAGTTTAAAAATGTTCCTTATTTGTAAGTACTTTGCTAAAAGCAAGGTAATTTAATGGTCTTGTATCACAACTGGGTCTGAATCTGACCAGCTGTGACAGGAGACAACCAAGTATATCCACACACACAAAAAAATTAAATCTCTTGTATATTATGGGAAATAACTCTGCAAGAAGGAAAGCACAGAAGTACAGAGGAGCTCCAAGTGTCTCCCTCCATTGTCTGCCAGTGGGACTTTTGCCTTTGAGAAACCACTCCCTTGCAAGTAGTCTCTTTGTGGAGATTTGGATAATCAAGAAGAACACAAACTTCAGCCTGTGACTTTCGAACCTGCCTTCTAAATTGGGGATATTGTGTCTTTTCTAACTCTCAGTGGCCTTTTTAAAGCCTTAGCAACAAAGGATTTTGCCTCTCAAATGCTAAAAAAGTAAAGATTAATGTCTTGGCTGCAAGCGTGATAACGTAGCCTAATGCCTTCTTATGTCTATTGCCTTTAATCTGATGCCTTTTAAACCACATGCATTTATAGGCAGAGAACTGGAAATACAGGTGGATTTGAAATTTAAACTGTTTTCAGTTGGCTCTTTAGTCATCTTCAGGGCCATTGACTAATCTGGATTTTAGAGAATACAGCCATTGTTGCTCTGGAGATCTAAGGACAATGGTATATTCTAGTAAGTCATTAGAATTATGCAAAGCATGAAATCACTGCTGAGTGTTTCCTCCCCCTTCAGGCCTGGAAAGTCTGGGGCTAAGAGTGTTGCAAAGACTTTTTCAGCTGGTGATGGCTGCAGTGCAGCAACCGTAGAAGTCCAAATGCAAGAATGAAGCAGTGCTTAGACCCATATACTGGCTATGTTATATGAAGTTCATTGTAGTTAAATTGTAAAGCAAACTAAATAGTTTAAAAGACATGGGTTTTTTTTTATTTAGAGATGAAGATGTAACAGGTAGACATTGTATTTGTGGAAGAAAAGCAAGAATGTAATAGCATATATCAGAATTGCTGTCTGGACAGATGCTGCTATTTGATGAAAACACTGCTTTTGAAATCTCTTTAAATCTTTTTGTATGGTTAGAATACATAATTGCAGATTGATTCTTTTTCTTTTTTTATACTCCATCTTGTATGACAGAGATGTGGTTTTCTCTGAAAGGTGCCTGCAGGTGCAGTACCATGGGTATTGATACTAAAGAGAAATGTGTGGTTGGCTATAACTTGTGCAGCATTGTATTTTGATATGCTGCACGAATTTGAGATAATATTTATTTAGTAAATCTTATATCAGAAGATGGCAGTTTCTGTTACTATGTTTTTCAGTAGTTCCAGAAGCAGACTGAGAACAGCATGTGTAAAACATGTATTTGCATTTTGTTGTGTGTAATATTTTTAAATACCTCTAGCTCCAAGTGGAGTAGGCGAATGAAAAAAGGCTAATTTTAAATTTCTTTGCAATTGTTCCTGCTCTAACATTTGAGCTTAACTTTTGGACAATATTTACAAATAACCCAGAGTTGAGTGATTTACTGACCAAAGGGATTTGACTTGTAGTTCCGCAGAGGCCACTGCAGATTTCGGGACCACAGCAGGGCTCAGGCTCATCATCTGGCAGGTTGATGCAGACGCTGCTTGTCTCTGCTGGCCTTGTACCACTGGGAGTGTAGGAAAATACGGACACGCTTCACAAGAGCTGAGCCAAGCTGATTTAACAAACTCAGCGAAAGAGGCAATTTGTACAAATTCTGCCAGTCACTGGCTTGCAGATGTTGCGCGTTGCTCTTACCGTAATGCAAACAATAGTTGTAAGGGAGCGAAAGCCAACGCCTCGTGTCTGAGCAGACGGCCCCTCCTCCTGCAGCAAACGATGCCGTGTTTGTGGCATCTCCTTCTGCTGCCGTGAAAATCGCTGTCATGTCACAGACTAAGCTCCGTGGCTTTGCTGCCGGATAAAGCAGGAGAAGCTGGACTGCAATTAGCAAAAAAATCACCAGGAAAGCAGCGCGCAGGGTTTGAAGGTGAAGAGCTGTGAATAACGCGTGTCATCCTCAGCAGCGAGCGCTGGTAAAATGGAGCTGCAGGGAGACAGAAGATAAGCATCCTTGCTGTGCTGATGCTGTGTCACAGCCAGGCACAAAACCTGGAAGCCGAGAGCGTTGCATCGGTGCGGTCGCATCGTTGCAGTGGCGACGGGTGGAGGAGAAACACCTCGGCTCCCACGCCCGGCAGGGAATGCTGAGCCATGGCATGGATTTACAGTGGTGGATTTACAGTGGTGCTTTCTGCACCTCGCATGTCAATGAGAGCAGGAGTTTTTTCCCCTTCAGTCTTGGCACCTAATGAATTGCTTAGTGGATACGTTCAATAAAATACCCCCTCCCTGTTTCGCCGTGTTCCCGCTGTCCGTCCTTGGCAAGCTGGAGGGAGGAGAGGGTCCCGGCAGCTTCCCTTGGTTTGCAGCGGGAAGAGCTGAGCTGAGCTGGCATCTTCTTGTGCCAGGCAGTGCACTGAAAACTTGGTATGGAGCCCTTAGGGCTCAGCGGGCAGGGCACCAGCGACTGAGACATGTGTTAGCTGAACGGAGAGGTGGCAGCCACCCTATAAAGGCTGGCATTACTGTCACCTCCCGAGCTGAGTGATGAGCGTGGTGGTGTTGGCATTGCGAGAGCACCCCAGGGTCCCCCGGTGGCTGAGGGTACATCTGAGAGCTAGGCTAACAAAGTGTCCTGTCCGGAGGGGTTTGCAGCTGGCAAGGGGAAACAGGGGCTGGCGCTGCTGCGTGATTAATTCGTGAGCTTCAGGTCGCTTGTCCCTCCACCCCCCCCTGCTTCCCTCAGGGTGCTACAGAGTCCTCCAGCCTGGATCGTTGTCCAGGTAGAAGAAGACTTTGGCGCCTAGTTTTTCTGGACGTTTGGCACTTGGTAAGAAAACCGCAAGCGGCCTGCCTGACGTCAGGCCCCTGGTAAATAAGAAATGGCTGCTGACCATGCCCAGCCGGGCTACGTGCCCGAGGAGGCTAACCTACTTCACAAAGGCTGTGTGTGCCCTGATTGCTGGCCAGGGTTTCACTGCAGCCAGTACCAGTGACCTAAACCGGTGCAGGAGTGCCCAGGCGTGGGTGGCCGTGGCAGCGGTGGGGGGGTGGCCGCGTCCCTTTGCCTTGAGGCCAGGGCTGTGCTTGTCCCTGCAGGCCGTGCTTAGGCTGTGGCGGGGAATGAATACCCGCAGGCTGACCAAGGGTTTGTAGGAAAGTTTATTTCATGAAGAATATAGCAAATGGCTTGTCAGCGTTAACCCACGCCTCCCGGCTGAGCAGTTACATTTGTGTAATTTTTCCGGCCTGTTCCTGGAAATGCATCGATACGGTTAGGTGTGCACAGGCGTTTGGTGCCGCTGCCTTGGCTGAGGACAAGCCACCCGTGGTCGGAGCAGGGTGTATGTAGGAGACTGTGCCTGTCTGCTTGGGCACAGCGTGCTGCTGGGGTGTCCACGTAGCACCGAAACCCCACCTGGGGTCCTTGTGCCCGTCAGCACCATCTGTGTAAAGGTACCCTGCTTTGGTCGTGCTCCTGGCTTGCAGCAATCTGTAGCGTGTCCCGCAGACATGCTGATGGCTCGAGCTGGTTGGGAAAAGTTCCAGCAAAACCCTTTTTTCTTCTGAATTTGCCGATTTGCTGGAATGGGAGTGGGTGTCAGAGCCGTTTCCACATCTGTCAGGTCCTGATGAGAGCTGGGCAAGGCTCCACAGCACCCTTGGCTTGGCAGACTACCTGGGGAGCGGCGGGGAGCATCAAGATTTGTGTTTTCCTTGTCAGCCTCGTCTCCCGTGGCTTCCTATTCCTGGCTGGGGGCAACCTTAGCCACAGGCCAGCTCAGGTGCAGCACCTGCTCCCTTTTCCAACAGTTCTCAACAGTTTGTATTTTCTTCTGAGCGGGAGGGTGTCAAGAATTAAAATGTTGGAAATTTCCATAAAGTGCAGTTTTATTTCTTCACCGGAATTTCTTAAACCTTCCAAAATTCTGATGAAGGCGAGACTGTGTAGCTAAGCATTCAGTAATCCTTTATAAACTGTAAGTGAGGCTTGTTTTAATGGATGACTCACATAATTGAGTGCTTTCTTGAAACTGCATTTGTGTCCCTTTTTAATTTCAGATTATACTAACTAATACCTAGTTTTGCCACTTATGTATGTATATTTATATATAAAACTGTATGAAATCCTTATATCTACAGTTATTTTTCTGGGGTTGTAGTTCTGCTTTATTTTAGTCTGTCTTATTTTCCTAGCCCATTCCATTTGTTTCCATTTATTATGCATCTTCTCCTGTTTTAAAAGAAATAAAGTGTAGAACATCTTGATGAGCATGCAGATTTTTTGACTCATTAGCAGTGACAGATGCAGTGCTCTGGTAACGTTCCCTGCCCTTATCAATAAGCTCTTGCCTCTTGTAATTGGACTGTATTAATGTTTAGGAAGGCAACTGAATGAGCTTAAAAAGAGCTCACAAGATGGTGGTCTCCGCAGGTCAGCAGGCAGTGTAATAAATCGTCATGGTGAGGAGATGCAACTGCCAGCACATGGCAAAATAACTTATTACTGTTCAGGCTGCTGATTCACAAGTCCTGCAATTGCAAGTGACAGTAGAGAGGCTGGGGAGAAAACAGGGAGCCTGCTCTGGCAAATTCCAGGCTGAGGACTTGCATTCATCTCCATCCTTTAATGAGAGGGTACCAATATCTGAGGCAGGTCTCGGGCACATGTTTCGTTGTAGTTCTGTGCCTTGGTTCCCCCTCCAAGGTCGTCTTGCTGCTGCAGCACATGGGGAAAAGGCTCAACCTTTCTATGTACATACTCTTTTGTCACAGACTATTTAAAATGTCTTTTTCCTCCCTCTTTCTCCCCTTAAAATGTCTATTTCTCCCTTTTTGCTTTTCTAGAATGATATAGAGGGCTATAGATTCTTTGAACCTGCAAAATGTTCAAATACAGGCTGAAAAGTGAATATGCTACATGTAACTGAGAAGTTACATTGAAGAAAGGTTGTTGTAACACCCCTAACTGACTCAGTGCTTTTTAATCAATAAATTTTTAGAAGGTCTGTATCGTTGTCCTGGTTTTATAGATGAGGAAACATAGCAACTTGTTTAATTGTTTTCTAAACTGGGAACTTGGGACATGCATGGTTTATATGCGTGAGTCACCCTGTAATTAAACGAAGAATTGAGTCTGGAGTGAGGAGTACAGAACATGGACAAAATGGAGCTTCTAAGTTATTGTTTAGTGAGCCAAGGAAATAATTTACAATAAATGGCTTTTTTATATATGAATGGGTAAAGAAGGTTCTGACTGCTTTACAGTTTTCCAGCATTCACAGTCACTTGACAAAAGTTTCCAAAAGCATTATGTCCTTGTCATGGGTTAACCCCAGCCAGCAATGAAGCACCACGCAGCCGCTCGCTCACTCCCCTGCAGCGGGATGTGGGGAGAGAATTGGAAGTGTAAAAGTAAAAAAACTTGTGGGTTTAATAATTGAAAAAAAAATATTGTAAGGAAAAGGAAAATATCAAAGAGAAATAAAACCCAGGAAAGACAAGTGATGCAAGTGAAAACAATTGCTCACCACCAACTGACCGATGCCCATCCAGTCCCTGAGCAGCGGCCCCCCCTCAGCCAACCTCCCCCCTAGTTTTGTTGCTGAGCATGACGGCCTATGGTCTGGAATATCCCTGGGGTCAGTTGGGGTCAGCTGTCCCAGCTCTGTCCTCTCCCAACTTCTTGTGCACCTCTAGCCTACTCCATAGCACAGAGGTGTGAGAAGCAGGAGTGGCCCTGATGGTGTGTAAGCACTGCCAGGAATAAGGCTAACGCATCCCTGTGTTATCAACACTGTTTCCAGCACAAATCCGAAACATAGCCCCATGCTAGCTACTATGAAGAAAATTAACTCTATCCCAGCCAAAACCAGCACAGTACCAAAGTTACAGACTTTCCTTGTCTCTGGGTAGCTGGTAGAGTGGTGGCGTTTCCAGTATGACTTCTTCAGTGAGGGAGTTCACATACTGGTTCTCAGGAATATGTAATGGTAAAATTTGCTTTCTGTAAAATGTATTTTTTGAGAACAGAGTGTAATCATTTGAATAGAGAAAAATGGAAACAGATGACTGTTGTGAACAGTGCCCCAGCAGACATGGTATTGAAGAGTTCTTCATGGGAAGAAAATGTTTGCTTTCTGGCACTTCAGAAAATATGAGGAGGCAGTAGCTCTCTCTGCTGTTTGTGTGATATTTCAGGTAATCCGAACTTTGGAGGCTGCACTCCTGTTCTCATTCATAGAGTGAGTGAAGTACGGCGTGGGGAGCCTCAGTATGGAGGGCCCCCAACTCATCAGCAGCCTTTGACCTGCAGGAGTCACAAATGAGACACCAATCCATTCTTCATGCCCACCAGAAACTAGATTTTCTGCTGCCGGTCTGTGACACAGTACGGGAGGTGCGAGCTGTGGCCGTGTCCCCTCAGTGGACTGGCTCAGCTGACCCTGCTGAGCTGATGTTGTTTAAAGGAGCTTTCCTGGGCAGGTCCCTTCCCATTTCAAACTCTTACTCTTCCAGGGGTGCTGAGAGTCCCAGCTGAGCTCAGCTTGGCCATTCCAGTGTTGGGCAGTTTATTCTGGTGGCTTCTCTTCCTTTTTTGGCCTTTGTACAGTAAAGTGGTGGTAAAGAAGGGATGTAGGAGGATTTCAGGTGTTATCATGTGCAATGAGTTCTGCTTTGAGGAAAAAGGGCTCTGGTGACCATGAGGCCTCATGCCCCAGAAGTCAGAAATAAACTCAGTGACACTGGTTTTCCTCTCCACTGTCTATGTACCCACCTGAACCTATGGCATAGACCGTTATATAGTGTAAGTGCTTTGATATTAATGGCTTTCTATATAATACAAGCCTATTTGGTATCATCAATATGTTATGATGTTTATTTCAACAAACACACTTCTCTTCCTTTTTTTTTTCCCCCAGAGTGACCGACTACTCATTAAAGGTGGAAGAATTATCAATGATGACCACTCCTTCTATGCAGACATATACCTTGAAGATGGACTTATAAAGTTGGTTTTTTAAAATACTGAATTTTTTTTTGCATGTGTGTTAGTATAGACTATTGTGATTTCTTGATGGTGCTGACCTGAAATTTTGCAGCCAGAATCTCCGTTACCTCTAGACATGGGGCCATAGTAGAGGAGTGTTTAATTATGAAATTCTGCCATTTTATTTTTAGTAAGATTAAATAAGTAGATAATTTCTTTACTGTAAGTTGAAGGTATTTGCTTTCCCAACAGTTCAATCCTAGTTTCTTCCAAAATAGTCAAGGCAAATAGTCTCTCTCAACACGAGAAGTAATGGTAGGGACAGTGGATATTTTTTGAGTCCATGTATGACAGAAGGCTTGTTAGAGCTTTTTCCCCACACCTAATCAGGGCGAGTGCAGCCATGCTCTAAAGGATTGTACGGCACAGAAATGTGCCCGGTGTTACACAGTGCTAATGTGGACCTACTCCTTCTCAGTCACCCTGTTGGTTAATGTTCTGTTGGCCAGCGTTGTTATGCATTGGTCATATGTCCCTTTTCTTGCTTAGGAAAGGTATATGATCTTAAATCTTCACACAGTTAGAAGGAAAATCCTACCGCTTTATCAGGATATAAAATACAGGAACTGGGAAAGTATTCCTTGGGTGAAAGATGTGAAATGCATGTTACCGATAGCCTGGGAAACAGTAACAGAGATGTCTGTTCATGTAGCTCCTACCTTGACTTAGTGGAGGTGGGGGTCTCTAGTTTTGCAAAGTTATGTACTGTGTGCAAGCACTTTGATACACACAAGGATCAAAGCCTTTCTCCTGACTGCTAAACATTTTCACTAGTGACCTAACAAATTTGGTCTCCAGAGGCTACAATTTAATGCACAGAAACATAATTATGGTTATCTGGTAAATAATTAATTGCTTACTTGTTTTCAGAGCTCCTTTTTATGAGAAGCTATCATCAGATTAGAAGGCCGATTCTTTATATCTCTGTGGCTACTTATATTATTCGTAATTCAGGTTATTATAACAGAAAAAATTCTGAACACTTTTACCTATGGACTGTGTGGTTTTCTTTTTAATACCTCAGTCTGCCTTTCCAGTTGTAGTGTTACTTGCATTGCAGAAGTGACAAAAGGACCATATTTTTTTAAGTGGAGAAGGCACAAAATTTTGAAAATGTGCCTTTTTTTAAATAGCAACAATCAACCAACTTGTGCTTTCTCTGATAGGTATTTTAGTTGAGTTTTTCTGTGCTTTTGTTTGTTCAGATGCAAATTTCCTAGTAACACTTAAAAGCATCAGAACTGATGTAACAACTAAGTGCATGAGATGCTGAGAATCTGAAACTGCTGTGAATTTTCGGCCTCGATTCCAGAAATGCAATGCTACTCAGTAGACAGGTTAGCAATGCCAAGCTTTCAGCTGCCCTTGTTAAGTGCATAGACTTCCTCTGAAATCCATGCGTGGATCCGTACCTCCAGAAAGTATCTCAGCTGCCCAAGACAGCAGGTTTAATAATGAGTAGACAGGCATCATCTTAATTTTTAAAATGCCTTTATCTTTGCCCAAGGAGGCAAGTTTACTATTCAAAACCCTGAGTCATGCCTGGTTTCCTGGATTTAGATGACCTTAGATTTTTCTTTGTAAATTGTGCAAGAAGTCCTGCTCTCAAAAAGCAGGTAATTTGTGAGGGCAGTCTGGTGTGAGATGGGCTTGGGTCCTAAGTGTGTTCAGATGGATAAATTCTGCACGCTAGGAAATCACTATATTTTCTGATGTTGGTCTCTTCTAGTTTCTCCAGCTGGAACTGCCCATTGTGTCTGGATATTTAACATCGTTGTTAAATGTTGCTCAAGATCCTTTGGAGCAGGACCTTGAACCTCAGGCATCCACGTTTCAGTTGATGCCCTAACTCTCCAGCTGCAGATCCTGCTGATAACACAGAATTCTTTTCACAGAATCGAGCAGACACCAAACCACTCAGCCCAGAATAGGCGATAGTGTCCTGGTTTTGCTGGGATATAAAAGATCTGGGTTAATTTTCTTATTCTGCAGTGGAAACTGATTGGAAAATAGAGGGTTAGGTTTCTCTTGCAGACTAATGAAATGAATAGGGTCTTTTAATGCTTATGTCCCTGCAGATTGTCCGGTGGAGAGGAATGTAGATATAACCTTGAATATGTTTGAAGATTAGCTATTGTTTGGAGGGTGGTAGATGCTTTTTCCTGTCTGTCAATGCTCAAACCGGCTCCCTAGATACAAGGGAGCAGTGGTGCATGTGGATTTTTCCTAGCTGAAACTTAAGCCCTGCACACTCAAATGGCAGCTGAGAGGCAGTTCTCCGGTATCTAAATAGTAATTTAGCTATTTAGTAATTTAAATTGCCTTTGGCACGTAAATAATATATTTTGCCTACATCTATTCTGTCTCTGTTATCCATATGAGGAAACGAGCCCTGCTCTCCCTGCCAAGCGGCAGGTCACGGCCTGGTGCCTGCTGTCCTCCGCTCCATCCCTGCCGAGGGGAAAGGTTGGGTCCCTCCGGGCTGCAGGGGACTGATGAGTGTGCCGGGTGGGTGGCTGGGGACAGGGTCTCCAGAGCTGGGCAAGCGACGAGCCGAGTTAGAGGGAGCCTCAGATGCCTAAAGAGATCTGGGCTTGATAACGACAGAAATAACACCGCGGGGTTCTGGAGAGGTTTTCAGCTTTCTCGGGTTAAGCTTATGGAAAGTTGAAGCCTGCTGTTTCCATTAGCTTTAATCAGCTTTAACCAGTACGACAGAATTTACCAGATTGTTCAACTGAAGACAGTGGAGAGCATCAACTTTTCTGTGGGTCTGAGTTTTCTAGTTGCTGGTGCATCAGAAAACCAGCCCAATCGTTTGTATAGTGTGTAGATTACAGTTATATGTGCTATTATGTTTTTTCACCCACAAGTAACTGAGCTCCATTCTTATTAACATACACCTAGCATTAACGAGTGAGCAATTCAGGAATCCTGTCACATCATCTCTTACTCTGTGTTCTAGTCAGTCAGAATAAAAATAACCTTGAATGCTGGTGAAGATCAGCCTTCTCCCAGCCTTAATCTTGATGCCAGGGCAAGAGATGAGACAGGCTCCTGACAGGTAATAGCACAGCATCATCCACAAAGGCCATTTGGTCCCATGTCACTTCAGCATGGATGACTTCAGCCATTGCCAAATAAGCTGTTACTCAACAGTACGCTGAAAATAATGATCAGCAAGTGATCAGAAAACTTCGGTACATAATGAGGACTCTTTCACTTCCTTAGGGTATGGGTCTTCTTGAATAGGGAACTGATAGATACTGATTGTGGAAGAAAATGAAAATGAATTGCTTGTATATTTTTGTGTAGGTTTTCTTTCATATTATTTTCAGAAGGTGTGGTAGTCTTTCGAGTGCAATTCCACCTTAGACGTATTTAAGGGAGATTGGTCATAGTAAATTTTTTTTCCCCAGTTCAGTTTTTTAGCCACACAAACACTGTACAAAGGTTTAGGATTGTTCTGATTAAAATCTTGGGAGTGGATTCAACTAACAAAAATTAGTGCAACACCATTATTATAGGTGGGGCTACCTAACTTTCTACAAGCGTTCAGTCTGCTCGTGGGTTGCCTTGTGGTATGCCTTTGCGAGTCAGATTTTAACAGCAGAGGAGTTTCTTGCAACTTGTCTATGCAATCGGATGTGCTAGGCTCTTGCTGGCTTTTGCAGCCGTATCAATTCCCTGCTTGTCGTGGTATCATTAACGCTTCTCACAGCTGTAAGCGGGTCATGACATGCTCCCGGTGCTATAGGTGTTGATGAATATTAGACGCCAGACATGGAGTTGTAGGGCTTCAAGCCGTGATACTGTCAGCCCTTCCGAGTAAGCCCTTTTGGGTTTGTTCAGTGCTGAGCAGCTGAGACCCCAGCTCGGGGTGCTGGTGGGGGGTTTGCTAACCGAACGGCTGTGCTTCCCTCCAGCCAAAACCCGGAGCGCCGGGGGAGCCAAGCTGCTGGAGGTGACATTTTTGCATAGCATATGAAACAAATTCTTGACCTCTTGGGGCTGTTTATTAACTCTGGCAGTTTGGCCAAGTTCCAATGTGAATAATTATCCCTGTTTTTTTCACTGGTTTTAATTAACGGTTATATTCATTTTCTGTTCTAGCTTGTTGCGATTGGCTGTTAATCAGTTGCTGTGTTTTGCTCTGTAGGTGGGAGTTGCATTTTAATATAGGAGCAACAGATTCAGCAGCTCAGATGTCTGGGGTGTTTGTTTAGCTGCGGATAAATGTTATTTTATCCCAGACAAAAGGAAATTAAGACAAGGACTGTGTGTCTGTAATAGGAGATAAACTAAGTGAACTTACATACCTTATAGATATCTCTAAGCCCAAATATATTATGGTGTAACAATGCAGAGACATGGCTTCCATGCAGATGCATACCTTTTCCTGTTTGGCACCATGCAAAATAGACAATAAAAATTTAATGTGGCTTCAAAAGTTAAAGGTTAATTTACTTATAGTTGTGTCCATGAACAATAACAGTATTTTGATTGTAGGTATCTGGAGTTTATTTGATATCAGCATGGGGGACAGATTAGTATCTTTAATAGTGAAAAAAACAACCCTGTTTTTGAAGAACTGAGGGGAAAAAGATGGCAACAGTTAATTAACATTTTTTATACACACACAGTTATGCAGAATGTTTCACTAAGTTTTAACTGTAAGAGGGAGATGAAGAATATGTGACATGTTAGATGAGAGGTGTTTGGGTCTCAGCATATTTAGATTTCTTTTAAGGATAAATTTGCATTGCTTAGTTGCAAAGTAATTATAACTCCTTTCTGATGTGCTTTATGCTTCTGCCATTTATTTGCAATTCCAGCTTGCTGTCATATTTGATCTATGTCTTTCTGTTTTCATTTAAGAACTTAATATACAAAACCAGAGTCCCCAAGAAAGCATTAACTCTAGAGATTTGTAATTGTTTAAAGATAGGACACTTAAGTCTCACCCTGAATCATATAAAAAAAAATCAGTTTTTAATGCTGGTGCGTTAACGGCTTCTTTATTGGCCACTAGAGCAATGCAAAGCAACCCAAGCACGTGGCCCAGCTAGGCAGGCTGGCGGATGCTTTCCTCTGCCAGTGCTGCGCAGAGTGGTCTGAGCAGGTGCTTGAGCTTCGCCTCCCCTTTGGGGTCCCAATTCTTTCTGTATGACCCCTAGGTTCCTTTCCTCCGTGTGCCTCAGATAGCTTCTGTCCCCTGTTCTGTCCCCTGTGCTTCTTTGTTTAAGTAAAATAATGTTGGCTTTCCTTGCTGCCTAGGCAAATAGGAGAGAATCTGATTGTTCCTGGAGGAGTCAAGACCATAGAGGCTAACGGGCGCATGGTTATTCCTGGGGGAATAGATGTCAACACTTACCTACAAAAGCCCTACCAAGGAATGACTGCTGTCGATGACTTCTATCAAGGCACAAAGGCAGCGCTAGCAGGGGGCACCACCATGATCAGTGAGTACTAGGAATACTAACTCTTCCCACCCCAGGCTGAAGCTCGTGTACCGTAGGTGGGGATAGCTACAGGAGGCTCCATACCAGTTTTCTGAGATCTTCTGCAATGAATCTTCAAATTTCTGGGCACTGTGTTGGAGATCCATTCATCATTGTTACCCAGGACTGGCCTGAAAATGAACCTTCCCTCAGAAAAAAATAGTGGCATGGGGAATTGTCTCTTGGCTTTCCCTCTGAGGTACAGAACAAGCACTGGGGGATAATATACCTACTCTTGGGATTTTTGAAAAACAGTATATTTAGTGCTGCAAATATATGGCACAGAAAATCTGACAAAGATCTGCTGTCCCCACCTAGTGACATTTCAGGGGTTTTGGAAATAACAAGATACTTATTTATGAACTTGGATTTGGCACTAGGAATCGAGGAAGTCCTTACCAGAGATATCCTGGAGGAAAATCTTTCTTGGTGGAAGGAAGAAGTGTTTCTAGTTGTTAAAGACCCTTCTTCTGTCTATCAGATGGCAGGACAAGATTTAGCTCTTTCCTACTAGCAGTGGCTTGGCCCTTGGTTAGACTTTGTGAGGCAGTTGTTCATATGACATAAATTGTTTTAGCTTCCTTGTGCAGAGGAGCTGCCCGGTGGGGTTTTACTCCTGCTGAATTGGAATGTGGGTTTTTTTGCTGAGTGATGTTACCTGTTACCTATGTTCAGCAGCAAGTATCACCTGAAA
This sequence comes from Aviceda cuculoides, assembly GCA_035590195.1. Taxonomy (NCBI): domain Eukaryota; kingdom Metazoa; phylum Chordata; class Aves; order Accipitriformes; family Accipitridae; genus Aviceda; species Aviceda cuculoides. The sequence continues at coordinate 34,644,945 of JAVJGG010000054.1, read as the reverse complement.
GGATCGCTGGCAATAAAACACAAAATGCACTGCTGTTCATTACTTTCGTTAGTAGTGTTTTCAGTGTATGTTCTTCAGTTGAGGCTTCCTGTGCAGCGTTAGGTTTGCAAATGCCACTGGTAAGCCCATCTTGCTTTGTTTCCATACTTACTTTTGACCTAGCCCTGGAAAGATAAGTATATATGTATAAGTAGTCATGCCTTTATTTTATGTCAGTAAACATTGTGTCATCATCAGATGCAGAAAGTCTTGAGACAGTGAAGACGCATAGTTGCAGCGCACTCAATCTGCCATATAGCGTAGCAGAGTGTTTGTGCTCTACATCATTTCTGTTCTGATGTCCCAATTCTGGCTGCTGAGAAAGCATTCAACATCTCCACTGATATATTGGTAAGGCAGAGTGGGCCAGTTCAGGGACTACGAGGTGCTGCTTAATAATAATGCTTACTATGAAATACATAGAAATGGTCATATCAGACAATAAATACAGATAGGTCCAGAACTTGTGGTCCCTTACAAAACAGTAAAGGGAAGAACAAATGTTCCCTAAACTGTGAGATGTGGATCTCCCACTGTGTGTCTGTTGATGCTGCACCAAGCAGGTTGCCAGACACAAAGTCTGCTATACCTGAGGCAGCAGGACCTGGCTAACATCCCAAAGCTACAGTGTGCACACAAACTGCCTCCCAGGATGCTGTTTTGGCCGAGATGCTGGAAGGCTACTTGCTCACAGGCACCGAAGAAATCTGAACAGTGTGCAGTCTGGATAACAGACACTGAATCTCTTTTTCAGTTGACCACGTGTTTCCAGAACCTGGATCAAGTTTACTGACCTCCTTTGAGAAGTGGCATGAGGCAGCTGACACCAAATCCTGTTGTGATTACTCTCTCCATGTGGACATCACTAGCTGGTATGATGGGATCCGAGAAGAGCTGGAAATACTGGTGCAAGACAAAGGTTAGTGAGTGAAAATTAGTAGTATTCTTTGTTTTTGTTGAAATATCATATGGAGGTGAAATTTTCAAGTATTTTAATGGCTGCATCGTCCAGAACAGAAATGCACAGGCACTGGTTGTGCTGCCCAAGGTTCTGTGCTACTTCGGACTTTTGCATTCACTTGCTGCTGTGTAAAATGGACCTGAAACTTTGTGCACTAGTGCTAGTCAGCAGCAAGGCCAATGGAGGGAGTAGGTTTACCCCAATATAGGCAAGGAAAATTAAGATATGTATGTTGTCAGATACAAATGTATCACTTTATGCTTGCTTGTGCATGTGGAAATAGGCTCAGACATAGTTAGGTTTTATTTTAAGGTAAAACTCAGAATCAGCATTTAGGGTAATCAGCCCAGTCACCTTAGATCCTCTGTTTCATGAATGGAGAGAATGAGACTTTTAAAGGTAGTGGTTCAGATTTTAACTAGACTGGAATGTGCCCATTTAGCTGCCTCAAATTAAGCCCAAATATGAAGGGCATGTGTGTCTGAGAAACTGCCATCGCAGGCTAGATCTCATTTCTCAGCAACGGCTTAGGATAATTTACTTGCCGAGCCTAGATTTTTTTATAAAACATGCCTGTATTTTTAAGATAGGTTCAAGTTATTCAAAAAAAGAGATGTTAAAGTTAGGTACCTAATATTGAAAAAACGTCCTGATTTTCTCAAGTGCTTGGTCTCCAGTGGCTTTCCCTGAAGTTACTAGAAGATGCTTTGTTTCAGGACTTAGAAAAACCAGGTCACTTACTTAGGAATCTATTTAAGACACTTATGGGCTTGATTCAGTTCAGTTAACAGGTCGACTGTCATGTGAGATGCTGTAGGTTACCCTACCTGGACTCCAGAATAGCACAGATAAAACCTCTCATAAATCCTTTTCCATACACGCCAGCTCAGCATGGCAGTCTCATATATGGAAGGCAAGTGGGCAATTGAATCCAGCCTTCAGAAAATCCTAGTTTAGATCTAGTTGTTTAAAATTCTCCTAACAGTGTGGATTTTCTTTCCAGAAACATATTTTTCAAATATTTTTCACTTGATACTTTTCTTGAAAATGTATGGATATTAATTAGGAAATATTTTCTGAAGTGTAGTTTAGTTACCATGGGTAAATCAGAATGACCCTTGCGTTGGGAAGTCTAAGTAATATGTGTATGCAGCATCCTTTGTAAGGTGTAGTGCTAGTGATGACTTAGATTTGAAAGATTCTCTGTATAGAGAAATGTACTATCAAAGTAGAAAACCAAAGCAAAATACTATTGTTGAGTGAGTGGTTGTTTGCTGAGATACTATGGAGGTGCAGACACCTATGGGAATTCATTCTGTATCACAGTGTGCTAGCAGTACATGTGCTGTGTAGCCAGATTTTAGGCAACAAAACCCTTCAGTCAGCAAGATTACACATAATTTAGAGAAACTGTAGCTGATCTTACGTAGGTCTTTATAATCTAGGTGATTTTTACAAGGTGATGACATCTGTCAACACTGATGGTGCCAAATCTGTGCTGTTTCCCTGCTGTCAGCATTAACATGGGTATGCTGCTGTGGATTAGCTGACCGTACTCTCAGACAAGTATGCTGTGCCTTGTTTCAAAGGTTAGATACTATTTTCCAGAGCTCCCGGATCACAGATGGCTCAGCACTCCCAAATTTGCCTGAGGGCTTACATTAAAAGCCTCGTGCAGACAGTTAGGTTAATAGTTTTCTCCAGCTATTGAAATGTGAGTTTTCAATATAAATCTGACCTGCCTTTCAGTCTTCAGGGGAAGTAGGAATCTGTTCATCAGTTCCTGAACCGGGATGTGTGATGGGGCCCTTGGTGGCCTCTTTGGTGGTGACAGTATTAGGAGGTCACCTGTGTGCTCACAGATGCTGGAGCATGTCTCAGGCAGTCAGTGCGAATTACTCTCACATGTCAGGAGACGCAAGGTAAAGGCGACTATGAAAGCGAAAGCACAAGCACAATGGGAAATATTTCAGCGTGGCAAGGGCTTTCAGATTAATGGATAATATCTGCTGATAATTGGAAACATTTGAGGCCGCTGGTGCAAATAGCCTTAATGTCAGTGGAGTGACATTGGTTTTCATCAGCTGGAAATCTGGCTTGAATTTGTTCTCGGCTGGTTGTCTGGTGGGTGAGCAGGCTGAGTAACAGGGCTCAGCTAATCGCGTTTCAGTGCTGTGCGTGCCTAACAGTCTTGGCACGAATAACAGGGGAGCTCACACAGCTGCTGTTGAGGTGCCTTGTCATGAGGTATAATTGAATAATTAATCAGTTTTAAATCAATACAAAGCTAATTTAAGGAGGCATAGGTTTTGGAAGGGCCCGGAGATTTAGTAGAACCAGATGTTGATTATAAAGACTCAGGCTTGTAGTGTTTCAGCAGCTAATTTGGGACTGGGCTTCTCCAGTATATGCAAAGGAGCAACAGCCTGAAATGTGTTGGCAGATGCCTCGCTCATTCCTTTAACTACTGCACTTTGTCACTGCTCAAAAAAACCCGCAGCACTGTCTGAAATTTGGAGAGGATCTTGTTGAGTACTCCTGGTGCGAGAGCAAGCAGGACATTAAGAAGAACATAGTATGTAACAAATGTTAAGCATTAAGGTAGATAGGCCATGGACCAGGGCTTTTGAAAAGCCACATATTTCCAGTGAGTAGATCCAGACACCAGACCAAGGCATTAGGCAAAGAGTCTAATCGTGGATATCTGTATATGTAAATTGGTGTTATTTTATCTTGGTATCTTGTAAAGGTACTCTCTTTGCAAGGCAGGATGGTTCAAACCGTCTCTCCTGTTAGCTGTAAAGGCAACCTGTGAGATGCCCTTTCACTTTGTGTGTGTCTGCTGTGGTAGCCGAGGGCACAGATGTGCATTTAGACGGGAGAACTCTGCTTCTGTGCTGTGGGAGCTGTTGGTAAGGGACAGGCGCAAGATCCCATGGCAGGATCCTTGCTGAGATCCGTTTTTACTCTCATTGACTTCAAAGAGAACGTTAACCTGAGTGGGAGCAAAGCTCATAGTCATTTTACAATGTCAGAAAAGGGCCTGAGAAGATACAAAGATACAGAAAAGAAAAAAGGAAGAGAATTTATGTCACTTGGGTCAATGTGTGTCTTCCAACCACAGTACCCAGAGAAAGCTGCCTTATCTCCTGCGGGTTTGTGGTTAAATGCATTACCTTTGGCTACATCCCAGCAGGTAAGGGAGAGCAATAGGTAACCCAGCACTTTGCTTACAGAGAGACCTCTGCAAGAGGATTCAGTGACGTGCCGTCACTGAGGCTAGTTGGCATGGCTTGGACCAGCCTCGACACGTCTCTCATTGCTTCACGTGTGCATGGTCACCCGTGCAGAAAGGTGGCTCCCAGCTGACATCTGAGACGCTGTGGGGGTTTGTGAAGAGAAACAGAGCTTTCCTCCAAGGCAGGATGGGCAGCTCTGCTCAGGCAGAGGGGAGATGGTGCTGCAGGCAGGAGACTGGAAGCATTGGCCCCAAGGGAAGGCCTAGTCAAGCTTACTGTGTCGAAGCAGGGACATACTAAGTACATTGAAACTGTGTAATGAGGAATAGGCTGAGGGATTACAGTTAGTAAAGCCCGTGCGTGTTTTCTAGGAAACTGAGAAACTGCAAAATAGCAAGAAAGGACGGGCTCGCAGGCTGACGGGGCTCCGTGGCCCAGGCTGGATTTGCTCAGTGTGGAAGTCAGCAAGGAGGGGCCGGCTCCTGCCTCGTATTTTCCCCTGAGCTGCCTGGACTTAGCAGGAAGACATAATACCAGGAGTCATTTCAAGGTTTTATCCTGCATGTGTCCCAGGGTATTTTAGTCTTGTAATTGTGAATAAACAAATTCCCCGCATGAGTGTGAACAGCCATATCCTCTGCCTGAGGATATATCTGTGCTTTCTAGTCTCATGAAGGAGTTATATCTTCATCAGAGAGCCTTATTCATTCGGTATAGCCAACAAGAATAACTTGAACAGATCTCTTTCTTGTTTCTTTCACCCCAGGAGGCACAGTTCTCATGACAGCTATTTTGAAATGCAGCATACGCACCTTAGACAGCTTAGAATTTATTTTTCTTTTAAGCCAGAAAACTCTGAGATCAGTCCCTGTACCAAACTTGGGATGTTGTCAGTAGACTAAAGAGTAAGGCAAATTTGTAAACTAATACGAATTCGTATGTACAGAAAATATGAACAGAAGATGTTTGGAATTCCCATTCCGTTAGAATATGAAGCTGTGTAAATAATTGAATCTTTGAAATCAGTAGCAAAACTTGTAGGGGTTTGAATACGGTTGGTTCTTGGCAACTGACACTCAACACTAGGTTTTCTTACTGATTTTTAATATTTGGAGGTGTCATCTTTCATGGTTTTGTATGACTGCCAACATAAATCCTTCCATTTTTGGAAGGTGGAAGGAGAGGTATGGTGAGCCGCCCTTGTAACTGGGTTCAGGCTTTGCTTCCACTGCTTCCCAGTGTCTGCCATCAGCTAAGCTGGGAGCTTTGGGCAGTAGGGTCAAGAAAAAGCAAGTCTGGATGCAAATTCAGATACACAGTTCCTAGAGCTTTTCAGCACTTTGGGGAAACTTAACTAGAAGTTTATCTATTAAAAAGCACAGCTTCAGGTCAAGCTGAAATGTTTTCCTGATTAGCTAAAGAAAGCTAAAAAGAAAACCAGTGTTTCACAGAAACTTACACAAGTTTTTTTTAAACTTCACAAACTTTACATCCTTGTTTTAGCCATCATTGCTTGTCTGTGGTTTGGTTACAAGCAATCTCGTTTGCGGTGGTGGCTTGGTTGCTCCAGGGCTGAACACAGGCAAGTCACAGAGTCCAACAAATTCCCCCAGAGAATTCTAGAGGCTTCTAGTCCTGCTGTGACGCAGCTGTGGGGCCATGCTTTATTTCTGTCAATCACTGGTGAAAAGCCTATTCCAGACATACTCTATGACTTGTTTTCCTGAAGTTTTTTGTTAAAATACTATTTAAGAATCCACTTACATGACAACACCTTTGAATTTTGTCTTGGAACAGGTGTGAACTCTTTTCAAGTCTACATGGCCTACAAAGATCTCTACCAAATGTCCGACAGCCAGGTATTGCTCTGAATGCTTTTCACTGCTGTGATCTGTCCTCTCTTCTATGATCTCCCAACACTTGAGGAGTTGCTAAGGTTGAATCCCAGAGAATCGTTCCCACTGGCCTCAGAGGCACTGGGAGAAATGTGCAGTGGGGGACTTCTCTCCGGAGAGTCAGTGCCGAGCAGTGTTGAACATCTGCATGTGTTCCTTCAAGTGTATGGCATTCACTTTCTGCAGAGATTTTCTGGTGTCTCCCAACATTGCAACCACTCGGCACTCCTCAGGATTTTGCCCTCACTTTATTTTGCTGTTACCTTTCAAGAACTCTAGGTCAGAGAGGGAAGAAAAGATGAAGCACTCGAGGCAGTGGCAGTTTTGAGGTTTCAAGAGTTTCTCGGTTGCTGCAAACAGCTAAATGAAGTTGCTCTTTGGGGGACGTGGCCTTTTCTCATTAAGGCTGGAGATAACAATGAGCTTGTTTGTCCAGAGCTCATTACAGATTCCAGACTCTTCAGCTTTCCCATTCATAAGTATCAGGTCATTGTGAATGGACAAAGGCATCTGTTAGTAATAATAATGTTTGCTTATTCAGTTGAAAAAATGTTTCTTTCTTAGTTAGTCCCAGAGCTATAGCTCTCAATCTCTTAAATAACTGTTGTTACACCTCCAATACATGTGGTTTTAATTGGAATTTTAGACATAATAATATATAAATATTCTCTGAGAGGCAGTGCCTGTTAAATTCAACTCCCTGTTGGAATTGCCAAGAGAAATACATCAAAAAGTTTAATGTGTGGCTAGACTAATGCCTGTTACCTTGTTTAAATGCGCGTGTTGCAAGCTGTGTATTCCAACCCATTCAATGCTAGCTGAAGTGCCCTAGTGCAAAAGTGGACACTGAAGAAAATATGTCTTCAGTATTTGATCTGTGTTTGAAAACTGGGCTCCCACATTACTGAAGTCTGATTTAAACAGGGAACACATCAGCTGAATAACTTTTGGAAAGGGAACTGAATTTCAGTAGATCTGTGCTCAGAAGTTCTCAGTGAAAACAATAGGATCAAGTATTTCCTTTCTGTATGGATGGGTTTTGAATCTTAGAAAGCAATAAAAAAAAAAGGATGCTCTAGAGAAAATATTGCAACTTTTAATTGCAGAATTAAAGATGTTGGTGAGACCTTGACACTATCTGCTCTAAGAAGATGGTGCAAAATGCCTGCACTTCAGAAAAGAGGTGTTCTAGCTGTACTAAAAGTGTCTGTAGTCCATGGGAATAATTCCATTTTACATTTGCTAAAACTATGGAAAAGAGACAACTCACTAAACTTAGGCCTGTGTGGAAGGGTAAGCCCTGCACTACAAGGGGCTGGGGGAGGCACTGTGTCCGAGGGGGATGCAACCCTGCTTGGGACTTTTGGCCCTGTCTTGGGGCAGCAGGGCAGAAGCTTGTCCTGGGGCTGGCTGGTGGGTAAGTCAACACCAAGCAGTGAAGCTCAGGCTTTGTGTAGAAAGCAAAGAGTGGAAAAGTGAGATATTTTGCTACTCACCTAGGCAATTAACAGCATAGAAGATGAGGTGAACAGAGAGGTCTGAGTGTTAAGTAACGTGTTTTCCTTATTCATCAGTGTTTCCTTCTTTGTCCTGTCTGCAGCTTTATGAAGCCTTTACCTTTCTAAAAAGTCTTGGGGCTGTTATCCTGGTCCATGCTGAAAATGGAGACTTGATAGCTCAGGTGAGTGAACTGTCATTTTTGCTTTGCTTTGTGAGAAGATAGACACAAGAGAGGAGAAGTAAAACCCTCCAGTCAGAGTATGGGTAGGAAGGAAGGAATTACCTGGTAAGTGCCTTAATCGAGCCTGATGCCCTACACACTGCTGGTATAAAGCCTGGGATGAGAGGATGGAGGCCCTTTTGCGTGCTTTGGCAGAGTGTCCCTGAGGTAGAAAAGCCATCCAGACAGGTCCTTGCCTTGGCAGCAGATGAGGACTGGATGAGGGGGGCAGAAGAAAACAAGATCTCTTCTGAATCCCGCAGAGATGAGTGAAGTGGAACAGTGTAAAGCCTTGCTCACAAATTTTGGGGACAAAACGTGGAGCTGGGAAGCTTTATGCTAATGCCTCTTGCTGCAGCTATCGGCATGAGCAGCATAGTGAGTTTGGAGTGGGTGGTAAAGCTCTCAGACCTATTTATTTTTGAGAATATTCTTACAAATCTCTGAAGCGTGAGAATAAGAAACCACTGTGATCTTCTAAACATTTAAAAAATGTGCATTAAAGTGTAAGTCATGCTCTTTGAAGATGCCTCTCAGAACCAGGAAGCCAGGCCCAAATTCCGTATGTTCCATTAAGACGTCCCAGATCCCCAGTGCAGTCTTTGGAGGTCGGGTCCCCTGCGCGGATACTGTCCTCACGCTGGAGCGTGCCGGAGCTCTGATCTGTGCCACAGCACATGAAAAGAGGTATCCCAAGGACAGCAGTCAATAGTAAACCTTCCTCTGGTCTTTCAGAGGCCAGGATTCCCCTATAAAACAGAATGGGCGGGTTTGGGTGGGTGTTGTTATGGCTCGATATGTCTGTGGCAGATGAATCTTTCAAGGCTGTGTGATGGGTGCACTCGACCCCGCGACAGGCTGTTGCAGAGATGTCTCCCCCCTTTGATCCCTTGTACGTGCATAGAGCCCCTCTGAGGTCCGTGAGGTTCCGAGTGAGCCGACTGATTTATCTGCTGAGCTCTTTATCTGCTGGCTTATCTGCTAAGGACTAGGCTGCAGAGCTGACAGGGAAATTAAAATAGCTAAAAACAAGTTGTCTTTGAGAGCTGGACTGGGGAAGCCACCTCGTCTCATGGTTAAGGGAGAACCTCAAGTGAACGTTTGAGTGGCTGGGCAGTGTGTAAGGGCTTTCGCCCACATGGGTTTATTTTGTTGTTTTTTCCCTCGTGTGGGATTCTGTCCTTTACCTGCCTGGTAAGAATCTACCCCCTTTGAGAGCCTTCTTTCCCTTTTCCCATCAAGTTTGGCTGAAGTTCACTGGGCTCAAAGTTCCTAGTGAGGAGTCAGCAGGCACATACAGCGCAGTTGTGTCTTCCCCCCACTGAACCCAGGTGAAAACCCTTATTTGGACTCAAGGGGGAAAAAAAGCTGATTTCCCATGAAGTTTAGCATCATTTAAAACTACCAAAATGTATAATTTATAGTTTTAATACAACCTAAAATATCCAGTAGAATGAAAATTAATAAAAAGAAACATAGTAAGTCAGTATTACTGTATGAATGCAAAATGAAACAAATCGAATGACACCCACGACGTTTTGATATGTTCCCCATTAAAATCAAGGTGCACTTGTGGCATTGCATTTCCGATAGAAATATGTTTCAGTTAGTTACATTTTTCTTTGATCAGCTTTAATATACAGCCATGGAATATGAACATACAGAACAGAGGAAAAGAGGAAGTAGTAAAGAAACGTGAATTATGTTATACATCAACATACTTCTTCACCATTGCCATGTCTCATAAAATCAGTCTTTCCCTATGCTTTTATTTAGAAGGATTATTTGGACAGTGAAAAGAAAGCTGCCTGCAGGGAGGTTTTTCAGGACTATCCTCTGTGAAAATAGAAATCTGATCTTATCAAACAAATATTATATCTTATTAGCACTATCAAATCCTCTTACAGTGGGTAATTTTATTGTATGATCTGATTTTATGACTTCAAGATGCAAATCTATCCTACTTTGTGTAGCTATTCTTTGCCATCTTGGTGGGGTTTTTTTTATATGGTTGTAACTTTATTTTTTGTTGTATTTTAATTATCTGAAGTCTTTAACTGGCACTGTTCAGAGCTATTGCATTAATGACTTAGAACAGCTATTTTTAAGAATACCTATGAAATATTATGATTTTCTAACCAAAATATTCTTAATTACACAGTCAGATTAATACATTCCTATTAATGGCTCTTCAGCCTTGATTGATTACAATGAAGGCAAAAGTATATGTGAATATTAACTTGCTCAGGTTTTGCTGCAGTATGCTGGTAATGTGTGAACTTTTCACCCTCGGGGACCTGGGATCAAATATTTATTAGACGACACAGTAAAGTATGCTTGGGAACTTCATCCTGGTCTCTAGGGGACATTTGTCTGTGTCACAGAGTCATTACATTTGTTGAACTTGGCTCATTAGAGACCTGTGGGCAGGGCAGGCTAGGGTCAGAGGCACATCAACAGCTCTGGTCCCACTTCTGCTCTCCTGGACCAACGTCGGATCAGAAGTGGTTGACCACCATTTTCTGCAAAAATGGAAATTTATTCCAATGCCACTGCTTGACCTTAAATTAAAAGATAGGTGAAGCTTTTTCTCTATTTAAAAAAAATTATCTCACTGCTGTGAAGCTGGATAGCACAGATTTTTTTCTGACAAACCCCCATTAGTCCTAAGGTGGGCTTTTTGGTGTGGACCCAGTGCCCTCACAACCAGAGGGCACTGTTTTGTTTTCTTGGAAATATATAGTGATTCACTCTGTAGGAAAAAAGTGTTACAGAAAACTGGATGCCAAAGGCACGACTTTATTTGATGGAGTGTCAGCAATGCTAAAAGTTTAAGGAAGGTAGCAGTGCTTCATGGATTGCAGCCAGAGAGGAACTTGTGCCAGTAAAGAAAGAATCGCAGGCTGGAAATATCCATAATTGCTATTTAATACATTGAAGCCTGTTCCCTGGGTTGGTGTCTTGGTGTCAAATAAGACTTTCTGGAGGGAAGAGGAGATTTCTGATGGTGCAGCTCAATGGTTCAAGGCACAAATTCACACTGCAGAGACAAATCTTCCCCTGAAATCATGCTGGCTGCCTGGAGCAGACACCAGGGCAGCATGAGATGAGTTCAGAGCCAGTGTTTTCCGTCCTCCTCCCCCGGCAGCAGGCTTACGCAGCTGCATTTACATAGAGAAAAAAGGGGCAGTCAGACAATATGGCTATTAATCCACCATGGGATGCCTGGTGCAAGCGTCTCATCCTGGAGCAGTTGTCAGCATTTATCTCTTAACGTTGCAGGAACAAAAGCGTATCCTGGAGATGGGAATCACTGGACCCGAGGGACATGCCCTGAGCAGGCCCGAGGAGGTAAGAGACTTCACTCATTTTGTTGTTCATGGAAATATTTTGTGGAGCATGTAGTATTGGAGTTTGGCTTCTGTATGGGCAGATGATAGATGGGTGCATGGGGGAAGGCAACAGTCTGCTTCTCCCACTGCCTCTTCCAGTATTATTCAAAGCCTTGAAAAGTCCAGGTCCCCTTCAGCTTGTTTGTTTGCCTGAAAAACACTTTTGCTGGTGCACCATGTGCATTCCCTCGGTCTGGGGATGAGCGTGTCCTTGTACGCTCAGGAGTCAGAGCTCCTGCTGCCCCAGGCACGGTCATGCATGTATGTTTTGAGTATGACCCTTGTGATTTGATTTGTGATGACAAAAAAATGGGCTTATCAGGGTAAAAATCAGCAGTGCAGCTTGTGGGTTAGGCTTTGGAGTAACTGCATTAATTAAAATGCTTTGGCTGAAAACCTCCTATAAGATGCATGTGTACATACATACCATGCATATGCATACACCCACATATAATCTACATTTATGCCAGCTGATAAATTTGTAGTAGAAATGCAGGCTGTAGAAATGCAAATATGTGAGAATGGAAAGATGCTGCAAGGCAGCTCATTTTATGCAACTCTCTTGTAATAAAAACCAGGCTCTGGCATGGATCATCTCAGGCATCTGGAAAGGGTTTCTTTAATGAGAAGGAAAAGGTGGAGACATGTGGATGTCCCTTAATGTACACAGTTCAGACTGTTAATGGGATGATGGAGAGCGGTAGTGGGATGTGACTGCTTTCCTTGAAGACTAAAGAGACAAGATCCTGGGGATTTGAGGTTAAATTTGAAGAGATTGTTGTGGTTTGCAGCTCTTTATATAACCTCTCCCCAAGGCAAAAAGAATGAGCTTAATTGGTCGCATTCTTCTATTGAACTGTTCGTGTATTTTTTCATTTTGCTGTTTAACTTCCACCTAAATTATTCTAAAAGAATGGAGTTGTTTCCTTTTAATGAGAATAAAGACCTAAGGAAAATCTGCATTTGCAGTTTTCAGAAAGGAATTTTGCATCTTTCTGACCATGCGTCAGACCACCTCAGCCCCAGCACTGAGGTACAGAGGTCCTGCCTCCTTCCCTGGTCTTCTGTGGGTGTGTTTGGGGCTTCCAGAGCACATGATGTGATAAAGTCCTAGGACAACCTGAAGCGACAGTCTGAATTAAGCCATGTGGTTTTGGAAGGGCTAAGCTGCTCAACTTTTCTAGCACAATTCTTGGAGAGAAATTTCTGTACCGTTGAGTCAGTATTTGCAGTCACAATAGAGTTTTAAGTATTAAAATGCCAATACTGTGAGTCCATCTGGGAAGGAGGTATAAAACTCATGAGTGGGGAAAGGAGTCTCCAGAGCCGCTGGGAAGCACTGCTTCTCTGTCTGAAGATGACTGCTTTGTGTGCCTACGTCCCAGATGGTTCCCTGGGAAGAGATTGCCTTTACGCTTGCTGACAGGGGACTTCTGGGCGATGCTTCAAAGGCTTTTATGGATTATGGGCTAAATTCAGTCCATAGTGCTGAAGTTGCTGTTTGAGAATACTTTACATTCCCTGTCATCTTATCCTTATGCAAAGATTGCGTAGGGTAAGCTGCCAGGGAGAGCTCAGAGGTTGTCTCCGAGCTGGGGCAATGTTTCCTTGCTTTGTTCTCCTTCCGACTGCAGGGTAGAAGTCTGAAGCGGAAGGGTGGGAGGGAGGGAGGTAAGAAGGAGCCCCATCAGCTGCTTGGATGTGACTTCTCCTGGGGTGCAAGGAGCCAGGGAGCTGTATTTGTGCTGGGGCAGCTGTACTCCATTGGCAAGTACAGCCTGGCTGTGGTTACTCCTAACACAAAGTGTTTGAGGTTGGGTTAGTGCCCTCTTTCCCAGCACTGCATCTCTCTCTATGGAAGAAGCAGAACCAACCCCTGAAGAGTCGTTGCTAAACAGTGAGAGACATGGGTCAGTCCTCCAGTTCATTTTTTCTTCAGTCTGCTTTTGCAGTTAACTTTTTCCTCCTTGTCTTCCTCAGCTTGAAGCAGAAGCAGTTTTCCGTGCCATCACCATTGCCAGTCGAATAAACTGCCCAGTGTATATCACCAAGGTGATGAGCAAGAGTGCGGCTGATATCATTGCACTGGCCAGAAAGAAAGGTAAGAGATTTCCTTTTCTCTCCCAAGCTTGTTTTTTTGGTTGAACAGAAGCTCAGTAGAAAAACCTGTACATCTTGACCCAAATCACAAGATACAGGGAGAGGCTATCGGAGAATGGTAACGCCATCGCAGACCCTGAATATTTGTGGCTGAGAAAGATGAAAGGAAATCCTTCTACATTTTCCAGTTGAGAAACTCTCCCCACAAACTGTCCCCTTGGAGATTGTGTTGTAACTCTTCTTTATCCTGTCTTCCCTTTTACTTTTCCCTTAGACTGCTGTATCTCTGTTCATGGGAGGGAGATATTTTCTTCCTAACAAGGTCTAGCACATCCTCTGTGCCTTTTGGGGGTATTTCAGGATATTACCCTCTGAGGGATGGTTTGGGCAGTGAACCTACTGTTAGAGGTGCCTGGAGCTCGCTCCTGGCCTTGCTGCTGGAGGCTGACCCCATCAGATGTGCACTGGGGACATCCGCAGGTCGACACTGCTTGCTGGGGCTGTGGAGGGATCCAGGTTACAAAGCACCCAAAAGGGACTTGCGAGCCTGGAGGCAGCTGCTTTCGACGCTGTGTTTGCAAGTCAGGATTGTTCTCCTGGTTGGTGCTACAAAGTGCGTGAGCAATATGGAAACGCCAAAGAGCAAAATAGCGTCTTGATATTTGTATTCTTGGAGACTTGGAGTATGGTGGTGGGGACCATATGCTGCTATCTGCTGGTGCTGTGCCCAACCTGGGAGGAGTAAAAAGGCATCTGTCTGCTGGAGCCCATCCTCCGCCTAAATGCACTCTGAAGCAGAGCAGTGTAGAGAACATGGCTGTCATTAAACCAGTACAAATTAAAACCAGATCTGAACTGTCTCCTTCTGGATTAGAAAGGGAGCTTTGTAAATATGCTGATCAAAAGCATGTGTAGCTCAGAGAGCCTCCTGATTAATTTTTTATCATACAGACAAAGCCAGGGCTGCTTAATTTTCTGGGAGCTACGCTGGCCATGTAGCAATGCGTAAATTATACATGGCTGCATGCAGGAAGCAGTATAATGTGCTGAAGAGAGAGTGGATTGTAATCAGTTCCTGTATATCTTTGCTTTCCCCAAGGTCCCCTTGTTTTTGGAGAGCCGATCACTGCCAGCTTGGGGACAGATGGGACACATTACTGGAGCAAAAACTGGGCCAAGGCTGCAGCTTTTGTGACCTCGCCACCTCTGAGCCCTGATCCTACCACTCCAGATCACTTAAATTCGCTCTTAGCATGGTAAGGCCTTCGTTTTTTTACAGGATGATGGTCAGGCAAGTGCAAAAGCCTCATGGGATGAAGCATCTAGGGATCTGCTCAGTTTCCTGTAGACCAGTCTCATAAGTGAAACAGGAGAGAAGGGACCATGGAAAACCAGGGATGGTTATATATCCCTGTGTTTAGGCTGTCGGTCAGGTGAGCAGGTATGGACTTTCCAGCTCCTGGTTAGCATGTTAGAGAGGTAACTGCTGGTTGTTCAGGAATTAATTCTTTTTCTTTCTGCTTTTTAAGTGATTCTTAGTTGTACAGCTAGATAGTCTTTAGCTCAGGACTTCAAACTGGTTTTCTCCCTGGTTCTCTGTTTTCTCCGGCCAAATTGTTAATATATGATTGGATGGCATCCTCACCGTCCAGCACTAAGCAACAGCCTGGTGGATAGACTCCCATCTGTGAGAACAGACTCAGTTTAAGCCCCTGGTCATACCTGGCAAGCGCAGCTCCTGAAATCAGGGTTGTCCCTGAATGCAGAGGTACCTGGAATGGAGAAAACTTCCCTGGTGCAATTTTTGCCAAAGCTGGTGCAGGGCTGTAAGCTGTGAGCACTTTTGATAATTAGGCTGTCCTAAACTAAGTTGTAAGTATTTGTAGCAGAATTCAGTGGTTTTAGCTCTTGTGTATTGCAGACTTCTGACTTGGTATGTCTTCATCTGGGAGGGACCAAAATCATACAAGTTTACTTGTGTTCAGTTCTTGCAGCCTTGTTTTTACTTTCAGGTTGCCTTGTGTCTTTGTAGGTTCCAGGGTCCTCAAGCTGGAAGTCAGCAAAGATAAGTGGTACATCTAGAGAAGGTATGTCAGGCAGGAGAAAGAGGCCAGAACAGAATACAAAGGAGACTTTGTAGGGACTCAGGTGGAGACAAGCTAGTGACTGGAGGCCATCACTTGACAGGATAGGGGTATGGGCTGACTGTCTTCAGGTTGGCAGGGAGAGGGTTATCCCTGGAGAGGTGAAAGGAATGTGGACAGCAGAGGGAGAATTGTATTTCTCATGTAGAAAAGAAGATATCAGCAATGCCTTGCCAGCAGCCCAGACCGTAAACCCATCCCTGAAAGTATTTCCTGCCTGTAGCCAACTGTGGGTCTTCTTCGGCTTAAGCAAAAGACCATCTGCTTTTAAATGGTACGGAAATTCACAGCTGAAGTCCCACCAGGACAGATTGCTGGTGCTGGAGTGAGGAACTCAACTTACCATTCAAAACGCTATCTAACGCCATGTGGTGGCACTGATCTCACCCGCTGCCTCCCCTTTCAAGGGTTTCCAGTGCTCTAGACAGAGCAGTAGAATTTGAACGCTAAAAGTGTCCCTTGGTCTTCAGGAAACATTTCCCCCTGAGGTTAGTTTTCCACATGACTAACGGGCAGTCTGTGTGGCGGGCAGGGCCGGTGTGGCTGGTAATGCAAGGCCCCCCCCGTGTGTAATTCAGGCATGGGCAGAGCTGCCCTTTAGGTGGACGGGCACGTACGTGTGAGGGGAAGCTGCCATCAGTCAGTGCCACTGCTGCAGTACGCACCCATCTCTCCTCGCACACGGGGGGTCAGGCTGTGCAGTCCACCAAACCCAGGTTTTGAGGCAGCTGCCCTAATGATGCTGCACGGGCAGCACTGTTAATGAATGCACAGTTGAGCTCTGAGTTACAGGCAGTTCTGGTAAGAATAGAATATGCAGGAATTTGTTCTGTTGTGATAGACTTATGGCAGAAATGATTTTCCATAATTGAGCTTTCTGTTCCTTAAAATAAGGACAAGGAAGAAAAATGACTTTTCTGGTCTGATCCATTACTATCAGCACTGTAAAGAGTGAAGCTCATTGTGTGAGGGTAAGGCTCTTAGCACATGTAAATGTGTATCAAAATCTTTGGCTCTTTACTCTATCAGACATGGCCGTATGTTTTCTAGAAGAGAGACCCAAAATAATAGTATGTGGGTCAAAACAGATTAGCCAAAATAGCAAGAGAATTTTTAGAACTGGAATCCAAATAATGACTTTTTTTAACACTAACATCAGAAAGACAAACTGAGGAGGCACAGAAGTTTTCATTATCCTCCACACGTGCAAAAACGGCTTTTTTTTTTTTTCTAGTGGCTTAAAGTCCTAGATCTTAAATGACAGCAGCTTAGCCTGCTTTCAGTTTTAATACTTTAAATCTATACTTTGAAACTAAAAAAAGAACTGTATATTTTATCAGTCTGCCATGCATTTGTGGGGATTTTTATGCAAGGATGATAGTAAAGACAGTATTTCACTTTTCTATTGCACTGTTCATTAGGAGACCAATATTTTACATTCATTAAAAAAATCCTTACAACATTCTTCCTCTGCAAGCATGCAGCATACTGCTTGTGCTCTTTTCCACAGAAAGTGTTGATTTTTCACTGAAAAGCTGAACGTGTAAAAATCCAGCACTTCTCATGGGGTTTCCAGATTGGATTTGCCTCATGAGATTTGGTCCTTGTTTCACCTGTGGGCCATGCACCTGGTAGCCTTCATCTTCCATGGTGTACTGCTGCATTATTGCCACCGTGATATGCCATCTCTTCTGAACTAGAGATGTGAGATCTTGGTGCTTCATGGAAGATGTAACCTGCCGTGAAAGCCTTGTTTACGGTGAAGAATAAGATGATGAGGTATCGATGTGGCATTTAAAGATACACATATGTCCACTGTTAATTCTCACCAGTCCCTCTTTTGGAAATGATTTCCGTGGTGATCCCTTCTTGTCTCTCAGTTTTTTAGTTGTCTGATGCTCACCCCCCATTTGACAGTAGAGTATATCTGGACAGTAGGAGTGCCCTTGTGGTTAACCAGGAGGTGTTGGGCGGCTCTCAAGTGACATGCTTCAGCTTCAGAAGCCTTCTACTGATGAGGCTGGGGAGTGCCATGCACGTCATTAAATGTCAGAGGAGAGGGAAAATGGGAGTTCAGAGAAAGCAACTCCTTTTTATCTTTCAGGTGTAGGAATTAATAGCATGGTGTAAGAAACACAGCATAACCTCAGGGGAATGGGCAGTGATACAGGCCCTGGCTTTGGCATTCATATTTTCATGGTTGTATTCATCAGAGTGCAGAAAAGAAGGAAGGGGGTAAGCCACAAGAAGCTCAGCTGACAGAAGAGCAACAAAAAGGAAGAAATGGCATTGCAATCTTCTGACTTTCTTGTTGTGTTAGAAAAAATGAATGTTTGACTGATGGATTTGGTTTAATCCTATGGAGTAACAGCAGGCAGTCATTAATAATCAGGAATAGCTAAAACATAGCTGCCTTTTCACTGTTAAATACGTGGGTTTGGCTTCTGCTAAAAAAATGCATGGATGGATGTGAGCATGGTGAAGAACCAGAAAAGATGCCAAAAGTTCTTCTCTGACTGTCAGCAATCATCAGGGCTGGCAGCCCAGAAAATTACATTAGAATTACTGATGTGTGACACTTTTCTCCTCTGTACTTGGCTATTTGTTAGCTTGCTGGAATCTAAATTTGTGGACCAGAATAATTCAGATGTTTCAGAGATGGAACTTACATAATCAGTTAAAGAAAAGGATGACAGGTTCTTGGGGACATCGTCCTTCTGGAGTGACAGAAGAGAAATCATAGTGTGTTTTAATATGCTTGACTCCTGTAAGCTTAATCAAGACCTTAAAATATCACCTGTTTCCTGTGGATATTGAAGAACCTATCTTCTTTTTTATCTTTCTATTTTTGCAAGATTCTGCATATTGGTTATGTTCTTCCTCCTTATTCCCGAGAGCAGCTGTGATCCAGTTCTGCTCTCTGCAAAAAAATTTTCTCTAGGCTGAAAAAACAACTTCTCAAAGAAAAGCATTATTATTTGGTAGCTATTTTTGTATTTTACTCCATGCCTTTTTTCTGTGTAAGACCTTTAAGTTAGATAAATGCAGAGTACATGTTTGACTTGCCCTGTGCCTTTCTTTGTTTAATTAGAAGACTACCTGGTCAAAAACTTTCTTTCCTTTTTTTATTTTCATGGTTCTGTTTTGAAAGGTCAGACAAGAAATACTTGTGTAAGAATTGCAAGAAAAATATATGTGCAGGGGAGAAATGCAGGGAAACAAGCTTGATGCTCATGACTTTGCATTGTAAAATTTGCCATTATTTTTCAACGTGGTTGTGAATTAACTTATCTTGAGAGTGGCAGACATCTCATACAAGCTTCTGATCATTCCCTTAATCCTAGAGCAATCCTTTGTCCTGGTTAGTGGGCTTGTGCCTGATCTCTGTCGATAAGCAGCCTGCAACCCGAGAGGGCTGTAATCTGGGAGTTCAGGGTGCTCCTGGGGGAAAGCGGAGATGTCCAATTACGTTGTCGCTCTCCAGTGATCTGTAGCCAACATGTAAAGGCTGCTGACATGATTTACAGCCCATGCCTCTGGTGCATGGGCTTGAAAGGTCCATTCACCAGCTAGGCTGAGACGAAGATAACCTTGGTGATGGCTGGTGTAAAGCTTCTGTGTGTTGCCTCCACAGTGGGGACCTGCAGGTGACGGGAAGCGGACATTGCCCATATAGCACTGCCCAGAAAGCCATTGGAAAGGACAACTTCACTATGATTCCTGAAGGGGTCAACGGAATTGAGGAAAGAATGACTGTTGTCTGGGACAAGGCTGTAGTAAGTAATTACTTACTTTTATGGACTAAAAAGAAATTGAGTGTTGGCTGAATAATGAAAGCCAAGAGACTCTTGGCCAGTACTTAAGTGAATTTCCGATATATTTCTGAGAACTCCCTGAGAGAGTGGTACTACGAGGTGAATTGTTTATTTCAAAAACCTTCTCCATTTTTATAAACTCAGGGCTGTGTTTCACTTTTGACACTGCAACACCATTGTGCTTTATTAGACCTGAGGCTTCACAGACTCCAGTGCTCAATTTTCCGGTTGTGTCGGAGTGGATGCTTCTCAGAGATGTAGGATCTGGAGCAGTTTAATGATTTTGAAGTGGACCCCATATAAATGTGATGAATGGATTGTTTGAATTTGGAAAGCGTCTCATCGTTTTTCAGAAATTACAAATG
This sequence comes from Aviceda cuculoides, assembly GCA_035590195.1. Lineage (NCBI taxonomy): Eukaryota > Metazoa > Chordata > Aves > Accipitriformes > Accipitridae > Aviceda > Aviceda cuculoides. The sequence goes on along the minus strand of JAVJGG010000054.1, from coordinate 34,625,275 downwards.
GATGGCAGCTGAGCCTGGGGCTAGACGATAAAATGCTTTGAAGGAGAACATTGCATGTAATTCATACTGGCATATTTTGCGGTGGGGTGCCGGTATAAGTTAGCAATTTTTTGATGGTTCCATGGATCCTGATATATAATGATAATCTCCCTCCATTGTCCATCTTCACGTACACACCCATGCACACACACTCACATGCACACACTCATTACCTTACATCGCATTGCGCTCGAATGTGTATTGCAAACTGGGAAGCGGTAGTATTTACGATGCTCTCACGAGCACTTCTCCCAGACTGTGCTTAATAACCCCTTTCTTCAGGGAGTGCTGTTGACGTTCCCAGCACAGAAGCAGCTTCAGATACCTGCCATATAGGAGCAAAGCAAGGAAGCAAGCAAAGTGCAGCCAGCCAGTGACATTTCTCTTTTGTTACTCCCACAAAGGGAAGGAGCTGCAGCAAGGGCTGCAACATGGGATTTACAGGTGGTAACAGTCAGTCCTGCACCACTGAGTAGCTTATATTTTGCAAATCTCATGTGTTACCAGGTGGGAAATCAGTGTTTAATACTAAAAAGTCTGGCACTGTTGTTCTTCCTTGGAATATTGTTCTTGCTTATTGCCGGGGAAGACCCCAAAATACTCTACTGAGAAATCAAATAGCTGTTGTGTATGGCTGCTATAAAGTCATCACTGATTGTATAAAAAGTTCAATTGGTGGTGACATTTCTCCAGGCAAGGACTTTATAATTGGGGTTGTATTACTCAGATGTGTAGGTTTGGTAATACTAATAGTAGAATGGACTTAATTTGCAAGAAATATTTCTAAAAGAGCCTGAATCTTGATCTTTTATTTAATCTCATAATACCTGTATAAGCTTCTCTGTTTTAAAATCATTAAAACATTTAATGGAAATTACTAGGACTAGCAACAAAACACACTTAGGCATCAGTGTGTAGAGAAAAGGACTATAGATAACTGAGCAACTTGACGGTATCATCTTCATTAAGGTTTTATGGGCTGTTCTTTGGGATGCCAGGAGTAACACATTGATTTATTTGAAACTCCCAAGCAATGTGCCTTCTATGAAGTACTGCTTGGTAAAATCTGTTCATGCAACATCGAACTACATGCTTTCCAATATCTCCCTGACCATTCAATACTCTGAACAGTAAATCCCCATTTTGTAAGTGTGTTTTGCTCAAATCACGTTGTTTTTAGGCCACAGGCAAGATGGATGAGAGCCAGTTTGTAGCTGTCACCAGCACCAATGCTGCCAAAATCTTTAATCTGTATCCAAGGAAAGGCAGGATTGCTGTAGGATCGGATGCTGATGTCGTTATTTGGGACCCTGATAAGGTGAAGACTATAACAGCTAAAAGTCATAAATCGGTAAGGAGAAAAGAAAAAAGAAATGTCACTGTTGCTTTTCAACTGTTGAGCTAATTCATGTGAACACCAAATGCACAGGATATAGAGGAGTGGGGTAACTGCCTACTCCTGTTCTGAAATGAGTAAATGTTTCAGGAGATGAAAGTATTGAAATCTTGCATTGGAAGCACTGAGATCAGGAGGGATTTCTTCTCTCTCTGCATATACCATTGCACTATTTTTTGCATGCCTGTGGCAGATGTGTAAATAGATGTGAATCAGCAGCTCTGCAGCTGTCATTAGTGGAGCTGTGATGATAAATTTAAAGCCAGCTCACTTGTTTTTGCTTACCTGAAAAGCACCTGATATAAATTGCACAATTAAATCAACAATATTCTAAACTATGAGAGATGATTAAATATTTTGATAATACAGCTCTGATCAGCTTCATGGCTGGGATTTTCTATTTAATTCCAAATCTTCGCCACATGCTTCTCTGCCCTTAGTGCGGGGTACCAGTGACTCACAGTCGCTTCGATTTTTACTGTGACAGGGTTTATCTTATGTATTGTCTATCTCAGAGTTGTTAACTTATTGTTCAGTGCTTTAGTCTTTTCTATTGGGGAATTCTTCCAAAAGTTTTACTGGAAATCCAGTAATGGGGTTTATATTAAAAAGGCAAAACCCTTTAGAAACCTTTAAAAAGTAAGCTTAGGTGATTCAGTTTCTATTGCTCTGTCTTGGGATCTGTCTGTATTTTCAAGAAAGTAATAATCACCTGCCCTTTGACAGTCATTCCCATTTAAATTCAGGCTTTCCTGGTCCTTTCTGGGCTTTTTCAGACAGAAATATGTGTGCTGGCCCCTTTGAAATTCCCTTACATAGTCACAGCACACGCATGGTGGGACTATGTCCTCTGGGCATCTGGCAGCTGAGTCACAGTTTTCCTTCTTATTAAGGTTATTGTACTTCTAGAGGCTCTGGATAAATATGGAAGGTCCTCTAAAACAAATGAGATAAAGCCTTGATGTAAAGTGAGAAATGGAAAGAAAAAGTCTTATCAAGGAAAGTCTGATCAGAGGGATTCTTTAAAATAATTTCGTATCAAAATGCATTGCTTTTCCTTCAGACAAAACAATTTTATACACCTCCTAATGGCAGTTGTCTAAAACTATGACTACAAATACAGATTATAAGTTACTAACTGAAAGAGATCTTGTACCGAACTTGCAGTGAATATGTTGGTTGATCCTCAGGCCATTGAGTACAACATCTTTGAAGGAATGGAGTGCCATGGTGCCCCACTCGTGGTCATAAGCCAAGGGAAGATTGTGTTTGAAGATGGAAATCTGCACGTAAATAAGGGAATGGGCCGCTTCATCCCTCGCAAACCTTTCCCTGAATATCTTTACCAGCGCATCAAAATCAGGAATAAGGTAATGTCAGATATTATTTAATCTTCTTTCTAGCCATACCTTTTTGGAACCACAGTAGCACATGGTTTTTATTATTATTGTGCTAACATGAATCCATATCAGACGGACTATATATTACTCATTCAAAAAACAATCACAAAACTGGTTCCTCTGCAAGTGTGAACTGATGTAACTTAATTAACACCATGAGCTTCAGTGGGTAAAGCTTATAATTGCCAGTTGGGCATAATTGCCTTATGTCCAGCTGTGCAGGCTTTTGAAGGGAGGTGGAATAGTGGTAGAATTTACTTTTAGTTATAATTCAGGAAAAAGATAAAGCTTCTTTGGGAGGAAGGTTAGCCAGAAGAAAAACAGAATTTTAAATTGTTACTGAGCTTTGTATACTGAACTGCCACACTGCAGAGAAGAAAAGCATGTAAGCCAGATCATTATATTCGGCGTCTCTGAACTGTTGTTGGTGCATTTGCTGATCTGAGTATTAGCAGCATTCACAGCTCAGAAAACTTTTCTCTTGTGTTTAATAAAAAGCTTGGGAAATGACCAAGATTAAGACTGGGTCACTTCTGGTTTTGAATTATATCAGTGCTCCTCTGTTGAAAACCAATTGGTTTGGCACTAGTTTGGGGTTATTTGGAAATTGCCTCCTGCCACTGAGCAATAAAGTCACTGTGTGAGGAGGGGTAACAAGATAAATTGACTAAAGCTCATATTTTCTTCAACCAAGCATATATCATAGCCTGTGAGGATGGCAGATGAAATCAAGTCTACAAGCAGGTTGATAGTTTTTATCTTTCATCATTTGTTATACAAATTCTGTCAGGCTGTGGGATACAAAAGGCCTGCACTTCTAATGAGACAAGGCACTGTAAAAATCAAATGCACCTGCAGAAGTTTTGCAAAATACCAACCAGTACTGCACTTTTTTTTACATTATCCACTTAGGTGACATGGGCCTTCTCTTCACACTCACCTCTCAAGGGTTTAGTGCATGGGATTTATATATAAATTAGTGACAATGTCGTTTAAATACTGAAAACAACACATATCAGAGAGCGGTGTCTTATACCAGGAGGTGGCTAAGTAACCTGTGTCTTGCAAGCAGGCCTGGATTTTGGGAAAGACCTTTGATCTTAGGAAACTAAGAACTTAGGAAAGGTCTGCAAAAGGATGAAGAAAGGGACCGATATTTTTGCTCTTGCAGCTCCCTCTGCTGCCTACTGAGAAGAAGGGAGAGCAGGTTCATGTCCATGTTTCTTTTCCCACTATCGAATTTTATCGATTGGCAATATTTAGAAAGACTCGATGGTATCAGCTACGGTATGAATATGTCAGTGCACAACAAAGCAGTATAGAAGAAACATGTCAAACAAGGGGCTGCAAAGCTGTAACTGGCACAAGATAGCAGTATAAATTTATCCCTGGAGCAGGGATGGCGGTATCAATTCCTGCCTTTGTGGTTCCCTGGAAGATGGATTCATTGCTGTGATCGGCAGCTGCTCTCTTCTGGGCATTAGTGTTGGCTCAGCCTGTGAGACGGTGGCTCTTCTGAGCATGATGTCCCCGTCACTGAAAGCAAGGAAAATGCATTGATTTCTGTAAAAGCTGGATCAAACCCCTGTGAATAGTGTCCTTCCTCTACAGTATTTTAATTTCACTGTTAACCTGTTGGGGAAATGGCTCTGAAACAATAATCTTGTAAGCCACAAATTTCTGATCTTTTTGATGAGCTTTGGATTCTATGATTCAATGGCTTCAGGCTCTTCCTGAAAATCAGAACTGTTTTTTTAAAAACATTATTTCCTAGATTCCTGTGATTTTAGGGCCAATGAGGCTGTTCTGATTGTCTCTTTTCATATTCCTTATAGGAACTGTACAGGGATAAAATCTAGAGACCTCAAACTGAAATCAGAGCTCAAATGACAGATACTCTGTTGACAAATAATGAAAGATGGGTCCTGTGCCACAGTCTAGTGTATAATTGCCTTTCTAGCTGATGACAAGAAGTGGAAAATTCTGAAATTTTAATTTAAAAATTGCCACCACTTTTCAATGAGTTCTAATAAAGATAATGAGATATCTTAAGGGGAGGAACAGAGCAAACACAGGTAGGAGTGAAATTGCTGCAATAAGTATAGTGAGTATCAGTCTTGAAACAACCCAAGCGGGATTCAGCAGCTGAACCAACCCTGCTGAACAGTCCCTGAATGGAGAGAGAAGAAGTGATTGTGACTGATCTTACTTAAAATAAACACCTTAGGTCAGACCTGTTGTTTTGAATCCCATTTCTCCCCATTGACTGTGAAGGAAGCCTAATAAGGATCTCTCTCTTACAATTTTTATATATATAAAAATGGAAGGAGGAAGCTTTATAATTTCCTCTATATATATAAAGCAGACTGAAGCTTTAATAAGACCACAGATGTGTTTTTAATTCAGCTAGTGCAGAATATAGCTCTGTGCTCAGTGGTCTCTACATATAGGCAGGATATCATTAAGGAGCATTATCAGAGCATTCAGTGTCTGGATTTTTATTCTCCTGTTGGTCTAGGTGGGAGGACTTCAGGGAGTCTCCAGAGGAATGTACGATGGGCCTGTGTATGAAATCCCAGCTACGCCAAAATATGCAACTCCTGCACCCTCAACTAAATCCTCCCCTGCCAAAAACCAGCCCCCACCAATCAGAAACCTCCATCAGTCCAATTTTAGCTTATCAGGTAAGTCAGCCTGACTCGTCAGAAATATTTTAAAGCAATGAGTATGGATTATTGGTGATAAATTGCAATTATAATTACTTCTTTAATCAAATATGAAAGGATTATATATACTTACATACATGCATATGCTTGCATATATATATATATATATATATGTATGTATATATATATGTTTTAATACATTCTTTCCCTAGGAATATTTTATAAATTGCCAAATATTCAAAACGTTTGCAATCTAAAATTTTTATCTGCATGCAGTCTTGTAATATTATTTAATTGGCCCATTACAGTTAGCTGAGGTCTCTGGTTGATGTGACTGAGGCCCCTTGGTGGTACGTACAGCTGATGGGACTCGGCGCAACCAACGTGGCTCAGACATTTCAGATTTCTTTCTTGCTGCATCACCAGAAACTGCTAGATGTGGAAACTTCAACTGTCCTTGGCCATGGTCAGCAAACCATGCGCAGAAGCTATTCATATGCAGATTAGAGTATTTCTTGTCCTCTTTGCTCTGGGTACCCAAAACATTTTCCGTGGTACATAAGAAACAGACTGGAAAAATCATCCTTTGGTAATTCTTGTCATCTGAAGACAATTACAGGTGTGTCAAATCCTTGTCCTTCAAAAGTCTACAGCCCAATGGGTATATAAGTGGCTCCTTATGATCTTAGGGAAGTCACTGGCTTTTCTCCCCTGTGGCAGCCGATGGTGGAGTTTTCCTCCCTGACAGATCCTGTCTTTAGAAACTAAATGAATCTTCTGGAAGAAAGCCCAAGGAGAGCAAATATTTTAAAAACCCTTCTAGTGAGTTGAAGTATATTTTTGCCTGTATACTTGGGGCCATGGTGAGCATATATAGATATGTAAAGCTATATAAAGCAAAAAAAGTGCTTAGAAGTTTGACCTCTAATAATAATAACCAATAAATGGGATTTTCATAAGCATCTGAAGCTGTGGTTTCAGAGTCCACTGCTGGATCTGGGTACTACCAAGGCATCTAGTGGTACGAATTTGATCTGAATCAGACAAACGGACATTACTGTGCTCTTATGAAATTAGGCAGAACCAGAGACTACGATAGCATTTAAAATGATCCTATGCTTTTATGGTGGTCTTACATTGCCTTTAGGAAGCTGAGTGTGATCAGACAATATTTAGCCTGGCAGGAAGCTTGCTATCACCTTAAGCTTAACCTTTCAAAATTTTAAAACACAGTGAGGCAGGTTTGAAAAATCCACTCTGCACATAGATGGTTTTGTTGTTTTCTTTTAGTTATGACAGTAATATTTTCTGTCAGGGTCTGATCTCATCAAGGGAACTCGGTCCGTAGTCTTGTCATCCCTGCATAGGCTCTTCTTCAAGTCAGTGGAATACAATTCCCCATGTAGGGGAAGCATCAATCATCTGATTAATCCTACATTTAATCCTACACCTCTCATAGAAGATAACTGGAGCTAGGCACAGAAATGTGCCTTGAAGGTCTGTTTAGCGCTTCAGTCAGGGGCTGGGCTCAAAAGAAACCAGCTGATGGTGGTATGAGGGAAGCATAGCTGGCACTAGGCAGGTAAAGTCTCCCTGCTGGTGGTTTATTCCTTTTTATAGCTTTGTTTCCTAATTTTCTGTTGTTGCAGGAGCTCAGATAGATGACAACAACCCCCGCCGTACTGGGCACCGCATCGTGGCACCTCCTGGTGGTCGCTCTAATATTACCAGTCTTGGCTGAAACACCATGATGGACAGAAACACAAGGATGAAGAAGGATCGTGGGAATAATGCCTGTTCCCTTCAGTATCTGTGTTATCGAACCCACAGTTTTATTTGGTACTAATGGAAATAAAAACTGAAATGTCTTTCTTTTTTTTTGTATAGGAAGAGGTGATAATAGTGTGGTGTGTTTGCTTGGAACTACTTGCCTCACAATTGTGCTTTCATGCCATAGTCACCTTAAAGCATGGTGCTTCCATTGCCCCTTTAGTGACTACAGGTTTTAGCTTCGTCTCGTAACTGAATGATGGTTCCTTTGCACCCCTTCGCTGTATTAGAGTAGTTAATGCATGTTACTGAGTTATTTATGCAAGTTGCATTCTGTGAGTGAGTCCCTTTAGAACACGTTGCCAACAATTGACTAGACGCAATGCCAAGATTAATGTCCGTATCTGAAAAACGCCACCAAAAACACTTATGAAGGAAGAAAATGGCCATCTTGAAAGTATGGAGTAGAGTAGTATAGGCAGCTTCTGTTTCATCTTTAATTTATTATAAACTCAAGAAGCACTTCTCTCAGACACAGAAAATCATTGGGACACATAATGACAAATGGTCTCTGTAGCACCTGTCTGTTCCCACTCAGTACGTTCCAAGTCTGTGTCCTTCTTGTTTCCATTTTCAGACAGAGCCATAATTTATACATACTAATGCCATTGCCACCCCTGCAGGGATTCCTCCACCTGGGCAGTAGTGCTCTCCTTCTGCATGAGATTTTTGGTACTTACAGATAATCCAAGTTGCCGTCGGATTTTTAAAGTTTTTTGTACAAAGTTTTTCCTTTGTAATCACATGCATTTTTACTTACTCTACCGTATCAAGATCTACTAGTCGTGGTTCAATTTCTGAATTCAAAGCTTGTGAAATAAAGGAAATTAACTGATGGGTAAGCGTCTTCCTCCTCTGCTTTCCAGTGCTGTTGCTCAATGATTGAAAATTTAGAAGGGAGAAAGTCAAGAGAAATTGTCTTTTAGGTCAACATCATGTGAAAGAAGGAGCCTCCTTGGATCACAAGGGATGTTAAATGTATAGAGGTCTGCATATGCATACTATAGCATGCCATAATTTGTCTTCATTAGATAGAGCTCAGAGTAAATATGTACTTACTATTGACATCACAGCTGCCTCAGTTTTGGCCAAATGAGACCTAAATGAGCTTTCTCCCAAGACCTTCAGGTCTGCATCTGATTTGAGTGAAATGGTAATTGATTGCCGTCATCTTCATCTGTAGTACAGAACCAGTATGCAGTGCTCCAGTTTGATCTAAACTATATTTGACTTAATACTGGTTTTCTCTGCTGACTGAACTGGGACAGTGTTTAGGCATGACATGAACAAGACATGCTGCAGGTAAGGTGAGGAAAGCGGATTTCAATTCTCTCTTTCAATGAGAGCAAAGGAAATGCTTTCTCCTTGTCGTTCTGACTCCCTCACAAACTAGGTAAAGAAACCTTTTCTATCGCTTTTTAATTGTCTGATTGTGTTGCAGATGTGGAGGCGTGGGCTACGGTGGAGGGTGGGCTGCTACGAAATTAAACAGGTCAGCAAAACGCCTCCCCTTGGCCTTGTGCCTCTTTGCCCTTGTGCACACTACAAAGCTGCACCAGGAAAAGTCTTGTAGCAGCGCGGTGCTGGTGGAATGGTTGTATCCAGCTGTGGTGCTTCACCAGCCATTCCACGTAGCAATAAATTGTGTTGGCATAGGGCATGTGGTGCACACCAGGTACATGTGGGACATCATAAAAATTTTGGAAAGTAGTCTACCTGAAGCCTGTCAACTTATTCTGAAGCCAGTGTGCTATCACCTCCAGCTTGCCCAGGAAAGGAACCACTATGCTGGGAAATTCCATTTTGGTCAGCTTGGTCTGAAAACCTGGCAGCAGAGCGGGTCTGAATAGCTAGCTCTTCTTTTTGCTTTGGCTTTGATCTGAACCAGTGAAGAAACACCGCAATTCAGCCTGCACTGAATTGATTGCTCCTAAAATAAAGAGAAAAATAAGGCTTTTCATGAACAATTCCTTCTGCTAAGGATTCAAATTCATGTTTCCTATTGCTTGGAGAGTGCCCTCATCCCTGGGCTTGCTTGCTCACTTGGTGGTTCAGCTATTTTATATGATAGGAAGTAAAAATAACTTGGTCACTTCATGGTTCAGTTTTTTTATATGAAGTAAAATAACTCTAGCAGAGAAGCCTGAGGACAACCTGCCCTGGAATAACCCACAGCCTAGCAGATAAGGCAATCCTGAAACGCCAAGTCTCCATCTCCACTGTCCTATTCCAACCCATTTGCTATGAGTGTTGACAGAGCCAGCAACAGTTCTGGTAAGCTAACCCTGACAATAGAAACAAAGCTGGTTTAGGAAACTATGCAGCAAATTTGACATCGTGTGAAAATTTTCGAACTGCTGGTTACAATTTCCTTAGTGATTTTCTTGCACGTATTTGTGCAAGTAGCAATGGTTGCTCACCTGCGAGTAAAACTTGTACTCGATCTACGACGCCTGTCACGCTTGAGGTGACAGAAATGATCGTCATGTAACTAGTATTGACAGATTCCACTTTTCCTACGTGCTAAACAGCATCCTAAACCAAAGAACCCTTTGCCTACAAGCTAGTCAAGATCCACTGTTGTTAACATGTATTTATTTTTTCACAGTGAAGTGTCTGTGAAGAAATACATGAGTGGGTGTTTGTGAGGCACCTCATGGTTCAGTGCTTCTGTGTGAACAAGACTCTGCTTGTCAGGTCAATGTAACTGCTATGATTTCTCCAAAGAGAAGTACACTAGCGTGCCCAGGATATTCATAATTCCCCGCAGCCTCATGGCTGCTGCCATGCTGCTGCCTGCCTGCGGGAAGCCCATGGATCCTGTGCTGTGCCTGGGTCTCTCCATTCTGGACACGCAATACTACGTGGGTGCGATTTAAGCAGCATTTTCTTGGAGCACAGGTACCTTAACTGCATGGTCATCAGTTGAGGTGAAGGATGGTTACTGTGATATACCATCAGAGAGATGGCAAGTGCCATTGCTCATGGGGGGTTTAAACAAAGCAAATGCTTCTCGTACCACCTGGAGGCCTATTTCACGGCAATGCCCCTGCATCACTAACCTGTTTATTAAACAAACAAACAAACAGTAACAGTAAATAAAACGTGGCTTAGCTGGTGATTCTGAATACATCTGCAGAATAGGCAACTGTATTTGAGTTTGCTCCCTTGTAGGAGCAGAAAGCTGGGAGATGTTCAATTTGTGAACTTGTGTGTGGGGAGCTGCTGTGAACTACAAGAAGAAAGCAGGGCAAAGCTTTCATGCCTTTTGAATTGTCAAGCTTCTAAAAATTTGCAGCAGGGCTATGACCTTTTAATACCTGATATAGCCCTAATGATGTTAAACTGGCTCTTGCCTACTGCTATTTGCAGACCCCTTGAAATTAGTCCCTATGATCAGTCTGAGGACTATCTTCATCAATCGAGTGATGTGGAAGAGAAGGCTGGATTCATGGGTTGTTTCACGAGTGATAGTTTGGACCAGTTTGTCTTGGGTTACAGTTTGTCTGCTACCAGAGCAATGCAGTTACATGTTTGAATTTTAGAGTTTGTAGCAAAGCCAGTTAATTATGATGCTAAGACTGGACCCAAACTGACAGCTGTCCCAGCCATTAAATGTTTCTCTTAGCAATATGCTGACCTTCATCCTTAAGAACTAAAAACACAGACTGGACCAGGTCAGATGACCATCTGCTCTGAGTCTCAGTAGCCAACAACACAAGCTTAAGGGAGGCCAGAAGAAAAGAGCAAACATGTAATGCTAATTCCTCTGTTTCCCTCATTTCCAGTGCCTTGTCATTTCTTGAGATGCAGCAGCATCTTTGTACTCTGTAACTGTCGGTGAATTTTTCTGACATGAATTTGCCAAGATGCTTTTAAACCCAGGTAAAATTTTGGCATTTATGGCTTCCTGGAGCAAGGAATTGCACAACGACAAAGCGTCAAGCTAGTCTACTTGGCACCAGCTAATTCTTGCCATTTAGACATGGCCAGTATTAAATCTCTGTGATCCAAACAAACTGATCTGAGGATAGTTTTTCATCTTGATTGGGGTGAACTTTGCACAAGCTTTACAGATATATTTCAATGATGACAGTGAGGGGTATTCAACTGAAAATAAATTGTGTATGGGAGAGGGAATAATGTCTTACAATATATCAAAAATGCAGAGTTTGGGATATGGTTCTATGAGCATCATGTAACCCATGAAGTATTGGCAGTGATGAGGATAAAGTAGTTAGGTCTCAGCCTCCCTCCCTGACTGCATATTCTGCAATTTTCTAGCATAGTGAGCTGTACATGCAAGGCTACCTTTAAATATATAGTCATATATACTGCTTTAAAAAGCTTTAAGCTTAGCAGCTTCTTCCTCACAACTGGAAGTAATCCAATGTGCGAATACCTCAGTGACCGCAACGCTGCTTCCGAAAGTCTTCGGCTGGCAGGGTCCACATCCTTGTTCCCTCTCCCGATGCTCTGCAGTGCAGCGGTGGCCACAGGTGCCAAGACCAGGAGCCCTCCCAGCCCAGGCAGTCCCCAGACAGCACGGGGCAGGCTGGGCAGCTGCACGCTAAGCCCTTCATAGTCTCTGCTGAACACATGGAAGCAGCATTTGTTCAGATGGAAGAAACACAACCAAAAAACTGTTGTACGTAATGATCTCTGGGTGTTAGAACGGCTCCCAAAGACTGTTGTAGATGCCACAATGGAGAGAGTGAAGGTACTAATCCGGTGCTTGCCCTGGTACTGGGTTACTGTGTGCACAGGCAAGATCGAAGGACCTTTATGTGACTTAGGAGTGCTTCTTTATGTCAGGAATAAAACTGCCCACATCATTCATTGCACAGGAGCTGACACCAGACTGAATGTCCCAAGTACAAGTTGTTTAAGTTGCACATCTCTTCAGTGTGGTCCAGGCCGCCTTTCAGCAGGAATTCTGCACAATGAGACTTTCCACATTTCTCTACAGTAGAGTGACCATTGTGGGCTATTTTGATTCTTGCACGATATACAATGCACTGAATGACTCTAACACCATGCCTAGAATTTGTCTGAGATACATCCTTGTCATAAAGCTGTGAATGAGGCTGAGCACAACCAAACTGTTGTAATAATTGTTACCCTTGATGTTAAAAAAGGAGAAAAAAGGCATGACATTTTTTCCTAAAATTTCTGCAGCAAGTGTTTTTGATATGTACCTGTAAAGCATGATCAAAGCTCCTTGTTATCCTCTCCAGAATAAACTAAAAAGAGAGTGCTTTATAGAGTTACACAAAGAAAGTGTTTTGAGATGTGACTGGCACCTGGGTATCCCATTTTCCCCCCATCTGACACCTACTATGCTGGAGACTGCTCTCAGCTGGCAAAACTGCTCAGCAGTTTCTCTCCCAGGGATTCTCTAGGCACAATCCCTGGCTTGCAAGCAATTTCTACCACCCCATAAAGCACAGGGAAGATACAGAGTATGGGTGGGAGGGAAGTGCCAAACATTTCGGTAATACTTCAGTAGGAAGGAATATTAGAATCATGGAAAGATTTAGGCTGGAAAAGGTACCATCAGCTGGAGTCCAGCCTCCTACTCAAAGCAGGGCTAACTTCAAAGTTAGGTTGATCGGGATGTTGTCCAGCTGAAAGTCTCTAGAGATGGATGTTCTGCGCTCTCTCTGAATTACCTGTTCCAGTGATTCACCCATTTCATTGCAAATAATTGTTTCTTCCTGATGAGAATCTGGAATGTCTGTGCTGAAACTTGTGACTATTGCAATAAGCTGTGCCCATTTGGCTGATGCTAAAGTATTTCACAGGATGAAGAAGAAATCTCCGTCTCTGTACTGTTCCGTGTTGGCTCAGAAATAAGCAGTCACATGGATTTAAACTGAACTGAGGGGGCAGAGATGTCAAAAAAAAAAAACCCCAACACTCTAATGACTATGTCAGGCGATGGGAGGGAGATCTTCAGCATCAGGATACTGTTACTATGGTTAAAGTTGAATAATGTAACATAACGTAAAATGTAACATAACATAATGCCAGGGGAGGTTTAGATTGGATATTAGGTAAAATTTCTTCTCTGAAAGGGTTGTCAAGCACTGGAACAGGCTGCCCAGGGAAGTGGTTGAGCCACCACCCCGGAGGTATTTAAAAGAGGTGTAGACTTGGCGCTTAGGGACAGGGTTTAGTGGTGGACTTGGCAGCGCTAGGTTAATGGTTGGACTCGATGATCTTAAGGGTCTTTTCCAGCCTAAACGAGTCTACGATTCTGTAACATAAAAGCTGAACAGTGCTTCACTGAAGAGCAACTCTCGCGAGCTTAGCTTGGCATTTGCTACGCTTGTTCAGTGGTCCAAGGAAACCCTGCCTCGGTCGCCATCCGCGCGGCTGCCAGGGAGCGGTGGGGAGCGCCCTGCCAGGCCCGGCCCCCCAGTTTCAGCGGCACGGCGGGTCGGTGGGGTAAGTCGGGGAGCCCGAGGAGCCGGTGACAGGGGCGAGAGCGGCGGGGGCTTTGCCAGGAGAAGCCGACGCGACTGCGGGAGAAGAGACGACGCGTCCCGTCGTACAAACGGGGGCGGGGGAGGTGGGCAGCGGGGTGGGCGCCGGGGACCCGGGGGGGTCCCACCCTCCCTGGGCCAGGCTCGGGCTCCAGCGGCGTTTTCTGGTCCAGTGGATGGTGCCCACGATCCAGAACTCCATGAAGCCGTTTCGGGTGAGTGATGGGGGCCCCCACCAGTTGGGTTTTGTTTTTTTTTTTTTGGAGGGGGGGACACGCACAGGCTCTCCC
>JAVJGG010000054.1:34597966-34611066 GCA_035590195.1 Aviceda cuculoides | reverse complement strand
TGGGCGCCCGGGACCCGCGGGGGTGCCCCGGCAGCGGCACCCCCCGGCTCCCTCCCCGGGCTCCCGGGCCGCCGCCTCCGCCAGCCACGGAGGGTGACGACCTCCCCTCGCCGCCCGCCAGAGGGCACTGCTGCCCTGCTTTTGGGAGAATCGGAACCTTTCCGCCTTTTTCTGAGGGAGACGGAAAGCCGTTTCGGGCCTGCCTGGCCAAAGGAGGCACAGGGCATCCGGGGAGATACCGCTCGGGTGATTAGAGACCCGGCTCCGATAGTCAGAGACCCGGCTCGGGTGATTAGAGAGCCGGCTCTGGTGATTAGAGGCCCGGCTCAGGTGATTAGAGGCCCGGCTGGGGTGATAATGCTGCATCCTAACTGTGACCGGAGCCGCTGCTGCCCTGGGCGGTTCAAACCAAGGTCTAAGAGTAAAAGCTTCCTTCTCGCCATCTGTACAGAGCGCACTGCAGAATTAAGATGTTCAAACGGAGGTAAATAGGCTGCATCCGTTCAAAAACAAGCACAACAAGCAGCAACTAAAACGGCCAGACCGGGAAGGCAGAGAGACCCTAGAGCCCAAGTACTGAAATACCAGAATCAAACGCTTTAAGTGGTACAATTTAGAGAAAAAAAAAAAACTTACAGCGATCGAGGTGAAGATTAACCGTTTAACAATTGTGCTTAGCACGGCTGGTAAAGTCATTTGTGCGGCGGCACTTTGTCTGAGGTAAACTGCGGAACTGATGTAGGATTTTCCATCGTGCCCCAAAGGACAGCCTTTTCGTTAGCAAAATGTATGTTCATTTTAAAAAGGCAGAAAATGTTCATTTCATGAAAGCTGTAAGACTGCTTAAGTGGGGCAATTTATTACACAATACAGGTGCTCTGTACAGCCAGTAAGAATTAGCTGCTTTGCATAACAAGAAGAATTCCCACAGGAAACATAATGAGCCTAACAAAGTATGTTGGAAACAAAAGGGTGTACTGAAGGAACAAGACTAGAAACTGAAGTATAAAAACCAAAACAGTAAATTGGTTTTGTCTCATTCTTCCTAAAAATAATAATTTGAAATCTGAGACAAATGCAGAGAAATAAATTTATAAAAATCTTTGTACAAATTAAAAAAAGCATACATAGCCTTGGAAGCACTAAGTTACAGCAAAAGAGAGACCAAATGTAATCCTTTGATGTACCAATACCGTCTGAAGTCTGTTTATGTATTCTTTACATTTTTATCTGTTAGTCCAAAGCGGCAATCACAAAATATTAAGACCCCGATCCACCACATTTAGGGCTCAAAAGCAAATAGTACATCACTATTGTAAAGAAACCTTACTGAGATACACCGACCTGGGCAACCAGCCTAGTGTTGATCCGTTCTCCTACAAGCACACTTCCCTTAGGTATATTCCTAATCTAAAACTATCTCCCCTCCACATTCCCCAAGTGATCTGGAAGAGCTTATATTAAAGAATTCCTTGTTCCCCCTTACCAAAACCAAGTGGGAATGTTTTATTAACAGCTAAAGAAAGCTGGGATTGATTCTTGGTCTGTAGCTAAAGAAGATTTCTCAGTTATTATTGATGTACTTCATTGTTCCTTAGTAAAGCAGCTCAGTAAGTGTTTACTTACTGCTGCCGAGATTTCCCAGAAGAATGCTTTGGTACTCTCTGTTCAGACAGCTCATAGAAACGCTTTTACTACCTGTTGCCTCTTTTTTTTAGCAACTTTGAGTTTTTCCTTGGTTCAGTCTCCCCTTCATGTGGACTCTGTAACCTCTCTCTGAAAGAAATAAAACAAGAAAAATTAAATTGTAGACAGAGTTTTTAAAATGCTACAATTCTCTCTTTAAATTAATTTTGATAAGAAAAGAAAGACGCTTGCTATAGAATTATAACTTCTGCACTCACTGTTTTCAGCTGCCTCTGTTGAGGCTGCCAAAACAAAGTTGCATAAAGATAAATGTTCCTTTGTTGGGTTCCTGTTCCCTACACATGTATCCCTTGTTGGCTGTGGGAAAGGAGTGTGTGAAAAGGGTTGATGCCATCAGGGAAAGGAGCCATCTCCTGAAGTCAGTCCCAGGCTGAGGTCACTCAGGGGATAAATACTTTTCCCCAAAGGCTTGTGGCTCCTGAGAACCAACTGTTTGCTTTGCCTGTCAACAGGATTTTCTCTGCTCAATATATCAAGCCCCAGCAACCAGCTGGCTGGTTTGATCTGCCCGTAGTAATCAGCTGGCATCTTTCAGGTTTGTAGCCGTTTCTTCTCCTCTAGTTAGCACTCCAGCATAAGCCAACTGAAACATCTATCAAGAAAATCATTGTTAGAGCTGCTACCCTCATCAGCCAAAGACTGGCGCTTGCCTTTGTTCCTGAAATAAAGGTGGAAGTTGAAAGCCTAAATACCACAGACCATATTTTGGTTGCTACATGTCAGCCTAGCTCCACTGGATTCACTTGTCTCTGCTGGTTTATGCTGTCTGTGACTCAGGTTTTAAAAAACCTAATTAAAGGAAATTTGGAAACAGTATTCTCATTTCTCTACCTAAAATCAAAGTTATTTATAAAATACACAGCAGCACAGACAAACAAAATCTATTATTTCCCAAAATTTAAAAAAGAATATGGGGGAAAAAAAGGTCAAGTACATGTGAGAAGTAACTATTAAGGAAGGAGCTCAGCTAGTATAGGCATGATATTCTGGGTTTGATTGACATACCTGCTTATGAAGGAGATTTTGTACTGTTTTTTATAAACAGTTTTTCACATACCAGTTTTTTAGCCTCTAGGGTACCTGCATAAGCCAGAAGACAGTCCAGGAGGCTCTTGAATATTTTCTTGAGAATCATCTTTGTCTGCTGATTCTGGTGACTGGATGGACTTCCTTTTTGAGTTTGTTTTTTCCCCTGAATTGCCAAATGCATGTGGATTAAAAAAAAAAGAATCACATATAATAGAGCTTGTTTGGTTTTGATGAACCTAAGCAAAAAAATACACTCTGACACTTCATACATACACATTATTATTCCAAGGAAAGCATTCCACTTTACGTTAGTCTAGAATATTTTTTTTTTACTGTCGGTTGGTTCTCACAGAGCAGGCCTTGAACTTTCACACTTACTGAACACTGAAGTAAGCTTCCATGAGGTGCCGAAGTTGAAAGCCCTATCATGTATTTTCTTAACAAGTAATTGAATATGACTTTTTACTACCAGCAAACAGAAGAAAAGCCAATTTGTAATTTTACGTGATTTGAATCAGAACAATCCGATGTTAAAAAGTCACTGGTTTTAGGACCCTGAGCTAAGCTTACACATGTGTCCCTGGGGGTCACAGTGCCTACCAGGGCAAACAGCTCTGCACACTAGAGAAACAACCAGCTGGGGAGAGAGACTTCAAAATTGTCCTGGTGAGCGAGCTGCTTTTCCCTTTCGGGCACCCATCTCACCTTTCAGCACCTTTCAAATGTAATGCCAAACATTTCATTCTGATAATGACAGAAGGATTGCATGGCTCAAAGGATGAGGCTTTGCACGCTCCACCCCAAATGTGGATCAGGAAAGACAACTGCTATTCTGACAATCTGTCCCTAAGTATCTCTTGAATAATGAATTAGTATAATTTGTTAAAACTGCAGTAAATTCATATAAATATTTCAAGTTTTCTGATTCAGTAAGATTTTATTTTGAGCACGTTTGTGGGAAGGCGATTCTTCCATTCTACCAGGAGGACGAAAGCTGGGTGATTCAGCTCTGCTGTCCTCCCAAAGACTTAGTGGTTGAGGTGAACAGAGTTATTTCTAAAGAACATGATAAAAACATGAAAAATAATTTTGGTTTGAGCAAGGCAAAGCCTTACCTCAGTGGACACAGTATGACCTATCACATAAAGGACTGCTCTGGGGTGAGGAATGGTCACACTTATTTGTGGCTGTGCTACTGGCAAGCTGGGTGACCTTGGAAGGCTGCCTTATTTTTCTACATCTCATTTAGGGAAATGGCACTGACAAAAAATCTCACCCCAAACTCCATTGTGTTATATTGCAAAATATGCACTGATATGTGGAAATATGTGGGGTTTTTTAAATAATTCAGGATTGTACCAACCTGCTGGCTTGCTCCTTTTGGAAGGCTTCTTCTTCACAGGCACTGAAACTCGGGCCAGCACAGCCAACTCACTCACAAAGTCCTGCTCTGCTTCCTGCACCCAAGGATAAACCGTAAGTCAGTTAACACAACACAGCTCGATTCTGGGTTATGTTATTCTACATGTGGCATGATGAAAAAGGCATATGTCACTGCAGAAACACAGGAAACAATATGGCTAGCATCAGGGAAGTGCCTCCTACAAGACAGTGGTGAATCTTAGCACGGATTTCAACAAGCATAGAAAAGAGACCCTTACAACCTGTCTGATGTTTTGCCATGGACTGCTTCAGATCCGTGAGTCATTTTACCCCAATTTACCCTTAGCTGATTCTCCAACTCAGTTTCTAGGTGATGCAATCCCAGCAGTTTCTGTTTCAGAGACTCCAGACGAATTTGCTGCTGCAGTTCAAACTGAGCCAGAACCTTCTTTTGCTGCAGCACCATCCTGGTCAAGAGAAATTTAAAAGCACCAATGTTGTTCAGTTCAAAGGAGGAGTACAATCCTGGCAAAGTGTATTTAGAAGATTTTGTAGAGAGAAAGGCTTATTAGCAATATTGGCCCATCCAGCTTCTGCTGGGACAAAAAATTTTGCAGTACATTTTTAGATAGATTTAGTTATTTTAATAACCTGCCTTGGCTTTTCATGGGATACAAGCTCCCTTCAGAGGCAGGAATTGCAGCAGGAGTTTGGGTTGTCCATGCCTGGACTTTGGGATGAGGTCTGCTTTCACAACCATTGTATGTTTCTAAAGTCAGCTTTACTGTCTGCTTGCCAAAGCGACAAGCTGTTAGAAGATCAGGTGTGAGGATAAGGGATTAAGAATGAGGCGTTTAATTCAGGGCTCTTCAGTATCAGGCTGAGACTGAGCCAAAACCATGGTAATTCAAAACTTGGCAATTGGGCGCACTGAAAACTATATTCTTTGCTTGTTTTATTTTGCTGGTTAAAGATTAATATCAATACAATAGAACCTGAATGGCTGCAACTTTGCTGAATCTTTATTTCTTCTGTTCTCCTGCCTAATCTACCTTGAAGCAATGCTGTCAATCACACACCACATTCCTCAGGGAAGGAGATAACACAAATTGTTTCTGACATCTACACATAATGAAGTTGCTATTGTAATGGTCAATGCTTACAGAAGGTTAGCTTTCAAAATTTGGGTTTTGAACTCACACTCATGCAGGGCAAAAGGAACTAAAAAAATCAATGTTGAGTTTAATAACATGAGGAGTTAAGACAAATTAATGGAAAATCTGTCATTGATTTACGCAGGACTGGGATTTGACCATAAAAGAAACCATAATGACAATAGGAAAACGGCTTTGATTACTGATGGTTATGAGACCAGCTTAGATACTGAATAGTTACATCCTTCAATACCATATTTCTGCCTGCATGAAGGCCAATTTGATTGTATTTTAGGACACTAGAATAGATTATGGGAGAAAAAACAGACATGTCAGAATAAATTATAAACTTGATAATGAATAACTAGCAGATATTTTATGAAGCCCTTTATTACATGAATCCATTTCTATACTAATTCAAACAAGGATGAAAAACAGAAAGTGGGCAATGATTTCTTTCAATTTAGAAGTAACAGAAGGTCTAAAAAAATAATTAACCTCTTTACAATGTCAAAATTGCAGATGCTCCGTTGTTCTGGATAATAAATGAAGCGTAAAGCAATAAAATTATTACAAAAATGTACCATGTGCATGCCAAGTCATACAGCTTTTTATGACAACTCACTCCTTTGAAATTGCAGTGCTTTTTTTCTGGACTCTTAAGTTTCATAAAATCAGTAATGAATTAAATATGATTTTTATTTAATTAACATTTGAGGGATTCCGCTCTAAATTTAGTGCAAGTAATCTTGATTGTCCAAGGCATTCATTGAAATCTCCTTGCCATTTTGAGTATTATTTATGCTTCAAACATTTTCTCTTGATTATGATATATGTTTACTCAGCAGCAAACTAACAAACACTTTTGATGTTCAAAGCGGAAAACACTGAATGTAATGAATTAGCATCAGTTCCCATCCTGCATTTATGTTAAATTTCTTTTAAGATTTGGCATATGTTTTGGCATTGTTTTTCATTATCTCTTTTCAAACTGTCTATGTATAGTTCTTCAGTCTGTAATTAATGAGCGTCAAAAAGCTTATAATAAAAAAGTAATTCTCTGAGATCAAAAGACAGATGTAATCTGGCAACAGATATTTCTCTTCCATCAGCGACAAACACAAAATGCAAAGCCAAGACATTTATTCAGCTAGACATTTATTTAGATCTGCAAACACAACATTTAAATAGAGTCACCAGTGCTGCTGCCTGCTCTTACCTTTGATGGACTGCGGATGACACGTTCAGGAGGCCTTTGCTCTGTTTTTCTTTCAGTGCCAGTTCATTCTCTTGTTTCTTCCTAAGTCTGTTCCTTTCACCTCTTTCTGCTGAAATAATGTTTTTGTAAAATCTTCTGTTCAAAATAACAAACTCTGAGCTGTGGCAACCTTACAATTTATGTTTTGCATCAGCACAAATTAATGCCTTTTCCAGGTAGTCTTTCCAAAGTTACTGCTCCTTAGGGATATCCAGTACTTCTTAAACACTCTTGCTCTGCCACTGTGATCTGTTGCACAGACAATAGTCTGTACATCATTTAGCTGAGATGGTAATGTCATCAAATTCTTATTCTTAGCTACTTTTCCCATTTGGCTAACTGATTAACAGAGTTAATGCAGAAATCTGACTAACAGAGTCAGTGCAGAAATTTTATGAAAAGACCTTGAAGTCTTAAGCAAGAACTGTAATAACTAAACGAAAAATGTAATATAAAGAAAACCTCTGCTCAGAGGCCACTTAGTCCTGGGAATGCCTAACTTCACTAGACATGCCCTCATTTGATGGCGAAGTACTGTGGGTACTTTTGCATACGTTCACACTCTGTGGGTAACTTGATGTTTATCTGCTGACCAGGCTCCTGACTCCTGCCCCTGAAGTCCTGCCTGGCAGCAAGGCCTGGGGCATGTCTGACAGACAGGACTGCTTTCCTTGCACCACTGCTTTTAAATAAAACACAGAAAAGAGGGAGATGGACGGGTTTGTAACAGACTAGGGTACATAACATTCATTTGGGGAGGATCCGACCTTTTCCGAAGGCTCGGAGAGGCTGACAGGCACCTCTCTTACCAAGCGGCACCGTCAGGGAGCGGTTACTGGCTGTACTCTAGGCTGGGCTGGGCTGGCTGGGCGAGTGCAGGTACTCTCCTCCTTTTTTCCTGTGGCTGTGTCAGACAGACTGTAAATTCAGATTTACTAGGCCAAGGGATGCCAAAACAAGCAAAATCCTCTAGCCTGACATTAAGCACAAACTCTGGGAGAGAGAAGCCCGGCATTATGGTCCTTACTCCCATTTAGCTATCACTGAATAAAGTACATAAGAAATTTCCTATGTGGCCATTCTAACCCCAGGGCTATCACGTAGTAGGTGACTCTGTTGCCAACACTTTTTTTTTTCATCTTGTGCTTTAGAGAGAGAAGTTGTAAGAGTATTTGGTGAGTAGGATCACCATCTCAGTGTGGTAATCATGCTTGGAGATCACTGAACAGATCAGCCCCTTCTGAAAAGGAAGAAACATGGATGCTCTGTCTCCTGCCTGAGCTTCCGTGGAAAATAGTTAGCTGGCTAGCAGGTTTTAGGGTGTCCTGGATGTGTCAGGACACCTTCAGGCTGTTAAGAATCACAGAGAGAAATTTAAGCGCTTCTGCGGCCAATACAGAAGCAGAAACAAGAAGGGAGTGGGGTTCTGCATCACAAATCTGGACTTAGGTTAAAGAATTAATTACATGTACTAAAGCATCAAAGTCCCTTATTAGATGGTAGTGCTCACTCCTAATGTAAAAAGCACCAACAAAGCTGAAGTAGCTATCTGTTGATACCAAAAATCTCAGCTGGGCCGCAGTATGCACATGTAGGTTTGCAGTATTTTTTCACTGTAGTAGTTCATTTGATCTGTGAATTTCAGCTAGGTTTCTCTCTGGCCATGCAAATCTAAAACACTCCTGCTTTTATTACCAACATAAATACTCTCATCCTCCCTCATGCCTGTAGGCTTACACTGCAGCAGAAGGATTTTCTTTTTCTTCAGATGAGAAGAAAATCTGCTCTGCTTACACATGTAATTTTCTTCCTTGTAGTTCATGGAACACCAATACACTGAAACAATAATATATCCACACAAACTGTAGGAGAAAAAATAATCTAAATGAGCAATCACCAGAAGGCTGACTGTGGTTCTAGTGATTGGTATTCTAGGTCTTACAACCTAACTGGGAGACCAGTTGAGAGCAGTATCAAAACGCTGATGAAGCAGAACGTTCAAGTGTGTAATGACATCCATCTCAGCCCAGATCGGACAAGTATTCTGGAACAGGCTTCAGTTTTAATTCCTGCTTAAAGGAACTCAAATCGAAGGGATTTTAGACACTGTAGTTGGCTCAGTTGGGGTCAAAGAGGTCTTTAGAGGGTCTTTGTGAGAACTTAAGTAACCGCCTTGCTAGCTGCCAATGTCTAAAATACAGATTGTCAAAACTTCCCGCACAGATTTTGCACTTCAGTTTCCAGTATTACAGTCTTCAGGGTTCACAACAGGGCAGTGTGGAACAGATTGGTTCTGTCTTATAACCAGTGAGCATATCTAGCTACTACTGGGGCTCACAAATCCTTCCTACCAACTCATCTCTGGATCTCAGCCTTGAGTGGATACGCCTGTTCCTCTTCAAAAACTCTCTTCTGTGGTTAAAGAATCTTTTCTATTTAGAATTGCTAACTCCATTTTTAGAAAAAAAAATCCATTCCACATGTCTCAAATACTTAGCCTCTGATGCTACTGCCATTTTGCTAACTTTCTAACTTCATTTAACGCCAACAGCCTTCAACCAGGGGAGGGGAAAGTATTTAAAAAAGAAAAGAATAATCACGGCTTGCTTTTGTTCTGTTCTGAAGGAACTGAGCAATTAAAAATAATTCCAGGAGAAACTGCCTGTATTTATGTGAGATTCAGCAGTTCATCAACCTCTTCAGCAGTTTCACAACCTGTGAGAGGGTCATGGTTGATAGCTAAGAAACAATGCAGTAGCTCAGAGAGTGTTCCAGGACAGGAACGCTTGGCTTTTTGGTGTCTCCTAATGCATTTCCTGAACTTCAGACACAACATTTCACTGAGCCAAAAAAAGGAATGAATAAAAGAATCTACTCCCCAAAGCTGAGGGCAGTCACCTCAGAGGAAGCAGACTGTCTGCAAATGATGTTTATGTTTTCTAACCTGGGAGCAGGGATTGCAAACCCCGATCTTCTCCCTTCTAGGGAAAAGATTCAGCTTGTAGGCACCTGTCATATACCCTCTCTCTCCCCTAATGAATATTTGATTCATTGATTCATTTTATTTGCATATATTAATATGCGAAGTTGAACAGTGTTTATGGTAGACCTTGGCTGTACAACCTAATACTTGTACAACTCTTTGCTTTCTAAATTCTTCTGCCTTGTGTTGAGGTTTAGAGCACCAGAAAATCAACTGCTGGTGGTTGTGACTATGGTCATTTGGTGGTATCTCTGATCTTAGCTTGGTGAACCAGAGTTCGTAGTTAAACTACAATCTCCCACACTGGCTCATCATTCTATGTGTGTCTGTATCAAACTTTTGAGTAACAGAGTCCTGCATCTATGACTGCAATTCAAGTAATTATTGATAATAACAGTTCTACCACTTCTCCTTCAAAGATGGAAATGGACCTACACGTTCATTTTGCTGTGTTGCTAACTTTAAATAACAGATGCCTGTTATCTTTAAAAGCAATCTTTACAGTGATAAGAAAATTAATTTATCTGTTAAAAACCCAGAACTGTCTTATAGTTGTCGATATCATACGTACCTTGTAAGGATTTCAATTGTTGAAGCTTTTTCCCTTCATAGTCTTCTATGATTTTTCCTAATTGCTGATAGTAGTTTTGCACCAGTCTGTTGATATTATTGCTGGTCCCATACACACTTTCTACAGCAGCTTCTACCAGTCTCTCCTGTATTACACAGTACAAGTCACAATTCATTTTCTAAGTCAAAAACTGAAGTGTTTTGATCTGTCTAAAACTGAAGAGCTAATGTATGTGCACACAAAATTGTGAATTTTGTGCTTTAAAACTGTGGCAGACTGAGATGCTAGAGAACAGGTATTTCTACTCATCCATGAACATTTCAACATGAAAAATTACAGTAAAATCTTTCTAATGTGCCTCACCTCCATCTGGGAAGGGGCCATTCCCCTATCTGTTCAATCTCTATAGCCCATTTTACCTGTCAACCGACTTGGCAAGGTATCTTCAATTTTAACACAGGTTGTAATGGTCTACTGCTGATATTTCTAGGCATAGGGTAATGCATACATGAAATTGCCTTCCATTTTAGCAGAGTAGCACTCATTTTGTTTGGAAAATTGCTATTGAACATTTCCATACCTTGAAGTCCTGTCCATCATCTGAACTCTTTTTTCCAGCTTCCTGTCGGGCATGCTGCAGCAATGTCCGCCCAATCACCTGTTCCATGTGCTGCTGAAGAAACTGAAGAGCTTCTTGGATTTCTGAGACTAGCTGCTGGTGAAATTCTAAATGGGTTTGCTGCGTTTCTTCCTCGAGCTTCTCTTCCTCTTCCAGAATGTGGGACTCCTGGTAATCAGACAAAAAGATAGCACTGCCATTTAAATATGTTGACAAACTTGATCAGCTTCACTCTAAAAGAAAGTCTTACACCCATTCAGGATGTTACTGTTTTAATCCTTAGAATAATCTAATTTCCAGCGGAAGTTTATGTACAGTCATTTAATACATTTGTCTTTGAAACAGAACTATTGCATCTGTCATGATATGTACAGCAACAGCTATATCCTGTCCCATTAGTCATTTCCAAGTGATGTATTCCCATTTTGTATTCTGTACTGTTGAATTTGGTCTTATTTCTATTAAAAATATGAACAACCTAGGCCAAATATCCTGATTCCAGTAAGAGATAGCTGTGGATGCCTCAATAAAGTGCACAGGAACAAGGTAAGGATACAGTTATGCACCTGGAATACTCGTACAGTTTGTGGGGTTTACCTGAGTAAAGTTGGTATAGTGGTACTACAGCCCTCCAGAGAGGTCATGAACGTGTTTAATAGCACTTGGAAACCATCTGAACTCTTGGCATCTACAGCATCCTTTGGCGGTGAGTTCTACAGCTTATCCACACATTTCTTAATTTTGAACCTGCCATCTAATAGCTTTGTTCGGTGCTCTCTTCTTTTACTAGAAACAAGTGAAAATTTGTTTCCTATTCACATATTTTATGCCCGTTTTAAAACCTATGATATTCCAGAAGACACCTCTTTTTTAGGCTGAAGAGTTCTAGTCTCTTGAGGTCTTTGGCTCATCCTTGCCACCATATTCTATGCTTCTTTTTAAATCCACTTTCCCTCTAAACTCTCTTTAGCGCACAACAGTATATACTTACTAGCACGACCTGTTCCGTCTTTCTTACGTGTATTAGCCTTCCACAGATTGCCTTCTATTAAGTTGCTGATGTGACTCATATTAATATTCTCATTTAAGGCTGAATAACAGTAAATTATTCTGGGGGATTCAACAGGATCTATTGGATGCCCTCTTGGAAATACAAAATGCAAGAAGAAGAACCTGCTCTGCCCACATTCATCTGTGGAAAATAATGATGTTCCTATTAATGCTGGGTTATTCTGACATGTCTTTATTTATAGCTCAGGCATAAGTTTTTGATGGTTTTTTTTAGACAGTCAGAATGTCATTAAACGGTTTCTCTTTTTTTTAAGATACCCAATGTCATGTTATCATGCCCAAGCTAGGATTCTTTAGTGTTGTTTTACATTTTATATGAAAACAACAGATTGACATGACACTGTCTACCAGTCTAAAATTGGCACAAGATAAAATTAAGTTTAGTTCAAATGACACAGCATGTCTAAAATTCTGGTTGAGTGTCTGTAAATTAACCTTTTCCTTAACTTCTTATATATTGGTTCTAGTTTTGGAGGTTGTTCATAACATTTTTTTCTCTCTGACTTTTCACAATTCCACACCTAGGCCCTACTTCTTTGGCAGCAAGGATCTTATATATGTTATTTTAGGCACTTCCTTGTGAGATGGGTTTTAGCTGGCCTTGGAAAGAGGCTGTAATGGAGAGAGGCCAAAGGAAAAGTAATACCTGGGGATATTTCATTTTTGTTAGGGAACACAGTGATTGCACCAATTAACGTCCCTGTGCAAGCTCAGTGAGAGGGAGCAGTGGAAAGCACTAACAAGAGGAATGCAGTCATATGCATTTGTATTTTGTTATTTTATACTTTATTTCTTCTGAAGGTTAATGAGATGTTGAGATTTTCGCACTTAACAAGAACTGCTTCAACAGAAGTATCAACTATGGAAATGGCAGCAGACAGAATTTCCTTATTCCTCTTCCAAGTGGAGAATTAGAGTTTGTATTATGCAAATCAGATTTAGAGGGATACAAAATATTATCTCTCAGCTAATCACACAGTGACAGCATGGAGCACAGAACTGCGAAGTGTTGGATGGGTTCAACCCATATGCGCAGCAGCTGTGGGTTGGGCAGGGGCTATCACTGATGCCTGCTAGGAGGGTCCTCTGAGGTTGAAATCTGAAATTCAGTGTTGTTCTAGGTAAATATCCAATGCAGATATGTAAATAACCAACAACACTTAATGGATTAACCCTAAAAAACACAGTCACAAACAGATCTGAAAGTGACTTGTGGGAATACCAAGTTTAGAAATCCCTTAAACTTTCTCCCATCTCCTTGACCTACAGGAGCCAGATTATTTGGAAGGATGTCAGGGGAACAGATGCTGAGCATCTTACGGACA
>JAVJGG010000054.1:34581367-34597956 GCA_035590195.1 Aviceda cuculoides | reverse complement strand
GAGGAGAAAGAATGAAAAATGATGTCAGTATAAAAGAGCTTTCTAGGTCTGGTGGAGGAAAGAATTTCTTCTGATGCTCAAGTAAGAACTTTTCAAGTGCATGTTATGGTCCCTAGCAGAATTAGTAGGAGTCTATCTTGCCCTGAAGCAGTACCTTGTGTAGAAGTCCTTTATGCATGTTGGCATGCCTTCTTTCTTTAGTATTTTCATATAAAATAAATAGCTAAATAAGCTTGCTATGATAACACATATTACAGATAACTAGCCAGTAGATAAAGTATTAGGGAATTTAAAATGTCTGCTCAAACTAAAGCAGGTACACTCAGACCTCCTATGCCAGCAGCGGGTGCATTTTTGACAGAGAATGTTTTCCTTTCTATTTGGAACTGTAACATTTTTATTTTTTGAGATCTTCTAAGGCTACTTCTAATGCCAGTCATCATGGCATACAAGACCTCTGGAGAAAAACGACCCTGACACTGTACCTACCACTGCCTTCTGTAACTGCCACTGGTCCTCATCTTGGCACGGGGAGGACCCCTTCTGCAGGGTATGTTGCTCTCTCAGTTCCTGAAGCAAGCTCTTCTTTCTGGACAGTCTCATGCGGGCCAGGGCTGCCATTCCAACTCTTCGGAGGGTTAACCTTCTGAGTACTGAACACAGCAGAAGTCGGTGTTTTTGCAATATATAGTTTACAGACCTGTAAAAAAGACCATTAAAAATCAGCTAAGCTGCTGGCTGATTTCGCACCCCTGTGTTCAGCAAAGTCATTGCTCAAAGATGACAAGAGTTACTATTCACTCTATGTAATGTCTTCTCACACAAAGCATGCCTTGGAAGTCTGCTCAGGTGTATAGAATGGGTATTGCTGTGATAGACGTCTAGTTCTGTCACGCTGAAGTTAAATTAAAATACAAACAGGAAGAAAATAAAGAAATAATCATCTAATTAATTTAATTTTTTAATTTTTTAAATTAAATTAAATTAAATTTTTTAATAGGAGACATGAAGTAAGATGAAAAGAGAATGTAATCAGAACTGCAGGGAAGTTGTTTCAAGAAAATGCAGGACAGCATATCATGGATTAACAAGGAGGTACACTCTGAAGAGACATTGAAGAAGCTAGTGTTAGCTGGCAGGGCAGACGTGGATGAAGTAAGTTTGTGGTGAATTTTGAAAAGAGCAAATTTTGAAGTTGATTTTGGACCACAAGAGTGAAATCTGTATGCACATTTGGGATGACATTGTTTGTGCCCGTATCTAACTTGTGTGTATGTGTAAGGCATCGTGAGCTCCCTAGATACCAAATTTTTGGAAACACTGAAGTCAGGGAACGTGGGAAGGTTGAACTGAAAAGTAGTGCCAAAATAAAGGTGTGCAATGGCAATAATACCAGTATTCCAAATAGAGAAGTCTTCAAATACTTTGATCTTTGACAATGGTAAATGCAGTCATTTGATATCTTAAATAAAACAAGACAGATAACACAGAATTTTGCATTTTTTGAGAATTATCTCTATCAAAGAGATGTTTAGCTATACAAAGATGAGATAAAACTGAAAGTTTCCTTGGTGAATACAGACAGAATGCAAGAGAGGAGTCATTATCATGCAAACTGCTGGTCAGTGAATGGTGCTGGACTGAACATTTTATCTTGAAGAATACCCAAATTCAATGTGACATACAGAGTGCAAAGAGAGGCTGGTTCGAGATTAGAAATCACTCACAAACATAGGAGCAGATACACAGAAAGCACACAACTTGACAAATCACAGAAGAGACTATTTTTTCTACTTACCCGGAGTCAGATTCTCTGGTTTTTTTTTAATTTGTTTTTGATACTCAAACAAAAAAACTAGAGTAACTGCCTCTCTGTCTGAAGATGCTCATAATCCCTCAAAACTGCTTTCCACAATGTAATGTACATAAGTTTTTATCTGTGCATGCAGCAGTGCACTTTTACCCCCCTGTTTACTGATAAAATCAGGCTTACTCATCACTGAGGCATCCTAGTCTGCTTACGACACCTTGAATTATCTTCTCTTGTTTCTCAGACAGGTGCATTTGCATCACAGCAGACAGAGCATATTCCTTTATCCATAGCTAAAAGCAGGGGAAAAAAATTACAATGGTAAAATACTCTGATTTCAGTCATTCTAGTCACCACATTAAGAAACAGGAGTTTATTTGATGTTATTTTGCTAAAAACAATCATCCCCCTCTTTCAAGAAAGAAATTCACACTGAAATAAAATTATTCTACTTAGAAATATTTTTTTCTCAATGATCAAAGTCTTAAACAACTCACACTGAAAAGAAAGGGAGGCTTTGCACTGGTTTGGATCAGTCCTGAGCTGTGTCTCCTACAGATTTTCCGGTTTCAGCAACAGAGGAACAAGAGAAAAAAGAACAATATGGCACAAAATATTGCATCACCTCTTATCAGCAGGTAGCAGTGGGCTTTTTCTTTGTGTTTTATTCACTAGTAGAAAATGTAATTTTTATTTTCACTGAACAAAATGAAGTTATCATCTTCCATCATGCTTTTGTGTATAGTACCCAATGCTAATAGTTAGAAATGGAGATTGCGTGATTAGGTTTATGGACTGAAAGTTTATGGTTCCTTCAATGTGGTACTTAGATCAAAGAATTTAATCTTTAAATGTTTTGATGGATTTGCCATTAGACTGTAAACTTTTGGAGATATGGACTTAAGATTTTGTTTAGTGTATTGCAGAATTTAAGGAATAATAAGCCATAAGAGAAAATGGTTGTAAGGCCCAAACTCTGTTACTGTGAGATATAGAGTATATTTTAAGCTACACTGGCAGCTGGATAAATGCAGGTTGCCTGCAGACGTATGCAGAGCCCTAAATTAAATATAATACTCAGGCTCTCTGTCAGCTTCACTTCATGTTCTAGCCTCATTCAGAACATGAGGGACTAAATTTTCTATTACTGCAGACAGCAAGGTTTCACTAGATCAGTATGTCTAGCAAAGCGTTAGATGTGTAACTGCACAATTGTTAGTGTTAGGAATTAGGAGTGGCACTGGGCCTTCCTACTGGATTTGATAGTCTTTTCCTTGGGAAGCAGTGATCTGTGCAGGAGAGGCTTTATCTGTGAGCACAGAATGAACTCCACCGGGAAGTGCAGAACAGGAGAAACCACACCATCCTCAGCTTTAAAATAAAAGTATTTTTCTTCCTTGGATAGCGCCTTCTCTGTAGTATACACAGCAACACACCTAACTGACCCCTCTCCATGCAGAAAACCTTACTGAAACATATGCTCTTGAGCAGGATGCCTGCGAAGGACAGACAGGCGGTCACCAACAGGTGACAGATGGAAAGAGTGCAGCTGAGCGTGAGGAGCACAGCCCAAAAGTCCGTATGGTGCCGGGGAGGGCACCGGGCTGCTCTCGGGAAGAGCCACAAGACGTACCTGTGTAGCCAGATCTCAACTGATTTGAGTCTAGGCGATTCTTAAAATCACAGTGCACAGCTGAGCACAGTGCCTTCTCTGACTGCATGCTGCAAGTGTCAAATTAAGGTTTATCAGGTCTCCAGGTATCATCATGACAGACGGCAAAAGCTTGCAGTAATACCTGTATCAGTATTTCCCTTTAGCAGCTCTGTGGATTTGGCTTCCTAGTGTTTCACACCTCTCTGCATACGCCTTGTAGATCCACTGCATTCTGTATTTTAACGTCTCTTTCAGCAGTTAAAAGAAAGGCTGAAAATTATCTTTTACTTTCCAGAAGTATTTTCATTTTCAACAAGATACTGGCTGTGGCTCAGATGTGGCTTCCCTTCATTTTTGGAGACCTGGTTATTGACTGAGATGTTGCTCTTGAAGGGCCTGTCTGCACACTTACTGTCAAACAGCATCAGGGTATATAAGATCACCATGACACAGAAGACAGGAGATGTTTTCTGAATTACAGTTGCAATGGTAAATGATATAATATTGCAGCCAAGAAACCAAAACATAGCACCTCTACTGCTATCAGTATACCCTATCCAAAAAGGCACTCAGAATTAAAACAGACAGGGACTGTAGTCGTTGTTTACTTCTGTTTATGAAGAAATAGTCTAGTTCTGTAGTGGTGAACCGAGCTGCTTTTAAAGGAAAAGAATGAGTCACCTTTTCCACTGCAAGTGCATTTAAGGTAAGCTGTATGCACAATTCATAAAAGGTCTCTTCACCTCCCTGAGACCAATGGAAAGCTGAGAATACAGCAGAAATTCCCCCGGTGCACAGTTATTAAACTGAACAGTAGAAGTACATCAGCCATATAAGTAGTAAGAGAACAAAGAGGAAGGAAGATTGAGATTTGGACCAAATACTAAACCAGTGTTTTGTCTCAAAAAGGCCATTAGGAATACGATCAAGAAGGGATGGATCAGCTGGGAATAAACAGAATATTGTGTGTTTTATTGGAAGCAACACTTCAGCAGCTCACTGGGATGGGCTGGGAGGGCTGGGTATTTGCCATCTCCAAAATACTAGAAGAACTCACACATACAGGCACAAATGCAGCAGCAAAGATCCTCTGGGAATCTTAATTTGAGGCTGCTGGCATATGGCTGAAAACCAGCAAAACAGAGACAACTATTTCATCGAGCCAGGTGGAAAGGTCAGGCGTTGTGCTGTACTGATCTTCCAATGCTGGGTTAAGTTGCCAGGTGTCTCTCCAAGCTTTCCCGTTCTTGAGAATAGCTTTACTTTGCTCAGAGATAGGTCAGTACATAGTGGAGAAAATCATGCTGCTTCACAGATTCAGTGGCTGGAACAGAGCTCAGGCTCTCCGATTCCTGCATTTAACCAGTAAAACCATTGTCAAAAGCATGGTAAATGGGGGAGTAAAGCTCTGAGGAATGTCTGGCTTCTTGAAGACTCACTGCAATCGGTATGCAAAAATGAGTATAAACCAAAGAGAAAGCAATAAAATGCACACCATGTGAAAACTGGTAAGCAGATGCCAGTTCAGCTTTCTGGGTGTCCAGCAATGATGTGGGAACGGACAGAAATCTCCTCACCCCATTGTTACTCTGTAAGCTTCTCAGTGTTTTGCTTCCTGGCAACAAGTCCATTACAAGACCTTCTGGAGCACTGCTAAAGTTAAGTATTACTCTCTGGCAATAAAGGTGAGGAATATGCCTTTTGTAGGTAATGAAAACCATAAAATATTTTGAGTTAGACCTCAGATAAAACAGCAAATTAG
This sequence comes from Aviceda cuculoides, assembly GCA_035590195.1. Lineage (NCBI taxonomy): Eukaryota > Metazoa > Chordata > Aves > Accipitriformes > Accipitridae > Aviceda > Aviceda cuculoides. The sequence goes on along the minus strand of JAVJGG010000054.1, from coordinate 34,592,730 downwards.
ACCCTAGTAAGCTCACTCTTTTTTCTGCAGCTCTCAGTTTGACATTTTTAGCACAGATTATTCAGGAAATAGAAGGAAAGCAATTTCTCCCTAACAGCCTGTAGATGGGGTGCGATGCATACTGAATGCCAAGCAAGTACCTCAGCCTGGTGCAGCAGTCTGCTCCCTGTAACTGCTGCCCAGGCAGGAGAGCTTGTCTACAGAAATCAGGATGTAGGGGCTCTGTGGGAAAATGCTCAAAATTTATTGTCATTAGTCATTTATTCCCATTTCCCTCTCGTACATCCTCAAGTGTATAAGGCAAAGTTAAATATGAAACTGATTTTTTCTTTTCATCTGTGAAAGAGATTCTGTTCCCCCAAAGGACGTCATATTCCAGATATGTATTAATGCTAGGAAAGAGAACAACAACAACAAAAAAAGTGGTTCAAGTAAATGGGAAAAATGTCTTTTTGAACTACCTTGAAAAGCACACATAAATACCTTGTGAAAAGCCTTCTGGCGTTAGACTTCCCAAGTCTGTAAAGCAGGTGACTATGTAACTCCTAGTACAGTACACTGAAAAAGAGGCAGATGAAAGACCTATCTCCTGCTGGAAAATGCCTGATAAATTAAAAGGCCTGTCAATATGAATGTTGATTTATGGACCTTCTGTTATATTCAGCACTGTAACATCTATGGGACCTCCTAAATGACATGATCCCCTCTCACAAGTGTCTGATCTCTTTTCTTCTTTTCTTAAGGTGGAAACAAAGTGCTCCTTTTTGTAGGACGCAAGTGTCAGGTTATTGCTTAAATGTGCATGCTGCCATGTTTATGCTTGCAAAGGGCCAAGAAATGCACTTTGGATTTGAATGTAATATAGTGAGTTATGGGATGTTTTTCAGACTTGTTTATACAGGAAAATCTGCCAGCCTAGCTTTGGTGGAATAGCTATCTCCATGCATGCTCTCTTTGGAGATATATATAGCAGACTTTTTTCCAGATTAGTTCAAACCATTTCCAAAAAGCCACATGCATTAAATTAAAAAAGCTACTTAAGCTCCTGCAAAGAATATTGTCATGAGGAATCACATGTTTTCCCACTAGGAGAAAGCCTTGTCTCTTCTAGGAATTTATCCCACAGAATCACTTGTCCTTAGGACAGCTCTGTCTGCTGCGCAGGAAATTTTTATACTGAATAAGGCCTAACTGCAGTGCTGGTGACCCAGAGACCAATGTGAGAGCTCTGTCATTGCTAAGTGAGTTCCTCTATAGCTCAGTAATTGCTGTTAATGATGTCAGCAAATGCTTTATTCTTTTTTTTTTTTTTTTTTTTTTCAGCTAGGAAGTCATCTGCTTTATATTATGAGTGCTACGGTACACTGAAAGTGTTGAAAAGTTAACTTTCTAATTTAAATAACCTATGCTTGGGCATGACTGCAGCATCTGAATTCACATACAATGAATCCATCATACAGTGCTGCCCGAAGAGCTGTTATCCAGCAACTGAGCGCTGGAGATGAACTAATCCCTTGAGAAAAAATCCCAGGGAGTGGTTTCTCCACTCAATACTGTGCCCAATGATAGTAACAGAGGAATGCATAAACAGCATTTTTGGAATAAAACTTCCGACCTGAGATCTCCCCCTCTGTGGAGAGCCTCCTGGCCATTAAATTCCATCCTGTCCGGCCCTGAACAACAGCTGAGGTTCAAGAGGACAGTGGGAGGACCAGAACAGAGGTGCCCTAACATGCACTCCGACTTCTGGGACTAATCCTAAGTTGCACACCAGTACCTCCTCCTTCTCTGACTGTGGTTCTTTAATGACAGCAGGTACCACCACAGTGCTTTGGGCTCCATGCACTATGGGACATACTTGTATTTCACCTACTAGATCAGACTGCTCAGGTCATTCACATACAAGGACAGGCAATTTGTGAACCCTCGGTGAATGTGAGAATGAACAGCAACCTAGAGGTTTAAGCTTGCCAAGTCAGGTATTGAATATAAACCTTGATAAAAAGAGGCAAAATAAAAAACGTTGAGGTCAGACATTGTTTCATTAAACACTGAATGTATAGGTATGCCAAATTCAAACACTAAATGCCAGCCAGCAGTCCTAGAAAACACAAATGCCCACTCTTAATTTAAAGCATGTGAGCAGACTCACTGGCATCAGTGGTCATCTCAAGCATATTTTGGTTTAGTTTGCTAGATATCCCTGTGACACAGAAACAGAAGAGGCAAGCAGAATTGATTTTTGGATTAGTTGACATAACAGGTGAGTTACAGTAAAGTAAATATAAAGTGATCAGGGAGGTGCATGTTGTGTAACTCCAGATTAAGGAAAACAGAGAAGAAAAAAGGAAATGGCTAAGAATTTCCAATGAATAATTTTACTTTTGTATTCCCAAGGGTGTTCTGACCAGCGACCACTGGTCAGCAAACCACTCCACCAGATTTAGTAGGAAGCCCAGTTTCCTGAATCACAGGGTTTCATGGAAGAACCCTAAATATGAGTGGGTGGAAGAGTTAAACACATTATAGCAGTGTATAATAATTAGGGACTCAGTCAGTATGTTATTAACCATGTACTGGATTGTCCAGGCACTCTGAAGAATGAGGGTAGGGAAAAGTATGATTTTACCAGTGTTAAAGAACTCTGCCAACCTTTTATTTAAGAAGCTCCAATTACTCTATACGTTGCAGAACACAACACTTGGGAAGGGGCACACCTTTGTATAGAGAAGGTCTTTCTTTGACTAAACTGTGTTAGTTTTCAAAGCAGTGTTAATAGAGACATAGCACTGCATGAATAAATGGAAGGTCAATTTGAGTTCTAGCATAATGCTGAAGATACCTGCCTCCACATTTACTGTTGTTGCTTTTCTTCTCTGGTGTCAGTGCCCTCTATGCTGAGCACAAACAGAGCAGGAAAGGTGGATGTGTGTTTCTTCACCTTCTCAGAATAACAAATAAGTTTTATATAAAGTGTGTATCATATGTTTCCAATTATTACAGTATTAATACATAAAAATTATTAAGAAATACTTATCATTGTAAGGCCTCCTTTCCTGTAAACTGTACTCATATGTACCCTCTCCAACCAGATCAGATGAAGGGTTTTTTGAACTACTTCTGTAGATGCTGAGGACATCACACAGCAGCCTTGACAAAAAATGTTTATGAGCTGACAAAGCTGTCAAACACTGTGGACAGATGTTCAGTAATTATTCTCTGACTCCTCTATGCCTACATGCACAGCATATATTCACTCCATACTGCAGGTCAAACTGCCCGCCCCGAGTCTGGACCTGTGTCTGGACCTGGGCTGTATATTTACAGACAAAATACTCTGCACAGATAAGTATCTTGATAATTTTTTTCCATGTCCCTGTTTTTAGACCCTGGTATCCCACAATGTAATATGGGTCTTACCTTTTTTTCTTGCAATAGCTGTTCCTGGAAAAGCTTCCAGCGTCTCTGGCGGTGGGCCTCCCATTTCTCCAGCTGAGGGACCAAATTCTCCTGCCATTCCTCTTTCAGAAGCTCACATTCTCTTACAGAGAGGCTGGTCACGACAGGCAGGGTCTGAAGAAACAGCTCCGTCACCAACTCCACTAAAGCATGGGAAGCTTTAGAGTACAGCTCCTAACAGAGGGACAAAGAGGGACAGAGACAGACAGGTGAGAAGGTGAACCCCCCCGGCCCTTTGGAGCTGTTTCATTGCCTGTCTCCATGATGCCAGTGAGGGAACCATGTCCCAATGAAGACACTGGGTCAGTGACTGACCCCTAGAGCTAAAATCCAATGCCGATAATGCTTGAGTTAAAAAGACCAGGTTTCATAGATGGAACAACTTAAATGTTTTGGTTCAAGGCACACAAGGGCATTTAAAACGCAATAGTGGCACGAGCACATGAGAACCTGAATGCTAACTGTTGCCCACATGCAACTGCAGTACAAAGAATATCTAGTTTTACTGGCTATGGCGATGCATTACAAACCCAGCTATTCTAAAAGTTACGGAAACTGTGGAAAAAATCCAGTCTAGCACAACACCTTGTAGGCACATTTTCAAAGGTGCTGATATGAAATGAATGAAGGCAAGAAAAAAGGAAGAGTTAAAAGGGACAGCACAGCTTTTAGGCAAAATTGACATTACTCATGTTAATAGTTGGTGCTCCAGAATATGACACTCTTCAATGCCAGAAGGACAGAACTATTCAAATTCCTTCTGACACAGAAGCAGTTCAAGCCTAGGAAAACAACCATCTTCCAGCATTTTCATTAAAACTAGTCCCATATGAGTGGTTTTCAACTGCTAAGGCTGTTTCACTCACAAGAAGAGTTTGGGTGATTTAGTCAGATGGCATCAAAGCTAAAAAGTCTGTTCAAAACACACAATTTCACTTTCAACTACACAGTGATGATATGAACTGTTTTTGCAAACTTGGTACAATTTGAGATAATCCCTGAGGAGAAGGAGTGAGAGCAGGTAGCTTTCCCCAGTGGAAGTGAAAAAAAATCACATTGGAAAGGTCACACGGACACTGTGGTACTCCAGTAGTATGAAGAGCTATTTTTGTGTGAGTTCCACTTGATCTTACCAGTCCAAAAAGCTTTATCACCTACTTGGTTTTGCTTTCAATGTAAATCAGTGTTAGCACTCTTGAAAACACTTGTATTACTTTCTTTTCCTTAAAATACAGCTAATATTTTTACAACTCGTTTCAGCATTCCTGTTGCAAGAACAAGTCAAGTCTTCTAGCTGTGCCTTCTTTTAAATATAGGTTTAATTACATTGTCTTAAATGATCAAAATCTAGAACCTCTCAACAGAAACACAGAGATATGTCAAAAACATTTGTCTGCAGCTCATAGACGTGAAAAGTTGTAGCTGACTTGTCTGTCTTGGGAAGATACACTGGTATAATATAGTATTGTGTAAGAGCCCATTCCATCTGCTAGATGTGGTATCATGAAAAAGAAAGTAAGACACACAACCCCCCCTCAAAAAACAAAAGAGGATGTTAAGTTACAAAGTCAAGAACTCAGAAATAAAGAATGACCAGAACTTAGGTTGCAAGTGAAATCTTGTTCTGTGCCACTATAATGATAAACCTGGGGCTCACGTACTGTTTCCATAGGACCTTTATCTGTTCCATGTTTAAGTTTATCAACATCCATTGAATGGATAGATTTCTTACTATTCTTTATTTTGTATTTCTCATTTTTTGTAAAATATCCAAACTGTGCACTGAATACTAAATTATTATTTTCCTCCTAGGATCTCTCTAGGATGCTAATCACCATATTAATTAGCTGTTTCACAAACAATAAACAGCTTATCTTAACAGCTCCCTGCAGTAACCTCTTCTTATGGATAAAATCAAAGCATGACACTATCAAAAGTGTTCACTACACCTTTGAGATGAGCTGTCTTGATTTTTTGCACCCTCTTACCTTTTTTAACCATGTTTAAAGCATGCAAGATTTTCAGAATCCAGCTCCCACTAGCTTTGTTTAATCTTAAAGTGTTTTGAATTCATGTAAATTGGGCTACAGGTTTCTGAAACTGGGTACTGGGCGTAAGTATGAGAATTAGTAGTCAAAGACCCAACAATTGCATACATAATTTCTGTAACACTTCTCCCATTTCTAGTGACTGCTCACAATCTGAACATGACAGTATCATTAGGGCAACATTTGCTACACAGGTGCATCCTATGCCGAAGAATGGATCTACCCTACTCCTTAATTATTATAGTTACTAGTTCCTGCTACAAGAGGCAGGATTTTTCCTATCTTAATCATCTGTGTAGTTGTGGGCCTGGTTTAGCTTGCCAACACTATTGCAAAATGGTTTGTTTGAATTGTCTCTTCTTCTGCTATTTATTTTAAAATTCAAGTCTCAAATTCTGGGGTTTAACAAAAGCTCAAAGATCCTATGTTTCTAAGTTCTGTATCCCATACAACATTTAAAGAACAATCACTCTATCTCTGTAAACTATCTCTTCTCTGAGCTGTGCTAGTCTTTCAGGACAAGTTAATTCTCCTGCCTTTACTGGGTGTTTAGAGATATAAGAATTTCTCTTGGGTCTGAAATAGTTCAGAGTCTGTGGCATTTCTACTGCAACCTCTAAAGATCTCAGGCAGGGTGTTAAGGAACTCTATTCTTAAACAGAGTTCCACCTATGGCAGCTAAATCACTTTGCAACAAACACATTTTGCTGCAGAACTGATGGCATTTCCCTGGCACACTGACAGCTTTGTATTATTATTTACTAGGAAATCTTTTGCACAGAACATAAAGAAGGTATTTTGTTACTTGTTTTCCTGCCATGTTGTTTAAAGACCAAGTGAACAGAATTCTGCTTGCACTCCCTGCAGCTTCAAATTATACTGTATATTTACCTTTGGCACTACCAGAGTGGGTACATAGTTACCCAGGAAAAATGTGAGTAGGTCCTGTTCCCACAAAATTACTTAGCTACATCACCTCATTAATGTGATGGGCCAAGTTATCTTTACATCAAAGGTCCTTAACTATTTGTTTGCAAAATAATTCATGGCCCTCTGCTGATACTGGTGTATGAAAGGACAAGAAAGTGGGATTAGAATTCCAGGAGCAGTTTTTTACATCAACATTCCCTTTAAAAATGAAACCACTGGCTGAATACATGGAAGGGAAGCAGGACTAAGCAGTATGTTCTTTACATCTCACAAATGTTGCAAACTGGCACGTAAAGCAACGGGAAGCCTGGTCAGGTGCTGTAAGTCCCTGGGACGGTGATTTTTAACAGGGCTTTCCCTTGAAGTTCTGTTAGAAATTCTCTGTGCGGGATACAAATCCTGCACTTAGTGGTCTCACCTGTGGTCCAGGATCACAAAATAAACCGCCGTCAGTGATGACTATCTGTCAGTGATGACTATCTAACTAAATATTCACTAGAACACTAACTTCTCTTCAGTGCTCAAGGAACCACTAGCCGCTTCTTTAATCTGAACACGACCATACGATCATCAGACCCCAGGCAGTCCTTGCAGCCCAGACCCCACCACGACAGCATGCTCTACCCAGAGGACGTACCACAGGTACAGTATGACGGGCACTGTGTCTAATGAGCACTTTAAAGAACACAGTGGAAAGGCCTTTTAAAATTTGGTAGGGGGAATGGCAAGTCTACATTTAGGAAAGTCTGCAGATGTGATTGAATTCTACCAAAGCGACTCAAGCTAACAAAATAGTTCAAAACTATTCATACTCTAAGGCATGTACTTGATCTGAAACGGCAACAAAACCTGTCTGTGAACAGGGATGGTGCACTACATATTATAAAGCTTATTTTCCACAGGAAAAAAGAAAACCGTTAAGAAATCCTACCTCTTCCAGGATCTTATTTTTGGACTAGAACCTCTACAAAATAGTTCTTACAAGCTTCCTGATATGCCATCTCTTGTTTTTAGAACTTTCACTTAATGAAACTTATTCAAATTGATTCCATTAATAGAATAGCTGATTGCAGTGTTGAATGAACCTGTTTGTAGTACCTGGCAGTCAATTTCAAAGCTTTTCAAAAAACCTCCAGAGAAATTCATCAAGCATAAAGAAATACCATGGGGTATATGCAGAAATAAAATGGGCTCAGATTAAAATGCTGAGTGCATCTGAATTTCAAACAAGGCAATAAATATATAATTTTGTCAAAAACCAGGGGAAATACACAGCTTATCAGATTTCACTACAAAACCAAAGAACAATATTATGCTCGCCCTCAAACACGAATGATTAAAAGGTTCCTACATGCAGGTGAGAATAAAGTGAATAGTGAAATTGTGAAGCAGGAAAATGTATTTACAAAGACAGGTTGTACTGTATTTTACATGCCAGCCACTGACTAGTATATATTACCTCCAAGAGGCAACTGCACAGCTATTTGTTAACTTGTGATAGCTATTTGTTAACTTGGGATACAACAGCATTTCATTAAAATAATTAAAACTTCTGGTCAAAGCTGTAGAACACTCTTGCATGTATCTCCAGAAGCTCAATGGTTTAGGAGGTAAGAGATTCATCTCCCAACCCATGTTGTATCTTATTAAGGACAGAGATTCAATACTCAGATCATGCATCCCATAAATACTCCAAGCGTTCTTGGACACCACTGGCCACTAGAAAATACTTCACATTATAAACTCACACTAAATGGGGAAAAGCTGACTGCATGTACTTCTTCCTCTCTTCCACATGAATAAATCTGGAATGCTAATCAGAAAATGAAAACAGTACCCCGCTTTTAAGCATCCTAACACCAATGAAACACAATGACATTGAAGTCATTAGCTTCTTAGCACAAGCTAATAATAATAATAAAAAATTATTTCCATGCATTTAAAATGGAGGTTCATTGAAATTTCAGTCTTGTTCCCTCACTGGTCCTTGATTTATTCAGGAGGCAGTTTCAATCTTCTCTTTCTGTACTCCCTTTTTAGAAATGTGCCTTTGTAGATAAGGTTATGTCCTTTACTAGATCTAACTATTAACAAATTGTGAATCCATATAGAGGTAAAATACAATTTCTTATGCAGTAAGGCAAGAAGCAAACTTCATAATGAAGGCTATCCATATGAGGCATCTTGTATCAGCTTTGACTGAAATGACCAGATGAAATTTAATCAGTGCCCAAACCCAGAACTAGACTGAGCTCGCATGGTAAGAGTTAGAGTTTCAATCTATTAGATCACACTGTCTTTCAGCCTTTTTGGGGTAACTCACAGGGCAAAATTTTCAAAGTGAGCATCTGAAGCGGACGTCTCTTGAAATGGATTTCCATCTGAGATAAGCTGTGGGTAATTCACCTCGAAAAGAAGCTAGCTCTTGGTACTCAAAAGTGCAGTCCACTCCATGAAAGCACCGCTAACCATATCATGTTAATGAAATTACATAAGGAAAGTAATAAAAGAGTAAGTCTCTGAGAATCTGTACTTTTTATTTTGACAGAAATAATTTCTCCCCTTTTATTAACAAAGGAAAAAAAATCAAATACTTTGCTTCAATCTCACATTCATGTTTACCTATTCATAAAATATTTATTGCCTTGCCTGTTGATAATACTTATTACTTAATAGCTTTTAGTCTAAATTCCTCTGCATTTCTATGTTCTGTCAAGTCAAATGAAATAACATTCTGGTGAACTGCTATCAGCAAAGGGGAATTATAAATGACAGTAAATTGTGTGTTTTTACAGTTTTGATGTTAAGGCTGAGGAAAAATAATTATCTTAGCAGGGACTATGTAATTCCTAGCTGTTAATTGATTTCCTTTGTGCAATCTGCATGTCTGTTTTCTTAATAATGAACTATTAACCACCGACCTCTTTTCACTTCTCATTTCCCTACTGAAATAAGTAGGTAGTTCACAAAAAACAAGGAGAAAGAAAAGAATAAAGGTTGGTGAACATCTGATATGCTAAACTTGAGACTGACTTGCAAGGAGATAGCCATTAATCTTTTCAAGAAATCACAAGAAACAAGAAACAGAACAGGATATATTGGGGCGGGGGGTGTGTGCTTTTGCTTCCATGTAAGAGAAAATTACTGTAAAAACTTTGCAACTGAAAAGCTACCTAAGCAAATACAAAACTGTTACTGCAGCACAATATCCCTTGCATGTGGGATAACTCTGCAGACTGTGTTTATGAAAATACTAGGCTGAGCCATTCAATTACCTCTGACACAACTCCTCCTTCAGTTATGGTATACTGTGTTAACCAAAATCACTTGCCCCCATTCCTCAACTCGCACTTCAAAAATTAGTTATGGAGCCTGTGTCTAGACACAGACTATTCACCTACAGCACACTATTTTAATCCACTAGTATGGCTGAAAAGTCCTACACTATCCTCCAAATATAACTCATTCATTCACTTCAGGCATCAACAGATTCCATTGACCTTGGTTAAATAATTTTAATTGATTTATTCATGTGTACACAAAACAAATGTACTCAATTATTCTATGCAAACACAGTCAGCTTCCAGATCATTGCATTTTTACATATTTTTTCACCAATTTAGATAATTCTTTGATGTACTATAGCACTACAGGCTACAGTAGTGCTAGACGGTTATATAAATCTATCTTGATGAACTCACAAACTGTTCAAAAGAAGAAAAAAAGAAAAAATAAGAAAGGCACAGAAATTTGAGAAGGGCTTAGAACAAGGTAAGGCTATTCAACAACTGAGTGGCACTTACCTCTAAGTGACATCTTTTCTTCTGTCCCCAGGACATTCATTGGTTTCCTATTTGCTCACATGGTGAGCTTTTCCTTATATTTTAAAATCACCTCTTGCATTGAGGTTATCTTTCTACTTATTCATGAAACTAAGTCTGTCAGGCTTGCTGCCCTGCTTGCTCATACTAGGACAAACCAAGGTAACTGTTGAAATAAGTCAAGTCATTCTAGCACACAACAGTTGGAAGAATGGAGGGCCTAAACTTTTTATCACATATAAGCCTTTATCACATATAAGACCTTCCTAGGTCCTTTTCCCTTGAAATAAAAAAAGGTGTAATGGCCTTCAAATATAGCAGCTAAGGACCATGCGCTTAGGGCAAGAGCTGGGCACTTGGACTTCTGCGCTTGGTCAAGTGAATTTGTCAGAGTGCAACCCTCGGGAACTTTGTACTGGCTGTCTTCCTTAAGGATTTATTCTGGTTTGTCATCCACAGTGGAAGTTTTGATACAGTACTTAAATGGGGGTGGATGGTTTAGAAAGCTGATATAGGATGGAGGCACCTGTACGCTCTAAGACAGTTGCTTTGAAAGCTGCTAGTAACTGCTCTTAGCTGAAGGTATGCCCGAGAATGGGACCTAACTCTAACTAACAGGATATTATGCATTTCTTTAACATTGGTGGTGTTACAGTACATGAACTTACTGGATGTTACTCCAAATGGTCATTTGTCTGAAACATGGCTGTTCTTTACTAGGATATTGGTGTTTATCTGATAAACTGCAATATTGATGATGCCCCAAAGACCATGAAAGCAACTTAAGAAAATAGAGGTCTTGGATGTGGAAAAAAAATCCCACCATGGTTGGGTTCTGCTGCCATTAATCTGAAAAGTGTGGTGTGATTCATTCCAATTCTGGGGATTTCCAACCAAAGTCAAGATGGCAATCATAGAAATCATAGAATCATAGAATAATTTAGGTTGGAAAAGACCTTCAAGATCATCAAGTCCAACCATCATCCATGCCCACTAAACCATGTTACAGAGTACCTCGTCTATGCACATTTGAACACCTCCAGGGATGGTGACTCAACCACTTCCCTGGGCAGCCTATTCCAATGTCTTACAACCCTCTCAGTAA
>JAVJGG010000054.1:34554615-34581267 GCA_035590195.1 Aviceda cuculoides | reverse complement strand
CATCAGACTTGTGCTCCAGGCCCCTCACCAACTTGGTTGCCCTTCTCTGGACACACTCCAGCACCTCAATGTCTTTCCTGCAGTGAGGGGCCCAAAACTGAATGGGTACACAGGTAGGAACTTGTCTGGAACCCTAAATCCTGTGAGTACTGGACAACGTTAGATTTTTCAGCCCAGAAGAAATATGTGGTATTTCTTTAATCCTGAGCCAGTAGAGAGTATGAGCTACTTGGAAGAGGGGGCAGATAGGATGCTATTGCTAAATCTCAGTTATGGAGAAACTGTGATTTAGATAACACTTTGCCTCCTCTTGGATTTAGGTAATTAGCTTGTAGTAAGACATCTCAGTTTTATCTCCCTTAAATGCAACACCTATTTAACTTCTGTGTGTGGGAAAGCATACCTACTTTGTGCAGTTTTGCAAGGCTAATTTTCATTTGCAACAAAACAAAAACTGGGCTGAATTCTTAAATATTTAATTACTTCTAGTTCTTTCCACTCTGACTGTGTTTACAAATGTATGAATCCATCTATTTTAAATGTCTTGCTGTCTATCTTTGGATGTCTTGCAGACCACAGGCTGAGGAATATTCATCTGAATATCTGTGGAGCACGCCAGGTTGACTCTAGAGAGTTTCACACAGTTTTTTTCAGTAATATTGCTAGGTTTCCATTTCTACTGGAATGATAAAAAAGCAACAGAACACAACACTCTACTGGTGAACTTCTTTTCTTGCCTTCTAACTTACTTAATAATACATGCTTGTAGTTATGGAAATATGGAGATTAAGTGAACAATAGAATGTTTAACCAAATCTTTAATTTAACTTTTTCCTTGCTCATGGTAGAACAGAAACAGCAGAGTCGAAACCTTCCAAATGAGTGCAAGGCAAATGACTATCAGTTAAGCTTCATGGAGTACAGACCTTCGGGAATGACAACATGGAGCTCTGCAGTGTATGCAGATGTGCCCAAACCAGCCGTTTCTATAAACTAGCTGGTTAAAACCCGTGTGGGACATAGGTCTTTCTCGTGGTTTAACCCCCCAGCTGAAACCAGGACAGTCTTGTAGCACAGTGCTGACTACAGTTGCTGGTACATAGCTGGTTAGTTTAATATTTGCTTGCTTAGGTCTACCTGAGCTACCATCACACCACTGCATTGTGGAGTATCTCAAATTCCTGTCACCTTCCCATGGGTATCTCGCCTTCCCCACTGGTACCAGTAGCTTCTCCCTAGCAGAAACCCAGAGAAACTAAGTGAAGGGGCAAGACCCTGCTGCCCAGGGAAAGGCTTCTGCTTGTCCAAGGTGCACTTCTGCTCTGAAAGCGTGGTGGAGCAGAGAAAGAAGCAAAGGCATTGTGGTTGTGAGATGCAACTCCTTCCCTTAATGGCAAAGCTACTTTTGCTTTTATGCCCCAGGTAATGGTCAGCGTGTAACTACTGCACTTCCCTCAGCTGTAGAAGTCAGAACAGCTCCATTTACCTACAGTGGGGCTATGCTCTTTTGCATTTTCTCTTCTTTCTAGCTTATGCTGCTTACAAGTTATATTCAGAAGCAGTATGCTATCTTAAAACAGTCTGTAATATCTGTATTTAGGGTTAAGGGGAGAAAGTGCAGTTGTTCATTATGTTAAATGTCACAATAAGAATGTTTTAGTATAGAAACAAAGTGGAAATTAAGATTTGTGGATCCTCATTCAACAGATGCCAGTTGGATCACAATACTCGCAGTTTTTCATGTCTGGCAGTGTTTGTTTGGGTCTAGGAATAAGAGAGCAGCTGTAATATGGAATATAATGGCTTAGAGCTGAGTGAATTGGCACAGTTCAAGTTTGTGCAGCTCTCCTGGCAACTTGGCAATTCTAGAAACACTTAATTCACCCAAACCAATTTTTCTTTAATAGAGAAGAAAACTTAGCTAACAGTGCTGAAAGAAATAGGATTTTCAGTCTGATCTTAGTGTCACTAAAGCAAAGTACACAATAAAGGAAAACAATATAATTTCACAAATGAGGTGGAACTGTGCAGGGTTAAAAAAAAAAATTGGTCTCCAGAGTTCATGTGAATTGAGGAAGGGGGTGGAGAAGTTAGTAACTCTGGAGAATGGACTATGCAACAATATTAGCAGACATGTTGACTTTTCTTAAATTAAATAGGTTTGTACAATTAATCTACTTTGATGCACTGGCATAGCCCTCCAAGGAAACACTTCCTTTCTCTAAAGCAGTAGCTCTTCTCAAATATCCTGTTGCTTGCATAATTACATAAAACAATGGCAAAACTATTTGTTCTAGATACAGTGGCTTTATTTTTTTTATCAACTGAATTTGAAAAAGTGCATGTGGACTAGTGCTAATTATGATTGTGTGGGTATCTTATCCTAACGTGATAAGGACTACAAGTTTTCATAACACCCTGATCTGGTCATAATTCATCATGACAAAGATCCTGTTGAGCTGGAAGTGATTAGTTCCAGCCTAATTAAAGGTCACTGCTGACTACAGTTTTGGGCTTCATCAGGTAGATCGAGTTATCCTATTTTTTCAGTGCAGACAGAAAATAATTAAAGGTGATGCAAAAGCATGAAGCATCTACATATTTTCCAAATCGGTAACATAAAGAAGTGTAAAAATACTACTTACATCAAAGATCTGAACTTATTTCAGGGAACTAACTAGTGTCAAAACAATTTCTCTGAGAGGAAAAGAGATGAAAAAACTATTTTTGGAGATGTAGTGAAGTTAACTAAGAATAGTACCATCCTACCATGGTGCAGAGGAGATAATTATGCTACATAAATGAAGTCTCTCTCGTCATAGTAACGCCAGACGACGTATGTTCTTAACGTTATTGCAGCCTTGTCGGCCACCCAGGCAGCACATTTTGGCAGACCACACAGGCATTTTCTGACTAATACAAGGTTAGGAAACATAATGTGTTGGGAAGGTAATGGAAAAGGCAAGCTAATGTGGAAGACTGTCCTGTCTCCATCTCCTGGTTTGCCAGTCTAGCTTCCTGGAGCTGCCATGATCTCTCCTGCACCTCCCCAATCCTGCCAGAGGCCTGACATTGTGTAGTGGGTTTAGAGGATCTTCAGAATTATTTTAGTAAATGACACATATCACTAGAGGTGGCACCTTGTAGAGATCTGCAACAGCCTCTGTGCTCTCGCAGTCATCCTCCTCCTCCAGTTCCCACTGTGCTTGCCGATGTTTCTCTAACAGCTCATGGTAAGCCTGAAAGAAACACAATAGGTAGATTTAAATAGATGAAAAGGTTTTGATAGCTTCTTATGATCCTCCCCTTCCCTGATCCCCTTCCCATTTACCATCACAACAGTAAGTACTTATGTAGAACCATGACTCAGATGGAAATAAAACTTGCCTTACCACTTTAATTTGAGCATATCCAGTCTTGAGTATGAAAACCCACAGACTCAGCAATTTGGGGTTAAATAATATGTACCCGATACTGGAAAACACATGAAATCATCTGAGTTGCAATCTACTTTCCTGTGTATGAATACCACTTCATCATAGCCAGTACTATGAGGTGCAGAACAGCCATCAGACATCATTATAATACACCCTAGTTACAGCTGTATCACACTGCATAGGGCTTTTCCACTGGGGTTGGTCACCATGTCCCCCAGTGGTCCCTAAAAAGCTGATCTATGTCTTGGTCCTGATTTGGTCCTTGGTAACAGATTTAAGAGGGATGCAATTTTTTTCTTCAAGCCACGGCTGTGATGTGTTGGCAGGCTTATGTGCTGTAATAGAAGACTGAATTTCACAGACAAAGAACATCTCATTCTATAGACTAATGAGTGTCTTATACATAAATATTCCATATTTTGATTTAAACTGCCAAGTGCCCTCTTACATTCCCATGGTAAGTATGGCTTTCTTCATTAGGTATGTCAATAGGGCTCTTCCAAAGAGCACCGAAGTGCTCATAAATTCTTCACGTACAGGTCATTCTTGTAGAGGTGGACTTTAAAATTTACACTTCTCATGAAATTGTAGTTTACCACAGAATTTGACAAGTTAATTGCTGTAACTTTTATGTCCACCGAGGGCAGGGCTGAGCAAGACCGGGTTACTGTAACTGGCACTTTTTTGGCTTGTGTGCTTCACCTGATCATTCCTGTATTCTCTGCCTTAAACAAAAAAAAAAACCAACTCCTTTTCCAGTGGAAACGTAGATGAAGGAGACAGGATGATACAGGGACTCTAACCTTTACTATCTAAGTCATTCTGTCATATAAAAAAAAAAAATCAGAGCTGCAGCAACTAAATCATTACCATCCAACTCGTGTTCATAAGAAACTGATGTGAAGAAAGTTCATTGCAAAATCCACCTTCTTAATTGGCAACCACTTAAAATTCAGCAGAAAGGTCAGTTACTGCCAAGGCTGTTACCATGGTGGTGCGATGAGGTGGAGGACGGAAGGCAGAGAAAAAAAGTGCATTTGATGGCTACAACTCTGGGCTGATGAGGATTCAGGACCAACTCCTTCACTGCTGGGCTGGCTGCGAAACCAGCTCCTCAATGTGAAAATAGCTCCTCAACACTGAGGGGATTGTTTGCACAAAATAATTACTGAACTATTTAAGTCAAATCATGGGAGCTGCAGATATATATGTATTTTTCTTATTCTTTAAAGAGTCTCTGGACTCAAGACCCCATCTGTTCTGGGACAAACAGAAAGGCAGCAGAAAGGCTTAAATTTCCTATTTGTTTTACTATTTGCACACAGACATTTCATAATACTAAGAGTCAGTTGTGTTCTGTCCTGCAGCATGAAGTGCAAGTTGCACACTCTTGCTCAGCCTAAGCAGATTGTTAGTCTACAGTTTAACTAAGTATTTGTTAGCTTTCTAAGGTGCACAGAATAGAGTATCTCTTGCACAAAGCCGTGTGGCTCTACCTTTGTAGGGGAAAAGTCAATACAAAATTTTTAAGCTTTGTTTAATGAATTTGGGATGTGTCCAAGAGCTTTGAATGTGATAGAATTATTTGTCTCAAGTTATGAAAAGCCAAAAAGGTGAAATATGCTCTACTGTTTTAAAGTGCCTGCAACCTTTTGTTTAGAAGTGAGGTGTTGCCAGACAGGTGTTGCATACAAGAACAGAAACTGCATTATCCAATTCGTACAATATAATTAAAGAACTTGGCCCTACGGTACCAAATAGCAGTGTTGAGACCAGTAAATTTTGACAGTTTGCTACAGCTGGAATCTGGGTCTTCGCATACAGTAATTTATCTAAGGTATTAGATTTCTTCAGAAGTTTAATGCTGCTGAATGTAACCACTTTAGCCTTAAATTATTTCTTTTCATGAAAATTGAGGATTGATTTTTTTTTTTAATTTCTTAATAACTTGGGTCTGCAGCTCTCAACATTTACAGCTAAGAACTCTGATTTCATATATACATTCTGAACAATAACAATAAAGCTCTGAAGAAAATATGGCCAAGAAAACATTACACTGGCCATTGTATACCACATTAAATTATCTACTGCAAACTTTCTGTAAGGTATCCTGATCATAATGAGTTCTCCCTCTGCTTACAGGGAATTTGATAGTCTTCTGAGCCTCAGCAACCTCACTCATAGAAAGGCAATTAGATCAGTGCAGTCTGCGTTCTTCTGTAATGCAGGCCAGATACCTTCCTCCAGACACTTCCTATATTGAACCAAACAGTATCTAAGTAAAAGGTATTTTCTATAAAACCTGTATAATCTAGCATTAACACCCTTTGGCATTTTGTTCCAATGCGACAAGACCAACGCTGCAGGAAAAGTCTCTAGGCAAGCCTAGGCAACAGGAGTCTGACCCTATCCTACCTGTGCTAGCGTATACGATTCTCAGGAGGACTCAAAAATCCCTATTTTATGGAACTGGAAGAAATATGCAATATATTTGGCCTTAAAAACTAATGGAACAGTGAAAATAAGCTTCTACATGCTCACCTTAAGAAAATCATGAACACCTTCATTATGAAAAGTTTTACTGAGGAGACTCCCTTGTTCAGCTTTCTGTCTTTGTTTGAACTCTTCTCTCTTCTTTGCACGGCACTCCAGTCGTTTCAAGATCAGATCTTTACTTTGCTGGATACATTCTGGAACGTAAAGCACTGATGATTAGATACCATAACTCCACAGGGAGAAAGTAGCATCTGCTACTGTCACACAATGTAAGCTTACAGAAATCCGTAAGTGAGTGAAATAGGCAAGTAATTGCCATGCATGATTTCAAATTTGATTCTTACCCTGATGGTCTTTTTAGACGTGAACTTTTGGGTTGCTACACGGCACTTAAATCTATCAGGTTTTTGGATCACTACCATCCTGCACCTTCCCTTTCACTGGTGCTGCTGCTTATGCAAAGGCAGTGTGTTAATTCAAGAAAGATTCCCACCTGCAGCACCCCAAACCTCCCCCTCCTGCTTCTGGAAGGCCCAGAAATGGCTCATTACCTAATTGCAGACAGGCAAATGCTGCTGCAAGGACAGCTGCAGTAACATATGGCGGGGAGAAAAGGTCTAGAGCAGTGCTAGTTCGGATTAGCTTGAACTGGCATGCAGCCATACCAGGCTTCCAAAGTGACACATCCAGCAACCTGCAGCAAAAGTTGTCAAGGTCCCTCTGATTTTGTGCTAGTACTGTGAAATATTTGGGGCCAAGTTCTTCCCCCCTTCATCCCCCCTATAGCTCGAAGTGATTTATAAATTCATGATTCTATCTGGACTCTGTGCTGCCGAGTGGAATTGGTGCTTTCAGTGTTCTGTGACTACTTCATGTCTCATTGCCTGTCCACCCAAGAACTCTATACATTTCCCCAACTTGCCCTGCCCCAAACCAGTACTTCACTCCTGACACAGGCAGCTAAAGGGGAATGCAAAGGAATAGTCATCTGTGCCTGCTGTTCTGCCACCACATCAAGCTGCTTTAACTGTGAGAAATTATTTTGTGTAGAAATAAAGAACAATACTGTAGTACTGAGCATGTTACTTATTCTCCATGCTAATTTATTGTGCTTATCAACAGGCTGATGATGCAGTGACAAAACACTTGAAAGTGCACTGAAAGTATAGGAAAGCCTGTAATAAAAATGTCATTTGAACAAATGTAGCAACCGTTATTTTTAAACACTACTTAATTCTTTACTATTTCCTTGTTTGTTTCCTGGGAGCACAGTCTTGCTGGCTTTGTGTTCTGCTTGTGAATTATAGGTACAGTTTAACTTATGTATTTAGGAGCTCATAAGCAAGGTCAACATGAACTGTCCTGTGAAAATGCTGCACTCCAGATTTATTTTTTTTTAAGCACATTTCATTTCTATCTAAAACTAGGAGGTTGATAATGCCATTCTGCACAGACTGTACTTACTATAATATATAGCTATATATAAACACCTACTGTGCATAAAATCAAGGCCTTGACAGAGGTGTTTTTGTTTTGGAACAAGAGAAACTTGAAAAAAAGGGGGAAAAAACACCCAGAGATGTACGTTAATGCTTAAGGAATTTTAGTGCCTGAACTTATACAAAGACTATGAAGTAGGCATGCCAGTTTTAGGAGTAAACATCCATGAAATAATCTGTACCACGTTATACATGAATTCTTGAGTATAAGCAAACTGTTCGCATGGTTAATTCATGATTTTAAAGTGGAGCAAGTCTGCAGCACAGGAATTCCTGTCACCTTCTATGATGAAATGACTGGCTCGGTAGATGAGGGGAGAGCAGTGGATACTACCTACCTTGACTTCAGCAAGGTTTTTGACACAGGCTCCTGTCAGATCTTCAGAGAAGAGGATGAAGTACAGACTGGATGAGCAGACAGTGAGATGGATTGAAAACTTTCACAAAGTCCACCTGGAAGCCAGTCATGAGTGGTGTACCCCAGGAGTCTATACTGGGCCCAATCCTGCTCAGTATGTTCATTAATAACCTGGATGATGGGGCAGAGTGCACCTTCAGCAAGTTTGCAGAGGTCACAAAAACTGGGAGGAGTGGCTGATAAAACAGAGGGTCATGCTGCCATCCATAGGGCCCTTGAGAAGCTAGAGAAATGGGCTGATGCAAATCTCATGAAATTCAACATTGGGAAGCGCAAAGTCCTGCACCTGGGGAGGAACAACCCCAAGCACCAGCACATGCTGGGTGCCACCCAGCTGGAAAGCAGCTTGGCAGGAAAGGATCCAGGGGTTCTGGTGGACACCAGGTTGAACATGAGCCAGCAACGTGCCCTTGTTGCAAAGAAGGGTACTGGTATCCTGGGCTGCATTAGAGAAAGCATTGGCAGCAGGTGGAGGGAGGTGATCCTTCCCCTCTGCTCAGCACTGGTGAGGCCACGTCTGGAGTGCTGGGTCCAGTGCTGGGCTCCCCAGTACAAGAGACGTGGAGATACTGGAGACAGTCCAGTGAAAGGCCATAAAACCAGAACTGGAATGATGGACGGGAACATCCATCCTATGAGGAAACGCTGAGAGAGCTGGGGCTGTTAAGCCTGGAGGAGAGAAGGATCAGGGGGATCTTATCAATGTATATAAATAACTGGAGGGAGGGTCCAAAGACAGAGACAGGCTCTTTTCTGTGGTGCCCGGTGGCAGGACCAGAGGTGATGGGCACAAACTGAAACACAGCAGGTCTGAACATCAGGAAACACTTTTTTACTGTGAGGGTGACAGAGCACTAGCACAGCTGGGGCAGGTAGGTTGTGGAGTCTCCATGCTTGGAGGTACTCAAAAGCCATCTGGATATGGCCCTGGGCAACCGGCTGTAGCTGATCCTGCTTGAGCCGGGGGGGTGGACCATATGATCTTCAGAAGTTCCTTCCAACCTCAACTATTCTGTGATTCTGTGAATTGCTGACCATGAGATAAGACACAATTTATCGACACAAAGCCTGAAAGTGAACGAGCAGCGCTGCAGCACGAATATACTGCAACAAGACTACATTCATTCTGACCATTCAGTTCACTGAACTCTAACCCTAATGCCATTTTGCTAGCACAATTTTCTTTAAATATGCCCACAAGTAGCAGAAATGGTTCTATAAAATGTGTGAGAGTAAAATACTTCTCACTGTTTTCCTTTCTGCTGAATGAACGCGTACTATAATTTTCCACGGGTACTGATGGGAATCACTGAGACCTTGATACAGCACCTATCAGAGAAGGTGGGAGTATGTTTCCCAACATGTTGGGCATTGGGTAACATTCAAAGTGACACAAGGAGAACCTTACATCAGTGGGTCAATCAGCTTAGACTTTGTTGTAATTGTGTACTTTACAGATAGGCAACATGAAGGAGTGTAAGAGGAAGAGGCAAAGACTTTATTTTTAAAGTATTTTCATCTGACATAATAAAAGAAAAGTTTATCTAAAGATCATAAGCCTGAATTTATCTTTTCACAAGAGCAATAGCACAACTATGTTTCGTGTGTCTTCTGGCTCCACATGCTAGCAGGAGATCATAAGACAGTATTCTGCACATATACAGCTACTACTGTCCCTAACATTAGCCAGTATCACCAACAATGTCAAGTGTGAACAGTAAATGGAGAAATCTCACAAAGACTTGTAACAAATGTGACTCTTCTTCAGTCTTCAAATTAATGAAATAAGGTATAGATTATGTTAACCGTAGAGTAAGTTCGTATTAATGCCTGGAAAAGGCTTAAAGCCAAAGTTCCCATTCTAAGCATCCACCCTTCACAATAACAGTGTTCTTGGCCAATTCATCAATACCTTTTTAAAACAGAGCAGTATAGGGCCAAAGCAATAATTTTTTTACTATTTAATACAATAATGACAACGCATACCCATATTTGTTAAGTCACGAGCTCCGGTCTAAGTACTCACCATTATTGAAGTGTGCCAGCTGTTCCCAGAAGGCCTTGTGCAGATCTGTTAAAAGTTCTTCCTTTTGTCGGACTGAGAGATTATTCTTTACAGTTAAATTATCCAGAATATTTGATACAATATTTAATCTACACTTGCACTCTTCTGGTATATAGGACTTCAGTGAATCGATCATTTTCACCGCAAGCTCCCAACTGAATAACCTTTCCTGAATGTCCTAAAACAAACATAAAAAAGTCCTGTTTAGAAACCAAGAATGGGTCTTTGGTTGTGCTTGTCCTTTCATTGAATTATTAATTCCCAAACTACATAGAAAACCAAGGAGGCTTCTCAAGACCATGTGAATAACAATGTTCATACACGTAAATACTTCTGAAAATCTTGACTGGCATAGGATAGCAGTGAGTTTATTGCATGTTCAGTTGCAAGAGCTAATCTAAAACTACTAGTGTTTTTCATTATTTATAGCTGTCAAGAAGACATTAAGGCAGGAAAAGACAACAACAAGCTTGTAGAACAAACTTAAATAGTCAAGGGGGAATGATGGACAGAAGGGCAACATGGAAGTCCTGGACCTCTTTTCAAGATGCTATAAGCACACCAGTATGGGCCTTCATTTTGAAATGAGGACATATATCTGATTTTGATACCGCTGGGATTCCTTCAAGTATGTGGTCAGCTGGAATTCAGTAAATATACTAAAAATTAGTATACTTGCCTATGGCCTAGCAGTTTTCATTATAGTATTAGAGAAGAAGCCCAGGATTACAGTAGGGAGCAAAATTTCCTGGGTGAAACTGCAACTGCTTTAGACAATTCTGCAAGGTGAGTGTGACAACTACTATAGTTAATGGAGACACATAGACAATGACCTTTGCAATGAGATGCAGGCATCACAGTAGTGACTTCAGGTAGGAATATTTCCTGTATCTGTGTCCAAACACCTCATTCGAAGTCTGCCCATCTGAAGGAACTTGCTGTACAATAGCCTGGTATGGGTCAAGTGTGATCAGCTGCAAAGACTGTTTTCATACCTGGCCAGCTCAGTTTACTTAGCTGCTCCAATGAGAAACTAGCAAGCTAATAATTACTGTATCTGTTTTCTAGTAAGCCAAATAAAGCTAGCTATCCATTTATTCTCCAAATTACTAATAAATGCAGTGGGCCAGATTCTGATTGTATTGTTAAGCTATGAATTACAAGTCATTCTTTAAGTAGGTCCTGTGCAAAGCAAACAAGGATGTTAGATTTAACACAACATAAAGCACAGTACTGATGCATTTATAAACACATTTTTCTGTCTTAAGATCATATCACTAAGAGATGTTAAGGGTTTTCAATTCCAGTTAAAGTCACTGGACACACAGAATCACCATCAAATTTAAATTATGATTTCTCAGTCAAAATGGAATAAATACTCTGAAAGAAAAAGAAATGTCCTAATGCTCAGGATAACAATTCTCCTTCATCATTAGATATAGTGGTCTTGCTCTTGGCTCACTGGCTGCATTAATATCACTTTTTCCTAACATGACTGCCTAAATGGTATTTTGAGAATTAGAACTCAAGTGCAGAGAGTTCACCCTCCTGTGAGTCTTCATAAACTGCAATGGAAGTTGAGCTTTTTGCAGTAAGGCTGAAAGAAACTCCTGGATTAAGCAGTCTACATCATTCCTGAGGCAGGACTGACAGACTCTGTACACTTGCATCATTCTTTGTGTTCAGATTGACTAAATCTCTCTCAACTTTTATTTCTTTTTCTACTTTACCATTGCCTGCAAATCTTGAGATTCACTTAATAAGCTTTCTACTGCAATCATCTTCTCCGTCAGATCCATCATTATCTTTGTTGCTTTGGTACTTGAGCATTTTGATTGGTCCAAAAAAGCCTGCTGGGCTTTGTCAGTCTGCTTCCAGAAAGCTTCCATCTGTGGAATATGAATCAAAAAACAATCCATGTTCCCTCATTAATCATCTAGTATTTCACTACCACGAGACGCATACGAGTCTACTGAGATACAAGTCACTGAGACTACAGACAGATTTCACTATTAGTTTTAGTAAACATTTTGCAAAACTAAAGAGCCTGTTTACTATATGATAATATATGCATTGGTGACACATAACCAGTAGGTCAATCCTGACCTTTTTAAATGCAGTTGTTCTGTATGACTTGCTAAGAATTTGTTGTTAGTTCTCCACATATTGCATTTATAAAAGCCTATTATGTTGTTAGCATTAATGGGAAAACTAAAAGAGATAACGAACTGCAGCCCTTTTTTCTGGGAAGTTTATTTGGCTGTAGGAGCAGGCATTCCAGTCAACCAAGATTTTTGCTAAAAAAGGTAAACCGAAAATTGTCACTGTTTTTCACCATCAAACCTTTCACAACCACATGCTACATAAGCACTTTATTAACTGCGCTGGAATTAAGTATTTTATGCAGTATCAGCACAGTGTATGTGCCCATTCTGATAAATTATCGTATGGGTAATCTCTAGTTTTAGGCTCCAACCCCACAAACACGTTTGACTGTGCACAGCTGTGAATATTCTGTGGTCTTAAATGGGATTACTAGTACATACAAAGATAAGAAAATGTATCCGTTGTCAAGATTTGTATTAAGTATCCGTGAGTTTTGAAAAAAACTGCTATTATGGCATCTGTGAGTATAGCAAAAACCCCTTTATATTACTGAGGGAAGACTGGATTAGTTCAAGGTCCTGATCTGTATGAATCTGCATACAGGGAAATAATTTTCAATATGGATGAAAAGCATCTGCTGGCATAAGAATGACAGACCCACTGAAGGATGACTGCTGCTGGTGAATAACTGCCTCATGTTGCTCAGTGAGGCTGCCAGTGCTTTTTTTTTATGTGACTAACTCTGGAGAACTCTAAATAATCAATTTTTCACTGAGCAAAGTTAAACTGCAAAAGAAACTTGATATGGATGTACCATCATTACCAGGGCTTCTGCTATAAAGTGAAAGGCACAGGGAATCAAGAGAAAGCTGAGAAAATTCCCAGTGAAGCATTTAACCACCAGACATTAAAAAATGTTAACTCCTCTATGAAAAAGGCTGAAGGCTGAGATGATGGGCTGTTTAGTTCAGGGCTGAAGTGCCACAGTCAATCAGTGCAGGCAGCTCCCAGAGCCATCAGTCTGACTAGTCAGTCTCTCATTTTCATCAGTAGCGAATTTGCTCAAACCTCAAAAACAGGACTGGGAAGGAGAATATCTTCCAGATCACTCAGTTTACTGGAAAAATAATATACAGACTATTCTTAACCTCCAGTTTTCTAGCCTGCAAGCTATTTGGACACAGTGATACTACTGAAGAGAAAAAAAAAACACTTTACTATGAGAATCAAATGCCTGCTATCAAACCATATTTTTACATCAAAGCCCATGTAAATGTATTCTAATGGTGAAAGTTGCTAAAGAAAAATGTTTTGCTAAAGTAAATGTGCAAAGCATACTAAAAGATTGTACTGTAATTATTTTCTTAGTACTTATTTCAGCTGAAAAACTTTTAGTCTCTTATTTTTCTCTTACTCAGTTACGGAAGTTTGAAGACAACAACGGGCTAGGATAAAATTGCTAAAAGCCAGGCTATTCATAGGCTTGAAATAAATCTTACCATCTGACAAGCAATAGGCATTTCTCAGCTCTAAACCCAGTGTGATAAGACAGTGTTTGTATAAAAAGTATATTGGCTCCCAAAGGGAGTTGGAAACACTTTGCTGGAGCAACATAAGAATGTTTTCAGGACTCATACACATCTAAACTACTGACTATAGACTAGTCAACACAATAGTTAAAAAAAAAAAAAAAAGCATTCTCCATCAAAAGAATAACATTAAAATAAAATTTTAGAAAAAAATTAGAAGTTACATTATCTATTACGTGCTCAGAATATTCCCTTTCTTTCCTTTCTAAGTCTTCTAGAGTCTGGTACTCTGAATTATGGGCTCCTGACATCTCAGTATTCTGGAGTCTACAGTCAAGTTGTTTCTGTAATTCTTCAAAATCCTGGGGAAAAAAGCAAGGGACTTGTTAAACAGAAAAATAGACATAATTTCTGAATTTGGGAGTGAATTTGTATGTCAGTTCTGGCTCACAGCTAAGAAAGCTGAACAACGGCATTCAGAAAGTTCTGTCTCTGAGGAATGCACCTTCTGCAGCAAGCAAAGAAAACTCAAAACGTATGTGGCAGCTCTGAACTACGCTTAATACAAATACATATATTTCCACTAGTATGGGAGTACAATCAAGACTGTTGTCCATCTCCACTGATTCAAGTTTTAGTAAACACTGCTCCACGAGCTTTCATACTAATAATCCTTTGAATCCATCCACAAATATTTTTATTTTAATGCATGTGCCCCATCTTAAATGGCAGCTATGAGTGTATAAGCTGTGTTTAAAAACATGTAAGTATCCAGATATGATAATCAGATAGTGTTTCCTGCAGAGTGCTAGCACACACTGATGAACACACCTGTAATGCTCATAAGGGACAAATTACATGCTACATCATTATATGGGTTTTTAAAGTTTTTCAGTCCTTTGAAACCAGGATGTTTTTTTCTGAAAGCTAATGATACCAACCAATACAAGTCTTCTGCCATTACTTAGTAGGTTGGTACTGAAATGGATGATTCTTCAGTTGCTGAAACATGCCTTACATAACAAGCATTTACTTTTAATAACACCCAATTTTGGGTATCAATGCATTAACTTGACACCCTTATGCCTTAAAGAATGTAACCAGATTTTGACAAGCTTCACAAACGATTTCATCAAAATCCCATGGATTTTTCTTACAATGCAGAATTAAAAGAGGAAAATGCTTTCTGCAATAAATCTTCCATCTTGCCAATGCAGTACTACAGTAAATAGTTTCCAGTGCTAATACTTTTGCTGCTTACCAATGTCTCTTTTACACGGTATTCATAACCAGTCTCATCCCTTACAGGATATCCTAACTCTACGGCTGTCATGTTTCCAAGACCTTTCTCTCCATAATATAGGACACAGGAATCCCACACTGACACTTAAACAACTGGACTACTCCGGCAATTACTGCTTCTAATAAACAATATTTAGCCTTTGTCTTGCAGCAGCTCAGTTAGGTGCATGAAGACACCGATGCTGTCAAGTCTCATTGCGGGCTAGGCTATACTGGGAGACTTGCCTAATCTGTATTACCTCTGTTTGTATAACTTGAAGTCATTACCAGAAGTCCATCAGTAAAAGGGATTTGCACACCAAATCTCACTTTTCATTTAGTAAATACAACCAACTTTAATACTAAACCTGAGGATTTAAGACAGAAGAGTGGTTTTAAGGCAAAATGCATTCTGATATAAATTATAGGGTACAAATTATAGGGTACAACTACAGAGATTCCTGACATTAATTCACAGATTGCGAGACTGCACGAACAAAATAAATCTCAACAACTAGAGCTGACAAGCAATAATCATTACTGTGAGAAAATTAAATATTGGACTAGGCTGCTCAGATGGTGGAGTCTCTTTCAGTGCAAATATTCAGGACTTGGATTGGCAAGGCATTGAATAACCTTACTTGAGGCCCTGCTTCCTACAGGATGTTGGACCAGACGGTCTCCAGATGTGCCTCCCAACCCAGACTTTTCTATGACTCTAATCCGGAAAATGGAAAGTGGAACTAGTAGTTGTCCTATTGTTTAGTTTTGTAAAGCCTTTTTTTCTTCTAATAATCTTAAAAGTAGTACTGTGACTCCACCTGAAATTCATACTGTCAATGTTATGTCTTCCAGTTCAGAAGTAGCATATGGATTTTCATACAAGTATATGGAAGAAAAAAGGACAATGAAGAAAATACTTTCCCTTGTTGAAAGCCTTGAGTTTCCTTCTGGTACTTTATTTCCTGCTATTTTATTATTAGTAATGATACATGGGACCAGACAAAGACCTGATAATTAGAAATTATTAAATCTGAGTGAATAAAGTTCACAATGTTCTGTTTGCCTGTATGGATCCAACTACAAAATAGTTTTATCCTTAACAGATTACACACATCCCTGTCCTGATCACCTCATACAGTAACAAAGAGGAAATGCATACAAGGTAATCGAGAGCATCAACTAACAAGAGAGAATCTTTGCATTTCTTCTGAAATAGATTACAAATGACATTGCTGTTTAAGAGGAATATGTGAGATAGCCTGCTGTGGCAGCTTGCACCAACAGGTGGGATTAACTCTTACTTTCTATGGTCTTAAATATTAACCAACAAAACCACTTACATTTTCCTGAATCAAAAGGATCTTCTTGAACACATCATCAGTAATCTTCTTTTTATGATAAAAGTCTGTGAGGTGTATTTTGAGAACCTGACTAAACTTCTATTTAAAAGGAAGGAAACAAAACCCAGGGTAAGTGCTTGTTCAACATTGTAAGGACATCTTTGTGGTAACTTTTGTTGATTTAGATGAATCAGTAAGACTACAGTGAATCACAAGGAAATAACAGAAACATCATCAGCAACTCTGCAGTACTTCCATTGTGAAAAATTCTCCAGCTTTGGCTTCAGTAAGATACTGGAAGATGGTGTTACATTCAAACAAGGACAAGGACATAATCTCCTATAGCCTTGTAACCAGACTGACACATTTGAAACTGTCCTTTACTGGACAAAATGCAGATCCTTTAATATAAAGCCCATTTTTCTAAAGTTTAATGAACTCGTAAACTGAAAGATACCAACATATTCATTACTATGATTTCGACTGTAGTCAGCCAAACGTAGTGTCAAAAATTTTTATATACAACCCAAAAGTAACTATCTCAAGTTCTAGGTACATTCTCTTACAAAAAATACACCTATGTTCCAGTTGTGTGCTTTTTTTTTTAAAGATTGTAATACTAGTGTCTTCAGAAAGATGTTATTGAACACTGGGATAATTTTTGCTTAACCTCCTCCCCTCTTGCCTCAGTTAGTGTCAGTATAAAGAGAATTCACTTCATTACTAACTGCTGCAGTGTTTTCCAACGTGAAGATAAAAATATGAGAAATTTAACAGCCACCTTCCTGTTACTCATGTACTTGAAAACAGATGATGCAGAAATTCCCTATTTCAAACATATTAAAAAAAATCATATTTACATATTAAAAAGTTATCGAAGCCAACATTTCAGCTGAGAAAAATCTGGAAAATACGTTTTAATTAGAGCTCCGTAGAAGTGAAAACCATAAAGCAGCCATATTTTGGATCTCACTTGCCAATGTTTTCGATAGGAGTTTGGCAAGTTTTGAACACACACCACCAAGACACCACATACTGTTAACAAGGAAAAAAAAAGGATTCGGGAAAACCCTGAAGGAAGAGGATATGTTTCCTTTTCCTAGACCTGATGCTAAGAAAGACTAACTGAAATCAGAGAAAGCAGAGTGGAAAAGGAAGAAACTATTCTCTAGACTGAATTTTTTTTTCCCTGCCAGCAAAAATAAAAAGCTATTTAAAGCTTCAGCTAAAGGTCAGTCATGTCTATTGTAGTAATTTCCGGTGGGCCACAAAGTATGCTAAATGCTCATTTTCTCAGTGTTTCTGTGATTACATCACCATGTTGTTACATTAATTTCATTTGCAAATTGATGATTAACTTTGAGATCAAGTTCAACCTTCCCTAGTCAAGCTAAACTTCCTTCTGGAATCCGATCTCAAATTCCCTTTCTCATCTACTTAGATGGGAATAACCCATCAGAAGAGAAGCTGTTTTCCAGGTTTACTTGCTTGCTTCCTCCTTTGGGTTATATAGAATTTTTTTCAGAAAATCCCACTCCTTGAAATATTCCAAGTGCATTTAATAAATTATATCAGAAATGACCAATGTGTTTAAACAGACGTCAGGAAAGAAGGGAAGGAGAAAGCTATATACTTTATGTCCAGATTTATATTAACTGATCTAAAACTCAGTAATGGTAATGTTTCTGTACTTGATCATAACTAGTCACCATAAACAATTCTCCTAACTGAGTATCCTGTGGCTTTAATTGTATATATACAGTTTTGTTTTGTTTTGTTTTTCCTGTCAGCTTTGGATGCTGTGACTTGATGTAGGTAGCTATCTGTGGTTTAAATGGATACTTCAATTCCTCTGTCCTACAAAATCATGACTATTGTACTTATCACAATGGTACTGATTCAGCTGAACTGAATTTTCAATTTTATTCGGAGCTTGGAGTCCTCGGAGTTGCAATGCACAAGCACTGTCCTTAAGACATGAACTCATCTATTACCCTCTTTTTATGAACCTCAAGTGCTCTATGTTATTCTCTGGAGTAATGTTTAAACCCAGATTTTGATATTATCTAGTCTGACCCTCTGTATTTCATAGCCCAATATATTTTGTTATATTTTATTCATTTGTGAAGCTCATATGTATGCAGAACAGGAGAAAAAATAAAGACAATACCGTAGAAATGCAACTCTGCTACACTACTTCCCAGCTAGCCAGTTGTTTATGTTATTTCCTAAACTGATACTCAACTAAGATGTTCAAACCAAATAGCTATAAATGAGACATGAATACCTACCACATGTTTTTCTTTTCTGAGTTCAGTATCAAGAAGCATGAGATCTTTTAAAATAAGGCTGCAAAGGCAGAGCTTAACATCAAAACTAAAACAAAGATTTAAAAAGTGTTAATATCAATCTAAGTGAAGGTTACACAAAAGGGCAACACCATAAAATAAGTCCATTGAACCACTTAATTTTCATAAAGGTATTGCCCCAAAATAGCAGTCAAGACACTTTATTTCCACATTGCCTTCTCTTTCAGCTAAAATATCTCTACATAGAAGTAAGCAAAACAAATAGTGCTTTTAATAAAGTTGGAGTTTCAGTTTCCTTTATTTCCTTTAAAAAAAGGGCAAGGTAAATATAGGCACGAGTGGCTACAACAAAGGGAGAACAAGGCTTTAAATTAGAACAGCTATAAGAGTGGACATTTTGAAAATATTCCTCATTGCTAGTACCTTCCCCAGTCCCCACAGTGAAACAATTATGATTTTCTTTATTCTTGCTAATGAGAATACAGAGACGTATGTATTCATCTAGGGGTACCTTGCCACGGTGCAGCTAAAAGAATCAGAGCTGACGGTCCATTTTGATTAGCTCTACCTGCTCATCCGTGGCGCATCTGATAACGGAACTGTTTTCCCACAATAAGACATGAGTAGTTCCCATCAAAACAGAGAACAGACCACTGGCACTTCTGTTCTCAAGGCACCTGCTGTGCGACTTGACTTTGTACAGTGCAGAGGACTCCATCCCCAGTTGAGCATACCACTGCACGCATGAACTGAGCATATGAGCCAAAACAAAGGGATCTCCTTATCCTAACAGTGACATACCTTCTACAAGACAGTTTTTGCTGAAGGTCTGATTCCCAGAATTTCATAAAGAACAAACTGACTTCCAGTATGCAGCACGATGTATTACTTCAATCTCCCCAACCACTTTTTTAGGGTTATAAGCAGATAACCCTGTCTTGACGCGGTGAATGTATGCATTCAAGCCAGCTTTTGGTTTACACTAGACCTCTAGTGATTGTCCTGAAAACCACTGGGGCATGCTAGGAAATGACCAAACACGAGGGCAGGTTTACTGCTTACCTCTCACACGTTAGCACTTCAGGGAAGCTGGTCACCTTGAGGAAGGCTCGAGCCTGAAATCTATCATCACTTGTTGTGGAATGTATTGTTGTGGAGGAACTGCAGTCCTCTTTGTCTCCCTGGCTCAAGGATCCAAGGCTGCCTGACATAGATGTCTCCATGACCTGATTAGGCAGAACGGCCTGCTTTGGATTCTCATGCAAAGATGGATTGGATGAGCCATCTGCCAAAGGCTACAATCAAAGAAAATTCACAAGGTCAATTAATACAACACACTAAGGACATAAACATCTCATCAATTTGCAGTGTTTGCTTTCAAGTGAAAATGGAACAAAAGACACAGCAAAAGTGTTTCCACATAAATTAAGATTCATCATACTGACAGGTTTGTGCATTGCCTGGAAAATCATTCTTCTGTTGTGGTTATCTGCTTGGTGTCTGTTTTCCTACTGAAGGGCAGATCCTTGTGGGGTTTTTCTTATGGCTCCTTTGACAGACCCAACTTCCATTAGCATTAATGGGAAGAAAAGTCTCTCGACTACAGTGAAAATTGACCAGACACCACGTAAAGCACTGTAGGTTTCAGGGGGAGCTGAAAGCAGATGATGCCTTACAGAATAAGCCCTGCATCAATGGACTATAAACAAAGAAAGATCCCTGTTAAGCAGATTGGCCGTAAGTTTTCTTCCATTACTTGACTCTGCAATTTACTCTGACACAGAGTGATTGTCATTAATTTTTACAAGCAGAATCTAAAACCTTACCCTAAATTTCTGGTTGATGGGATAGATCACTTTTGCCTTTAATGCAAATGCCGTGACGTTACTGTTCAGAGGAGACTCACCTTCCTGTATGGAAAAGAACAGAAAACCATTTGGAAACAGCACTAGATTTGACGGTTGTTCACTATAAGTATCACATGCCTCTTTTGGTTACAACACCACAACAAGGAAGAAATTCCTATTGGTAACTATTTATTGACTATTTCTGCTTTGGCACAAGAAGTCTTCTCATAAGACTCATTCTGAGTATGAAACCCAGAAAAGGGAACTCTGTCATTACCACTGGTCCATAATGTTTTACTCCTGCAAGGGAAAACAGGCAAAAGCTGGTATTCACCAGTTATTTTCATTTTGTGTTTTTCTCCTCCCCTTTAGCAGCAACTAAAGATCTGATGTGAGAGACTGAAATTATCTTAATAATAGAAACTACTAAAGGATAAGCTCCACAGGTATCATCATGGCTACGAATTCTGTCTTTCAATTTAAATAAAGAAACAATAGATTAAAAAAAACTAGTCATCATTTTTTCCAGAAAGAACTTTTATAGTACAACCCTTACCTATAATCTAGAGAAAATACCAGTGTTCTTCCAAAGAACTTTTTATAGATAATGCATTCTTTTCATACAATCTGCTGTATCATGTAATCTGACTTTCTGCTCCTCCTCTTTTCTAGTCACTGCTTTATGCACTGGCACAATGGGATAATCAGCTTTGTTTTGTGAGGTTATGTATGGCTTAATAAAAGGTTGGCTATAAGCAACAGATAGAATGTTTAAGTCCAAGCTTTAGGATATTTCCTATTCTTACTTTTTTGGTTTTGTCATATGAAATGAAAGAATCTGATTTGTCAAAACACAGTTTTCTTTATATAGATTTTTCTAGGAAATATCAAAGCACTAATAGAGTCTAAAAATAGAAATGGAAAGAGAAAAGCAAACTACGTCATTCATTAGACTCTTTTATCATTGCACATTTTTATTTCCATTTCATTTATTTCCAGAAGTCATTTTTTGATTTACTGATAAAAGTTAAAAGCACAGGGTCAGCATGTAAAACACTTGCTCACACTGAGCAGTCCCACTGCTGCATACATATTCAGCGACAGAAGCTGACAGAGCTATCGCTCTGCAATGGCTGGAGGCAGAGCAGCTCCAGTCCAAAGCTGTAAAGCCATATCACAGTGTGCTAGAACTAACACATCCTGCTTCTCAGCAGGCATGAGTAATACA
Organism: Aviceda cuculoides; assembly: GCA_035590195.1. NCBI lineage: Eukaryota > Metazoa > Chordata > Aves > Accipitriformes > Accipitridae > Aviceda > Aviceda cuculoides. Next base: position 34,559,709 of record JAVJGG010000054.1, on the reverse strand, counting down.
CAGTTATTATTAATAGGGTAATTATGGTATTACTGCAATGTGGAAGGTCTCAGAATGAAAATACCTGTTTTTTCTGAAGTGCTCTAACCTAACTAAAAGCATTTTCCATCTATGCTTCCTCATGAACTGTCAATTTGATGGTAGTAACAGCAAAAGCCTCTGGGAATTGGAACAAATGAATAGAAAAAAAACCCCCACAACTTCAGTGGTTAGACAGATAGGTGGGAGAAAGTCCCTCCAAATATCAAGGTTATTTCTTAGTGTGTTAAAATTAGCTAATGTGTTTGGGAAATGGATACAGTTGTGAATGATCACTTTTAAAAAACTGTGCTCCCATTTCAAAAGGACTGGTATTATGCATAAAGTGATATCAGTGCATAAATTCTCCCATTGGATTTAGACTCCAAAAGAAAATCTAATCCATGCTCACTTGTTATGCTGTACTTTAACACACGCAAAATGACCAACCATGCTTTGTCACCATTCCTGATTGCAAAACTGAAATGAGTATTAATTACCTGTCAGGATTTAAACCAACAGTAAAATGTTTACAATAACGTCTATTTTCTCTTTGTCTTGAAACCAGTTCTTATTACAAGCTAAGCACCAGACTGGCTGGCTGTAACCAACACTTTCTGCATGTATTTAATTTATGGATAATAGACTGAATGAGTTAGCTGAACTGCACATTGTTTTAAATGTACAGTTTAACTCAAGCTTTAGCTTCTCCAAGAGTAGCGAAATCAACTTTGGATGAAAGGCATTGATCTAATAACCACATGGTATGGCTGGTTCTCAAGTTATTTTGAGATTATCACCAAAAAAAAGTTATCTGAATTTTTGATTGAGGGTGGGTTAAGTTTACACCTTATCCTACTTTTCTTTCCAAATTGTTTCTCTAATTGTCCTTGAATCCCAGCTCATGACAGTGGTGCTTTAGTACTTGTGGTCACTTGAACTCTGCACTTATCTTCAGCTGGGACCTGATGGGAGAATTTCCTAAATGAGAAAACCATTGAAGATGCTGCTGTTCGCAAACATAATCATTTTTCTTCACTTATTCTTTCTCCCTCTGTGGATCTACTCAGTCCAACTGAGAGCTGCGAGCCTCTAAAGAGGCTCTAGAAAAAAAAAAACTGTCCCAGGCTGGACCTGATGAGGGAATTCTGTTACTGTCAAAATTTTTCTAATAAATCTCCTCCAGGAAAGAATCCACTATGAACTATCAGCACTGATTTCAGCACTTAAGAACTTTTTCTGATGTCGATGGTGTTAACTTTTCCCATCAGCCTTTTGAAATTAAGGACAATGTAGAGACAAAACCAAAGAAGCCCCTGATCAAAAAGAACTCAGGATCTTGATTAAAATATCCAAAAAGAGTCCCCCAAGGGAAATGGAATTCATAAGGGGAATGAATGCCTGAAATGGTTCCATTCATAAGCAGCCATCAACTCCCACTTTCCTTCTTATGCTTTTTCTGAACACTTTTCAAGGGCTCAATTCCAAACCCAATAAAATTAAGAGTCTTTGGACCAGGCCCCGAATGTGCTCATTGCTACATGCAGCTAAATGGACATCCAACAACAGCAGAGCTTTACCTCCAGCACCATTTCCTCTTTTGATGTATAGGGTTCTGCTTTACTTTTCGTGAACGTGTGGTCTTTTTCATCAGAGTTGAAGCTTTCCAGAAGTCTCTGGGAATCATCCTTCTGAAATTCCGAGAGAAAGAAGATGAAATATAACACTGAGATCATGCAGATTCACTAGAAACCCCTTTGACAGCAGCCTGGATACATTCATGTCTCCATCCTGAAAATTATTTCAGTATTAATTGAAAATTTTGGAAAAATACAATCTGAAAACGAATGAGAATTTTACATATTCAGGAAGGAATAATTAAAATTAATGAAATTTATGAATTTGATTTTTCAGTCCAGAGTAGAATTTTAATCTGAAAAGTTGTAAGAGGCTGTAAACTTGTCAAATCAATCCATCTGCTCTCAAACCATCTTACTACAAACTACGGAGTCGAGCTCACGGTCCAAGTTCGAACTTCTCAACTAAAGCCAGTTAACTAAAGTTGTCTGTAATTTCCTGCAATAAAGAGAACGCCATGTATTTTTGCTCCCCTGCTATGAGAAAAACTTCCTAAATGAAGTTTTATGTGTAGGAAAGTTCCTGTCAGGAAGAAATAATCATCAGAAAATGCTCACCATCTTCCGTCCCCAAAAGCAGCCCATACCATTGGCCTTTACTTCCCTAACAAACACACAGACATGCTGGTACAGACACAGACTGTGCGGGAGTAAAACCTCCCGCTGCACACACTCTTCCCTGTGCACTAGACAGACCAAAAAATAATGCTAATGTTGGTCAATGCATCCAAACACAGCATTGCAAGGAATTTTTTTAGCGAAGGAAAATATGGCAGCCACCCTACCTTGACTAGTTTTTTAAATTATTCTTCAGGTTTTCAATCCACTGACTGCTTTTTGATGTAGCCTAACAATATGGCAGCAGCCACTATGCATGTAATTGTCTTATGGAAAGATTCTCCTTGAATTATTTGGCCACTTGGTACATAAAGTAGTCCCTTTTCCCAGAATACAGAGAATTGCCCAGCCTTTGAATACATTTCACCCCTTTTGACTTGCCTCTGTCACCTTTCTGGAACTTACATGCTCAATAATACAGATCATATTCTTGGGTTAGCCTCTAAGATGTGGTGAATTGCAGATGCTGGTTCCTAAAAATCTACTTATGACAAAAGAACAGCTACAAGTCTCCCTCAGCCATCTTGTCACTTATTTGTCCCAAACCAGAAGTTCACAAAATTCAGGCTGAGTGATTGGGACTTGTGGAAGTAGCCACACTGCGTTCACCACTGTACCTCACACTGTAGCCACTCCAAAATAAGAATTTGCTTTTCTCAACTTGTTTCTCCAATTGTTCATATTCATCCAGTATTCGTTTTCACTCCTTTATATCTCCAACACCATCATTTTAAAATTATTTGAATTTTTCCAGGATTCCTTTCCTGCTAACATTTCTGATCTCACTGCCTTTCTCTCCATTTGTTTTTGCCCTTTGTTTTTTTTGCATCTGAAGTGCTACTGAGCTCCCCTTTTAGAGCATTAAGAAGTTGAATAAAACTAAGTCTAACTGTAATTACTGCAACGCTTCACCAAGTTAATCTACCAGAATACCGTAATGAGACAAGCTCCAACCCAAAGGGCCACAAGAGCCTCCAGGCAATGCTGTACTCTTAACAGGAGAATATTATCGATAGAAATGTATTACAGTACACTATATGGTCTGAAGTTACTATGGTAAAGGTTTCTTCTTAAAAGTATCCCAGTGCGTCCTATGCACAGATCATCAAACCAATAAGGCACTTAACTGCATGCATCCAAGTCCCACAGATTCAGGCTAAGATCTATAGAATAGCGATTAACTGGGGCTAAGTGACAAACACCGGTAGCTTACTGTGGTGCCTACAGCTGCTTCGGACTCCAGGTACTTGCCCTGCTGCTGCTGCAAGGATAACTCAGCTGCTTGGGAAGGAACATGGCATACTTATGTAAACTATCCCTGCTTTTAGTTTGGATACAGAAGGCTGTAATACGTGCAGTTCAGTACTTGCTATGCACACAATAGGCTTGCTCCATAGCATCAGTGGGGCAGACAGTACGAAGAAGGAACAGGCACAGACAGCCTAAGGTAGCCCTGTTTGATTTGGGAAATCAGACCCATAGGATAAGACCTGCCCACCCTGCAACATGCTCTATATGCGCCAGAAGGCAGTTTATTTTTCTTTCAAAATAAACAACTCTTTCACAGCAGCAGCATTGATTTTAATGGCATTTAAGCACCTAAATGCATCTGAAGATCTGGGCCAGAGAGAACTGACAGCTTCTATTCCCTATTGACATAAATGACATAAAGGATAAAATTGTACATGGCTATATTTGAGTTGGTAGTGGCAGTACAATAAAGATACCACCTATTAAGGCAGGGAAAATGAGCAACTGAATCAGAGAGGCTTGCACTCGCACAGGACGCATTGATCCAGCATTTGAAGTGCCTCCATTACTAAGCTAAAGCATGGCTTCAAACAGAGTTTCAAACCTCCTACTTAAAAGCAGTTGGGAGCAAGAGGATTCTTCTCTTATGTCATGTTTAATGACCATCAACACTAGCAGATACGCACACACAGCAGAGCTGTTATAGCTGAAAAAAAGGTGTGGATAAAAACCAGGCCAAACCAGACCCCCCACTGCAGGCTGGCAGAATGCTCCACAGGGCTCCAAATTTCCCAGCTGCGCCAGCACCAAGCATAGCTACATCCAGTCAATCCAGCTTGACTTGGGACTAAATGTGATGGGAGAAGAAAGCAGTAGTCAATAACAATTCTCAGAAAATATATCTGCCCAGTAGTGGGTATGCGCTACCTCTGCAATCCTCAAGTCCAAACAAACACTTTATGTAATCAAGAGATATGAACCATCTGTTACTGTCCTGGAAACAGCAAGGCAGGTATGTCAGTAACAAAATCAGACACTTTAGAAAACTTTCCTAGTTTTGCATCAAGCAAACTCTCAGATGTGTTCTACCTCCTCTATTTCTCAGGTATGTATGCGTGTACTCTCAGTGCAAAGTTATTGCTGTGGGTTAGTACCAATACTCCGCTTGGGCCGTTTGTAAAATGAACTTTGGAAAAGTTTGTAAAACGCTTTGGAAATCGGATTGTCCTTACTGGTTTAGGATGGAAATTGGTGTTTGTTTCAACTGTCTTGCAATGTTTCTGCAAGCCGGGTACATCTTCCATTATCTCCCCAAAGATACGCAGCCTCGCACAAGAAGCGACGGCTGCGAGAGGCAACCGGTGGGCCACCTGTGTTAGACACAGGCCAGCGGGGCGATATTCACTACACGCAGATACTCACACCGGCCTCTTTTTGGAGCCAGCCCGTTTGTTTCAGTAAATTTTTAAACGAAGAAAGCAGAAAAGTCCTTCCCAGCAGAGGCGTGTCAGGAGTTACAGGACTCCCCCCCTGCCGCCGACCTCCCCCCCCCACGTCCGCGGAGTACACA
>JAVJGG010000054.1:34514664-34543301 GCA_035590195.1 Aviceda cuculoides | reverse complement strand
CATTACTCTCCTGCGCAGAGATTTTTGTTCCCCCTCTTCTTCACTTTATTTGTTTACCTTAGAGACTATTTTACTAAGTAAATCAATAACTCCACAATTCTTATTCATCTAATTTATTAATGGGCTTACTTTTTTATTTTATTCCCACCTGTCTTTTTTTTTTTTTTTTTTATTAGTTTCTGTATAGCCTTTTATGCAGCGTGATATCTGCAAACCCGTGCAAAATTAAATGACTTCGCTGAATCATCAAAGCAGTGTTAGAGAGGACTATCTGTAAGTGCAGGATCCTATCAATAGTTTTAGGAACTGTGTAAATATTAATATGGAAACCTATATAGGCATGTTGAAGCTCACACATGAAGCTTATGCAGAGCATTTTTAGAGCCAGGCACTACATTTATCAGCATGTTCTCTCGAAGGCAACCAATAGTACTACGAAGCATAGCAGCTCTAAGGGCAGACACTCCATGGCTGAATACATATTGAGTGATGTGTCTGCTGCTACCCTTCATTCTCCTGACAGTCTTCTAGGAAATTGATGCACTGCCTGAAAACGCGCCAGGAAATCTGAGAGACTGTTAATTCTTAAATCACAAATTTGACATCTGCGGGAAGTGCTGTTCATCCTTCTGGTGAACCTTACTTGACTTTCTTGCTCGGATGAGCTCAACATCTCTATGTTCAGCAAATCATTTTCTTCTAATATTGAAAAATGATGCACGCATTCCAAATATTTTACTCAAGCAATAGTTCAAGAAACGTCACTAGTTTTTTGAGAAGTTGAATTTATCTGAATTAAAGGCAATTTTAGCTATCAAGAAGGTCAAGCAATGTGATCAACATAGCAAGTCTTTCAAGGGAAAGTGTCTTTAAATTCTACTCTGTTCTGTGCTCTGGATAAATTTTAAAATAACTAGTGTTGTGACTAAACTAAATAAACTTAAACAAATAGTCCAATACAGTATTCTGCATGAAAAGGACAATTGGCTACATCATCATGTAATCTCTGAAAAGGATTTGTTCTTTAAAGTTAATTTTTATGGGCTTTTTCAACATTTGGCATGGCTGGTAAGTCATGTAACTCTGGGAGGGCAGAAGAAGCCCCTACATGAAACACTCATGTTGTTTCAATGATGACTGTAAAAAGAGTTTATGAACAATAAAGAATTCAATTTCAGAAAATTGTAAGTCTTTTTAGGAAGTAGTGGTAGCTGTTACCAATGCAAGAAAAGATAATACAATTATCCATGATGTTTACATTTTCTTTATCTTACACCTACCGTGGTGGTGTGATCCCAAAGTTCACTACTCTGTCATGGTGAGTTTTGTAGACAATTTGTATAACCTGTGTGCAGCTAAAATTAGAGGAACATAAAAGTGTGGAGATTTTTGGTTTGTTTTGTTGGGTTTTTTGTTTGTTTTTAGACAAAGTATGATACAGATACTTACTAAATGTGATGTACACATGTAGTTATGAATTTGAAATATTCTTTAACTCACTGGCTTCAGTTCCACATACGACTCACTTGTTCTGGAAGATGTATCAAGAGATGAGCTAAGGGGCAAGAAAAAGGTGCTTGCCTACATTCCACCTAAGTGTTAAAGAATGTCTGCAGCCCAAGGTAAGGGAGAGGGAAATGGAATTAAAATAACATTACCTACATTGTATAAAAGCACTATAAAACATAAAGAAGACATTTTGTGATAGATTTTAAAATCTCAGTGCTTATATTCAAAGAAAATTGATAGTTGTAATTTTGTTAGTGTTCTGTAAAATAAACACAAATGACATAGGGATCTTAGATTTAGGCAAATGCAAATTCTGCTAGTCTTAAGTAATTACTGACTCCAGAGGATAACAGTGATTTCAGTAAAAGCCAGTGAACAGAAATAACTACTTTCCAAAAAAGAGTAGGATAGACTAGTAAGAAATCTACATTAGATTTGGCCCTCAAATATAAGATCTCTTAAACTTTAAAACTGCTGTCAACAATCCTGAAATTTTCTCTGAATTTCTTGGTTTCTCTATTTTCTTTACTTTCAAAGCAACAGAAGAATGAAAGAAGCCACCTTAATAGAAAATCAGAACTCAAAGCGCAGAATAATAAATTTATATATTGATAAAGATAGTTAATGGCAAAGCCATGCCAATCAGCTTATTATTGCCTATAAACAAAAAGATGAATATAGAGTAATACAGTGCATTAAAACCAAGGAGTTACTAGAACCACTTGCATAACTTCATTCCTTTTCTTTCTTACTTGCTTAGCAAAACAAAACATTACTCAGGAAGTAAAGCCTATGAAACATCAAGTATTTGTATGCATCACACATAGCCAAACTCTACTTGCTAATGAACTGCTCATATTTAACCTGCTTTCTTAGTTACCGTGCCTTTAGCAAGGCATCCAGCTCTTCCAGTGATTTATCTTCTTGGCCTTACATCTTGTCCGGCTGTTACAATGTTGCCTCCTGCTAGCAGGAAATGCACAGAAGCTCTTTCACCTCTTTGAAGATAATTACAGGATTTCAGTCACCAGAGCAACTAATCAATGTTCTGCTAGTTTTCTGGAGCACTCAATTCTCCTTTTAAAAAAAATGGAAAAATAATTAAAAAAGATAAATCTTATTACATGAAACAGTTTCAGAACTTTTGTACAGTAAGAGCAACCACTCTAATAATTCCGAAAGAGCTAATACTGAACATATTGGATTTTTATGGAAAATACTGTGGTTTTCTTAATTGTTCATCACTGCACTACACATACGCACATGCTGATATAAAATCCAAACCCAACAATATATCTTGATAGTTACCACTAAATTTGTCTTACTCTAAAAAAAAGAGAAAATCTTATTTTTATCCAATTTTTAAAGTAATATTACCATGCAACTCTAAATGGTAGTGCTATATCCTTTGCTACAAAATCAGTTCACATTTTTCCTACAAATAATATGAAATTAAAATATGTTGATTCATGCATTTCAGTATAATCACAAGTTTGGGATCCTGAACTATGCTTATTTATATGCGTAGTACTGTATGTGCTTAGGTTCCTTGATAGGCACAAGCTAGTGCTCAATGCCTGGTAGCACCAAACACAATCCGCACCTGCAGGAAACTCATGATGTGAGCTAGCTAAAATAGAGACTTCCTCTTTCCAGATCACAATTTTGAATGGGCCAGAAAAGGAAGAATTAAATGAATGGAGAAGAAAACTTGAGATTAGGTAGGGAAAGGTAAAACTTCCCTTTCTTTCTACTTGCCTTCCCAATGGATTATAGAAGTAGGAATAGGGATGTGCTCTCTTCCCCTTTTCCTTCTCTATTTTTGTGTTACCTCTTTGGCAGATCACATCCATCCCATTCATGCCACCAATGGATATAGGGAATAAGGTGGGTAGGTTTGGGGGAACTTTGTAAGTTATGGGAAGAGGAGAGGTAATGAGGAGACTGTGATTTACTGCTTCAGCAAAACAGAACCTCTGGCTCCCAGATGATGCTGGAAGCCAGCAGATCTCCAGTTCTGTTGGAAAGGAACTAAATCACAGATGTGAAATAGTCAAACTGCTACAAAGTGTGTCATGTTCTGTCCAGCTACCTGGAGTCAAAAGGGATCAGTAAATTCTAAAACAGCAATAGATCCAACTTCAGGAAGGTCTGTCATAGCTGATGATTCAGTAAGGGATCTGTTCAATTGCCTAAAGGTAGATTTCTATGCTGTTTGAATTGCCCTAAATATTAGAGACATTTGCATGGGCCTGTCAGATACAGGAAACATACCATTTCAGAGTTCAGACAGGATACCTAGGACACCTCCAAGAACAATAAGTGCTGCCAATTAGGCAAATGGATCAAGCCCATAGTGTTTAAATGCATGCCTTGTAAATCAGGAAGTTGAGTGGTATCTGATATGCACACCCTCCCCAGGTTGTTATGATTCTCCAAATTAAAATATAAACACTACTCCTTTGTTCTGATGTTGGCTATATCCTTATATCAAAAACCTCATGAGATCTGTGATGAAAACATATTCCATTTTGCCTACCATTTTATATGCACCAGCTCCAGGAATTTATGTACCTGCTACTGAACTGCTGAAAAACAAAACATTTTTTGCTTAGAAGAACAGACACATTTTTAAAAATCTAACTTTAGGCAACTGAGGTATGATTTAAACCAAAATCCCAAAATGAAATTTTCTATATCCCATCCCCAAGTCACAAACAAGAAGGTTCTGATAAGGAAATATTTGGGGAAAGGTAGAAACAGGTTAGAGCTCCAACATTTTGTGGGAGAGTCCAAGCTTGTCACAAGTGCAACAGGTAGAGCTGTAGAATTGTTCGAACTGAACATTTTGTTACTCTCAAAATTACCTTGTTGGCGAAAAGGAACACAGCAAACAGCTGGAGCTGGCAGCACCCAGAAGTCCTTGGCAGGAAGAATACAAACTTCATGGTTCCTCCTCAGTCTTGGGTTTATTGCAGTACCTTGTATTACCCTGGTCTGCTTCCTTCTCGCTGGGTCCCAGCCCTGCTTCTGGGGCAACCTTCCCCAGCTCTGAGGGACATCATGGGTGACTGCCTATCTTGTGGTCTACTGCCAAGTTTATCCGGCCTTGCCCATCTGTGACCATCACAGAGATTCGGTTCAGGGTAGACAATGGTCCTGTGGCCACCAGGTTGCTGTTAGAGCAAGCTGGCACCAGCTCCAGCCCAGGCAGGCCCTGCTACGTGCTGAGCACTGGCCTGGCAGCCCAAGGTGATGTCTGCCGTCATTTTCTAGTAATGGCAGAATCCCATTTACTGACCGACCATTTACAGTCATTAAAGAAAGGAGAGCAAGTTATGATATTTGGTTATAAATTTGACCTTGAATTTTCTTTGAATTCAGAGCTGTTTGGACACAGAATTTTATGCTGTGTTTCTCAAGATACATCAACAATAACAAACATTGATGCTGCCTGCATTTATGTGCACTCCTTTGACAGAAGCTTCATCTTGTAAAAGGCTGACGTGATTGCTGACCTCTTCTCTAATGCTTTGCTGCCTCTCTATTCCTGCCTGCACTGAGCACTCTTTCTTCCCTAGAAAGATTATTTAAGCCTAGCTTGTTAAGCATTCTCTTTTTGAAAATACTAGTTTGGTAAATAATTTCAGCACCAAATCCACAATGCTCCAGATTAATGAAATGCACAGTGTTTATTCTTGGCCCGTTCACACATAATGTGTGAATCAGCCTGTGGGATACAGATGGCCATACACGTTGACCTTCTAGAAATAACACAAAAGAATGCAGTGACCTGAGCTACCACATTTAATATCAGAGCTCCTTCCTCTCTGTTAGGCATTTTGAAAGGTTGTGATTGTTCAGAATTTTACTGGGCAAGAGACAAGGAAGGATATGAAAACACACATTAGAGCAGCTTGTTTTTCAGGATGATATAAATAGAGGCTGTGAAAAGGAATATGAATTGCTATTGAATTTTAAAAATTGCACCCATATATACTCATCTTTCAAAATGGAGGGAAAGAGATTAGGGAAACTAATATTTCTAAAGCTAGACACCAAGTGTCCTGGTTATGACTGTCATGGTTTAAGCCCAGGCAGCAACTAAGAACTCACTCACTCCTCCCCCCTCCCAGTGGGATGGGGAGGAGAATCAGGAAAAAAAAAAGTAAAACTTGTGGGTCGAGATAAGAATATATGTATTTTTATATATATATAAATATATATATATCATAAAATATAATAATAATAAAAATAATTGTAATGAAAAGGAATATAACGAAAAAAGAGAAGTTAGACCCAAGAAAAGACAAGTGGTGCACAATGCAATTGCTCACTGCCCACTAACTGATGCCCAAACAGCAATCCACCCCTCCTGGCCAACTCCACACAGTTTATATACTGAGCATGATGTTCTATGGTATGGAATATCCCTTTGGCTAGTTTGAGTCAGCTGTCCTGTCTAGGCTCCCTCCCAGCTTCTTGTACACCTGGTTGTTAGCAGAGCATGGGAACCTGAAAAATTCTTAACTTAGGATAAGCACTACTTAGCAACAACTAAAACATCAGTATGTTATCAACATTATTCTCACACTAAATACAAAACATACTGTACCAGTTACTAGGAAGAAAATCAACTTTATCCCAACCAAAACTGGGACGCCAAGACAACTTTCATTTTTTAAAATAATTTGTGAATTCTGTCAGGGTATATAGAGCAATAAATGAAACTGCCTTCTGCTCTTGCTAATCTTGGATGATGTAAAATGTTAACACTACAGAACAGTAATTTGTGCAGGGAAAAGGGGAGGCATTTTACTGATCTAAAAGAATGAAAAGCTACTATATCATCCATTTATTAACTATAAATAATTGGTCATAGGTATTGGTACTTTTTTAACCTCTGACATGACCTTAGTTTATGAAAATACTTGCTGGTGTCCTCTGGCCTCCTCTTTTCCAGCACTACTAGCATGCACACAACAGAATATGAAGCATATTGAAGAAGATAAAAAAGACATGTAGGTAGAAATTTAGCAGAGATTGACTCTTATATGATAAGGATGTTAAACTGAGGCAGAGTGAGGATCCATTTTCCTTGCCAATTCACTACACAATTGTTCTAACTCCTGTTGAATGTAAGGAAAGCTGTGTATACATAAGTAGGCAGTGAAGAAGAATCAGCAGTGTCTACCCTCACCACCCAAGTAAGCAAAAACTCTGAAGAAGGGGAAGGTTGGAAGCTGGGGACTTCTGACACCAATAGAAAGATTCCTGCCCCACCTAATGGATTAAAACTGCAAAATAGGTGCATCACCCTCAGAGTTGAAAAGGATCTAGATATGCCTACAAGTGAAGAACCTGGTCCACCTAAGCCTAAACCATGCAAAAGCTACCAGGAAGGAATGGGAAGTCATCGTAATGCATGACTCCCTGCTGCAGTGGACAGAGGCACCCATCCGTCAGCCTCACCCATCATTTAGAGTGGTTTGCTGCCTTTTGGGGACAGAATCCAGGATGTTGTGGAGGGACTGGTGAAGCTCATCTGGCCTTTTCACTACTACCCACTGCTGTTAATCTGTGTGGGTACAAATGATACTGCCAGGAGAAACCCGGACAGTATAAAGTGACTAAAGAGCTCTTGGGACAGTAGTCAAGGTAATGGGAGACCAGGTGGTGTTTTCCTTAGTGAAAAGGAAGTGAAAAGAAAGGGTGTGAGAAGGGCAGTAATAGGAAAAGTCAGTAATTGGCTGTGGAACTGGTGTTGGCAGCAGGGTTTTGGGTTCCATAATGCTGGAACTGTTTGCAGATCAGCACCTGCTTGTGAGAGATGGGATCCACCTCAATAAGCAAGGCAGAGTTATTTTCACCAATAAGATGGTTAACATGTTAATGAAGGCTTTAAACTAATAATTATGGGGGAGGAAGAGCATAATCAGCATTCCTGTGAGGGATTAGCAGGCAGGATTGCTGAGTAAAGGGATGATGTGACAGGAAGGAATCACAAAATCAACAAAATGGGACTTAAGCAGGGTCACCTCCAATACTTGCATGTAAGCAGGGAAGTTCCTACAAGGCACCATTACAGAGAAGTCCCTAAACTCTCTCCATGAAGTCAACATCCTGGGGTGCCTCTTTAAAGTGCCAGTGGGGAATAAACATAATGATTTAGATATCTGTGTGAAGTTGCAGGGCTATGATCTTCTTGGGATCACAGAGATGTGGTAGGATGGCTCTCATGACTGAAGCATTGCAATGGAGTATACAGGCTCTTTAGAAAGGACCAGATGGGAAGATGAGGAGGGGGAGGTGTCCTTATGTGAGAGAACAGCTGGAGAGCATATAGCTCTGCCTGGGGTTGGATGATGAGCCAACTGAGAGCTTTTGGGTTAGGATTAAAGAGAGGACAGGTAAAGGTAACATTATAGTGGGTGTCTGCTATATGCCACCTGATCAGGAAGAACAAATAGAACAATACAGATGAAGGCAGCCCCTCCTTCTCAGGCCCTGGTCCTTGGAGGAGGCGGGAGGGTGTCAGTCATCCCAATGTCTTTTAGAGGGACATCACATAAGCAATCCAGGAGGTTCCTGGAGTGCATTGATGAAAACTTCCTCCTCCACGTGACAGAGGAGCCAACAAGGAGAGGTGTTCTGCTGGCCCTCATACTCACCAACAAGGAGGCTCTGTGAAGATCAAGCGCGGTCTTGGCTGCAATGCCCATGAGAAGGTACAGTTCAGGTTCCTGAGGGCAGGGAGGAGTGTGAAAAGCAAGCTCACAATCCTGGACTTCAGAAGAAGAAACATTGGCCTCTTCAGAGATCTTCTTGGAAGAGCCCATGGTATAAGGCCTTGGAGGGAAGGAGGGCCCAAGGAAGCTGGTTAATGTTCAGGGATCACCTTCTCCAAGTTGAAGAGAGTACCAACAAACACAACATCAGTCAAAAATGCCAGGAGGCCTGTGTGGATAAGCAAGGAGATCCTAGCCAAAGTCAAACAAAAAAAGGAAGCATACAGAGGGTGGAAGAAAAGATGAGTAACCTCAAAGGAATACTGAAAAATTGTATGAGCATGCAGGGATGAATTAGGAAAGCTAAAGCCCAAATGGAATTGAATCTGGCCAGGGATGTCAAAGAAAACAAGAAAGGCTTCTGCAAGTACATAGGTGACAAAGGGAAGATTGGGAGAATGTAGGCCCATTGCTCAATGAGATGAGAGACCTGGTTACACAAGGCATGGAAAAGGCTGAGGTATTGAATACCTTCTTTGCCTCAGTCTTTACTAGCAAGATTAACCTTCAGAAAAAACAGGTCCCAGAGACTAGGAGGAAAGGCTGGAGCCAGGAAGATGTACCCTTGGTGGAAGAGGATCAGGTCAGGAAATACTTAAGCAAGGTGGACATATATAAGTCCATGTGTCCTGACCGGCACCGGCAAGTTGAGTGAGCTGGCAGATGTCATTGCGAGGCCACTCTTGATAATCTTTGCCTGATTATGGTGACTGAGAGAAGTGCTCAAAGACTGGATGAAAGGAAATGTCATGCCTATCTTCAAGAAGGGCAAAAAACAGGACCAAGGGAATTACAGGCCAGTCATCCTCACCTTGATCCATGGGAAGGTGATGGAGCATTTAATCCTGAAAACCATTTCCAGGCACATGGACAACAAAAATATCATCAGGAGTAGTCAGCATGGATTCACCAAGGGGAAGTCATGCTTGACCAACTTGATAAACTTCTACGGTGAAATGACTGGCCTGGTAGATCAGGGGAAAGCAGTGGCTATTCTCTGCCTGGACTCCAGTAAGGCCTATGACACTGTTTCTGAAAAGATTCTTATAGACAAGCTGTTGATGTATAGGCTGGATGAGCAGACAGTGAGGTGGATTGAAAACTGGCTGAAAAGCTGAGCCCAGAGGGTGGTGGTCAGTGGCACAAAGTCTAGTTGGAGGCCAGTGACTAGTGGTGTACCCCAGGGATCAGTATTGGGTCCAGTCCAGTTTAATGTCTTCGTTAATGATCTCAGTGCTGGGGCAGAGTGTACTTTCAGCCCGTTTGCTGATGACACAAAACCGGGAGGAGTTGCTGAAAGGCCAGAGGGCTGTGCTGCCATCCGGAAGGACCTTGACAGGCTGGAGAAATGGACTGACAGGAACGTTAGGAAGTCCAACAAGGAGAAGTGCAAAGTCTTGCAAATGGGGAGGAACATCCTCATGCAGTCAACACCTCCCCTACGAGAACAGACTGAGAGAGTTGGGGGGTTTTTAGCCTAGAGAAGAAAAGGCTCCAGGGAGACCATATTGCCGCCTTTCAATACTTCAAGGGGGCCTACAGGAAAGATAGGGAGGGACTCTTTATCAGGGAGTGTAGTGATAGGACAAGGCTTAACAGGTTTCAACTGAAAGAGAGTAGATTTAGAATAGATATTAGGAAGAAATTCTTTGCTGTGAAGGTGTTGAGACATTGGAAAAGATTGCCCAGCAAAGTTGTGCATGCCCCATCCCTGGAATTTTTAAAGGCCAGATTGGATGGGGCTTTGAGCAACCTGGTCTAGTGGAAAGTGTCTCTGCCCATGGCAGGGAGGTTGGAACTAGATGATATTTAAGGTCCATTCCAAGGCAAATCATTCTAATGATTCTATATGCTGGGTGCCACCCAGCTGGGAAGCAGCTTGGCAGAAAAGGCCCATGGTGGTCCTGGTGGACACCAAGTTGAGCATGAGCCAGCAATGTGCCTTTTTTTGCTGACAAGAAAGCTAATGGTACCCTGAGCTCCATTAGGCAAAGTGTTGCAATTTGTTGACAGAGGTGATCATTCCCCTCTCCTCAGCACTGGTGAGGCCAGATATGGAGTACTGTGTCCAGTTCTGGGCTCCTGTATTGGTTTAACCCCAGCTGGCAACAAAGCACCACACAGCCGCTCACTCATTACCCTCAGAGTGGGATGGGAGAGAGAATCGGAAGGATAAAATTGAGAAAACTCGTGGGTTGAGATAAAGACAGTTTAATAGGCAAGCAAAAGCCATGCACATATGCAAAGCAAAATAAGGAATCCTTTCACTGCTTCCCATGGGCAGGTAAATGTTCAGCCATCTCCAGGAGAGCAGGGCTCCGTCACGCATAATGGTTATTTGGGAAGTCAAATGCCATAACTCCAATGTCCCCCCGCTTCCTTCTTCTTCCCCCAGCTTTCTATGCTGAGCATCATGTCCTGTGGTCTGGAATATCCCTTTGGTCAGTTGGGGTCAGCTGTCCCAGCTGTGTCCCCTCCCAACTCCTTGTGCTCCCCCAGCCTGCTCGCTGGTGGGGAGGCGTGAGAAGCAGGAGTGGCCTTGATGGTGTGTAAGCACTGCCAGGAATAAGGATAACACATCCCTGTGTTATCAACACTGTTTTCAGCACAAATCCGAAACATAGCCCCATACTAGCTACTAGGAAGAAAGTTAACTCTATCTCAGCCAAAACCAGCACATACAGCAAATATAAAATGAATCTTTTTCAATGTTTGGATATATCTGTACAAAACTGCAAAGAGGCTTGATTCAGTAGTCAGAACAGAGGTTTAGAGCCATTAGAGGTTGTATATAGTATGATACTTGGATCTGCTGGGGAGTGCCATGGCCAGGTGAGCTCAGACTGGTAGCTAGCATGTCTGTACTGTACTTAGAGCTTAGCACTGGTGTCATTCTGAGTGATTTGGGCTGTTGCTTAGTCTTGAAACAGAAATGCGCCATGCGCGACTAGCCTGAAAAAATTCCAGTCCCAAAGATACGCAGACATTTGGTATTGTTGTTACACATACTACTGTTCTTGCCAAGTTTACCTTGATATTTTAACAGTCCCTAAATTTGTCTGACTCTGTTCCATTGTTTAACAGTGGTTTAAGTATTTAAGTAAAACTTAGAGAAGTGAATTAAAACTGATCATAAAATACAAACAACTAGCTTTTCCTGGCCTATATATCCACATTTTTGTCCAATATAAACCACTCCCTCCCAAATAAAAAGCATGCTATTCCAGCATGGGAAGACAGTGAAGCTTCCCAAGGTGCACATGTCCATCTGGGTTCTGTAAGCAGCAGGACTGCATCTCATTCGTTATGTTAACAAAAATCTTTTCAGTGGTTTGTGTGCATCAATGCTTCAGGGCCCTTTGTAGGACTTCCTTTTAAGGGTCCAGTTCTGAATGTCCTGTGCATGCCTTTTCTATTTACAGCTAACAGTATTTCTTTATATTGTTCTTCCAGCAAAGCAGTGTCTTTTCAAAAAAACGCTGCTTCTCATATTAATGAGGTTTTAGTATCTTCAGCTTTTAATATTTTATTAACATGTAATAGGCTTTTTAAAAATGAAAACTTTATAGAAAAATGTAATTTGCCAAAAATCTTTGCTTTTCCATGAGAGTTTTTATTCATATGAATATATATTGCTAATGATTAAAACATGGGATTTAAAAATAAGAAGTAAATGAGAACTATTATGCAAAGAATAAAAAAAAGTATCTTCTTTAAACATAGACAGCCAACTATAATTTTGAAATTTTCAAGACATTTTTTCTCTTCATTTGGCAGCTTTACCTTTTGACAATTTAGTATATTAAATTATTGATGTTTAGTATAAGCTTCTTTTATTAATGTCATAGGTGCTTTTACTTTAGTAGATGGAAGTGATATGATTTCAAAACTGTTCTTGTAATTGTGTGTGATATCATGGACTAATCTTTCACAAAAATATAATAGTATAAGCTAGCATTTATATTGCTAATTACTAAATTGAGGAGCATTTGGTTTGACGGCACTCCAATTCAGCTGAAATGTAACTGAGACCCTTACTTAACTAAGGAGTATTTTTGTTCTGAATATGTATTGATATGGTTAATGGTTAATTGGCAGACTGTATCTTTGAAGCAGAACACCATTAGCACTGAGGCCACTCGCATTTTAGTGTTTCCATTATTTATTCTTTGCTGAAAATTTCTTTGTGTTGAAAATAATAACAGTTGATTTAAGGCTGCAACCTTTTAATTCATGCATTAGACACTTTACATTTAAATAGCAAGAAGTTTTCTGTGGGGTATATGTGCGTTCCCTAGGTAGGGAACAGTTTTGTTCTAAGTCCTGCTAGGTTTTGTGGGGCAAATCCCATCTCTTTCCCGTCTGACCTCATGTTACCTATATTGATTTTAAGTGCTCTGAGGGAGGGTGTGCTGGTCGCTGTAATCTGCACCAAGCAGCTGCTGCACAGGAGCCAGCTTTAGCTCTAATGCAGAGTCTTGCCTTGGTTTTCAGCAATGCCCTTGCCTCTGGTCATTCAAGCAAGTGAAGCCCCTCACCGGCTCTTGACTTCTGCAGCCTCGGACGATCAGTGGAGCCATTCGCTGTTTGCTTTGATACCCTCGTGGACAAAGAAGATTTTGTTCAAACGAGAGTCTTCTGTTAATCACCAGCTGGTCAGTAAAAGATGGTTTGCCACTTATAATATTTGTAAGGATTGTAGCAATTATACCAAAAGTAAACATTGCTGGAAATTTACTACCCAATTAGTATGCTTCCAATTCTGTCTCAGCTGATTACGTTCACTTGAGATGGCTTCAGCAACACTTACTAGTTTTGAGACTTCCAAAGAATTATTGTGACAGATACAGCTGTGTGATTGCTGCGTAAATTCTGATAGATGCTTAGTAATGAAACAGATCTGTATAGTCTGATAAACTTTGTGCAGAGTGTATTTTGTTAGGGAATTGTGATAGCCAAAAGATGGATATATCAATTAAGATACTAGTAATTACTTGTGGGAATAAGTAATTCATACAAATTTGGACTAGAAAAAAAGTTTAACTATTGGGATGACAAAGCTCTTAAATTTGAAAGCGATTAATACCTCTAAATTTTTTTTCTAACTTCATTATTTATGTAATTTAACTTGTGCTGCAGTTTGTGAATTGTGATATCTTCATACACTATGTAGGCTTTCTCCCTTCCTCCACAGCCTGAAGATGTGTCCAATGTATCAGTGTCTTCTGGATTTGGAATAACCCTTCAGAAATGTGGTGTGGTAAGTTTTCTTACATTTGTCTTGTTAATTTGGTAGGAAGTTTGTACCCAAATGTCCTTTAAAAAGTGGGAACAGAATTATGCCTATGCCAAGTATTTGGGAGAACGTCCATTTTGACGTTAAGATGGTTGCACCTTCTGTAAGAGGCACAGTTTTGCAGTGTTGATTCAAAACTGAAAGAAGCCGGTGAAATCTTCTCTCAGACTTCAGGGGATTTTGGATTGTGGTCAAAGTAAATACCTCAGTGTGAGTTTGTAAAACTATAAATGGGCAAAGCCCGGTAAACTCTAGAAATCAGCCACAAGGCTGGGTAGAAATAGAGACCAACTTCTTTAGAGGATGAGATAAGCCTACTGAGATACTTCTCTGGCTCAACCGAGATACTTCTCTGGCTCAACCATGTGGGCCCTACCTGTGTCAAGTATGGACTCCTTTTGAAGGATGGGGCACTGAGCCCCGTGATGCCCATTGTGTCTTTGGGCATCCTATCATACAGCCATGGAAGAGCCAGTGTGGCATAGTCTGCATATTCAGTGGGACTCAGCTACAGCACACTCTTTAATGAAAAACAAGGTTTCATTTGACTCGTGTAAAATGCTTATGAGGAGCAAAGACCTCCCTACTATAAGGAAATTTTAAACCTTCCGTAGACGGTTATTTTTCCTTTCTTTTTTTTTTTCCCTGCTTTTTTTTCCACACTTGCTGAAGCAAGTCTGAATTTTTATAATTAGAGACAGTTCATCTTACCTGTTC
Source organism: Aviceda cuculoides (assembly GCA_035590195.1). Classification (NCBI taxonomy): domain Eukaryota; kingdom Metazoa; phylum Chordata; class Aves; order Accipitriformes; family Accipitridae; genus Aviceda; species Aviceda cuculoides. Next base: position 34,528,991 of record JAVJGG010000054.1, on the reverse strand, counting down.
CTTGGAGAGAGAAAGCGCATCCAACTTTTAAGACAAATCTGAATTCAGCCACTGAAATTCTGCATATGAGGGTAGAGTGTACAGTAACCAGTACAGAAGAGGGGACATTATAACCTGTACCAGATCATTTGCATAGAGAAAAATGAATATGCATCACATCTCATGGCACTAATTACATATAATGTTACTGAAATGGTGTCATATCATAATTAATGAGGCTGAATAATGAGCATTTCAGACATAAGAAGCAGTAACACAGAATCTTCTGCTTTTCCAGCTGTAGATTCCAAATTTTATATCAGAGCCTCTCAGAAAGAGAGTTTGAGACGGTTACATGTTGTTTTTTTTCTGCTATTCATAGCACAGCCTTACGCAGGCTCATTAAAAATTGTGAAGTGCTGCTGTACAAGATCAAAGTTAATGTTGTAGATGCTAGGATTATCAGAAAATAATTTTGCAGTTGTATTTAGTACTATTAGTTGTAAATTACTCAAAACTACGCAATTGTATGTGATCGTCTTCCACCTTCAAATGCAGTTCACATTTTATTTTCCTTTGTTTACCTTGTCATCTACTTCAATCCTAATTTGTATGAACAGATGCTTTCCTGCTGAGAGATGGACTGGCCATATGGTGGTCTTTAGCTGTTTTAAATGGAAAAAAAAGTTAATTTTGCACATTTTCCTCCTCCTACCACGAGTGGCTCCTCAGAGCATGGAGATGACATATGTTTACTTCTTCAAGTCAGGATTTTTCCAACACCTTTTGCAGAAATACCCTTATTGAAACTGGGGTGTTTAAATTTTACCTATGCTTCCAGTATCCACTCCCTTCCTTTTTTCCAAAAATGTGCTCCTTTAAGAGCTTCATTCCATAGTATGACATGAACTTTTCTGTAATAGTATTGACAATAATCTTTAGCAGAGCTGAAGTAAATCTTTAAATTTGACTGGCTTTCAACACATTTACCTGTGTTGTTTCTCAGTCTCCTAAGTGTTCTTGCATTGCTGATCATCTATGAATCTATGATCCTTCATTTTTTTTCCACCTTTCCTGTTTCTAGTTGTTCTAACTTATTCCAACAGGTCCTCCATTCCTTTCGCTTCCATGGCAATTCCTTACTCCTTTCTTTTCTCCTAGCATGTCCTTGCTCTTGCCATGGTCCTTTCACTCCACTCTCCCAGGTACCTGAAGTGACATTGCCTGCAGGGGGTGATGACACATACGGTGTGGTTCAGCAGCAGAGAGAAAACGGAGTATGCACTTACGCATCATGAGTGGCTGCCGTTAGGTTCGGTTCCTGTAGACGGTTTGCAGCGTAATCATCTGCTCCAAAAGCAAGAAAAAACATCTTCAGGCAAATTAAAGGAGCAACTTAAAGGAGATATCCAGTGGCTGCTGATCCCAATGGCAGCAGCGTATGGAGGAGTTTCTTTCTAGGAGTGGTCAAACCCAAGAGCCTCCCTACTGCTTGATTCTCATTTGCTCCTTTCTCCAGTGCTATCAGGAAAAAAAAAAATCCAAATTCTTTCAAGCCCATTGCAGTTTAGCTTAAAACTGACTGACAGTCAAAAATAAAGAATGCAAAACATGTATTTAATATTAATCAGAAATGCAACAAATGTGGCCTTTTGGCCACCTGAGGAAGATTGTGGTAGCAGATAGGCAGTACAGTTGGGATACCTCTGAAGGGGTCCTTTTTTAATCACTGAATTAAGAATTTTATTAAATGAGACAAAAGAAGAGAAAATGCAAAATTGGTTGGAGAAAGAGAACGAGCAGTGTGTGGGAGTACATTAAACCTGTCTAGGGGAAGGAGAGGACTAATGCTGCCATATTGCCCCACATACCTGTGAACTGTACACATGCTACTTTTTCTGCCTATTTTATTGTAGGAATTTATCTAAATTATTGTTCATGTCCCCTCTCCCCAAAAGTAAAGGAATATATTTGTGCCTGATTAGAAGCACAGGAAGAGACCCTGAAATCCTGATTTTTTGTCTTCATCTCACAGAATAGTAAGGGAAAGGTATGGGAAAATGAAGCAAGAAAAAGATTGTGCTATTTCCCTCTGTTTCCCCAGCTCCCTCTTTTGCTGATGTTTGTCTGCACAAGCCCATCCACATTTACCGTGGAGCATAATATGGTATAACAACTCATGCAGTGTGAACCTTGAATCTTTCAAGGTGTATTTTCTTGTTTTGGTGACTGGGTCAGGGTCTCTGCTTTGTGGGTTTCGATTTTCTTTGTGGCTTTGAGGCTTTTTTTTCCTGTTTCTTTTTGTTCGTGCTTTTTAAAGCAAGTTTCTAGCCTTTGTGACTGCACAGGATAGGTTGAAAGGCGTGTTCACTGCATCATGCTGGATCAGAAACCAGAAGAGAGGAAGTATGCCCAAAATAAATCACATTTTTAAAATTTGGTGATTTTAAGTCTCATAAGTGTTGGGGTATAATTCATGATATACAAACATATGAAATTGGTAATGGAAATTGGTAATGCTTTCCTCACAAATATGATTAAGCCTATTTTTATACGTGCTGACAATTATTTGCAGAATCTAGTACAGTAAATAGTTGGGTTTTTTCCTCCATAAGATTTGTTTAATGCAATTGAGGTTGAACTTGCTGCAGCTTGGAAAAATTAGTGTGGTATACCAAGGAGAGTTTGTTACGTAAACAGATTTATTCAAAGGTACTTTAAGTACTGTCACTTGAATAGAAAAATACAAACTAACCAATAATAATTTCAATAAACTGTTTCTTTTCCTTGATTCATAAGATATGCTAAAACTGTAGTATGTTTCTATACTGAATTAGTATGAAATGCAGAGATCAATGGTGTACAATGAAATCATAACTACATATGTCAAACCATGTGGCTGCCGTGAACTCTGGTGTGATTTCTGAAGTCTATAACAGTTCATATTTTACAGAACTCACATTTTACAGAATGAGTTCACAGAACTTACTTCTGTGGGGGCTGCTTTATTATTTACATTTGCTGATGTCCAGATACAGAGTAGACATTTTCTAAAAAGGAGGAGGAAAAAAGAAAAAGGCTCAGCCTGAATCATACTTTGGTCAGCTAAATAAGTGTTAATTTGATGTCATTATTAGAAGCCTAATATACCGTCATGGCTATATGTGCTGGTTTTGGCTGGGGTAGAGTTAATTTTCTTCACAGTAGCTAGTATGGGGCTGTGTTTATTATTAATCAATGAATTTTGCTGTTAAGACACACATACAGCCAAAACCAGCATACTATACTATAGGGCAGCATATTATAGACCTGATAAAGTTTTCAACAATTCTGGTTTAATATGAGTTATAGGGAAGGCAATTTGGAAGGTGAAAGGTCAGTAAGCAACTCTGTGCTCAAAGTAATTTCGTTTAGAGGGTGTAATTACTCAGTAAGAGTTAGTGGCCTAATGGAATAAATAACTAAAATCACATGAGTGTGTGTTGCTAGAGATTGGCAATTAGCTTATGAACTTCACCACTAACCGGAAGCAGAGCTGTGAACTCCACGTCCACTGGTGGCTCCATCAGCCCTCCCATGGGAAGGGTGCATCAAGGCAGCTGGCACCCTTCGGAGAGTGTGATTGCTCTGAAAAAAGGGAAATAGAGACCAAAACTGCATGGAGAGAATGAACTTGCAATGAGAGTAGCTTGCAAAAGAAACATCCTCCTGGTACAGAAGTTCAAAGTTAAGAATTTTCCAGACTCTTGTTATAAAGTTATGATCCAGTTCTGTGTTGTATGAGGTGTTAGTGGATATTTGGATTCTTATTTTCACTTCTGGCTCTGCACGAGCTGGGTTTCCAACTTCTGGCTTTTTGTCCCTTTGTCTCCAAGCAACAGCTTGACATACCAAAGATAAAAATCTTCTTGGGAGTCTGAGATCAAACTGAGTGTAGTGCCATTTGCAGGTCGCTCAGAATGCCTTCAGAAAATAAGCTTACACATGTAATGAACTTTTGTTAGTAATCAATACTATGAATTTTGCTGGTAAGATGCACATACAGCCATTTTGCACTGTTAATACTAATATTTCTGTTTTCAGGTGGATGTTGAACATGACCCTCAAACTGCATACATTACACTTCTGATTAATAACACCAACACGGTGCTCTCAGCAAACATTACAGATCTTATCCTCCTGGACAATACCACTGGTCTACATGTTCAAAAGAACGATGTTAATAAGACCACAGATGGCATACAGATTTACAGGAAAAGATTCTTGCAAGGTAACAAAATCTGCAAAGAAGTACCCCTGATTACACATGTGGAAGAGCATCTGTTCACGATATTTATTTATTTATTTATGTATTTTTGTTGGTATAAATTCTCCGATTATCAGTTAATACAGGTGAAGAACTCCGGGAAAGGTTTCGTGCCGCAGTTTACAATTCTACTAATGCACATTTTGCCTCACACCTTTGAACTGCTTCTGATCTTCCAGGCACAGAAGTGAGCCCCTGTACTCTGTAAAAGTCACTGCCGTCAAAATGAAAGAGAATCTTTCACAATAGTATTTGTTCATTTGGGTTATTTTTAAAAGCTGCTGTACAAGCCATTTTAATCATAATCTGACGAGTCTTCCTTCTTTAGCCAAGCATGGCAGATTGGCTTGCTGAGGTATTGAGGTGCATTGGAATTGCAAAAGGCCATGCAAGCAGGCAAGAAGATTTCATCAGAAATAAGGCAGCTCCTCTCGGTATCTGTTTTCCCCAAACTGAGCAAATTATAAAACCAAGTAATTGAGAGAGAAACCTATCCATTCTTGGAGTGAGTCTGTTCCTTTGGTAGCAGTTGGATCACTGCACATTCATAAAATTTTACTTTTCTTGATTTCTTCATCTCCTTTTTCCTAAGCACAAAGAAGATAAGCAGCTTGCTTTTGAGAGTCATGATACTTCTCTTGGAGCTTCAGAAGTGTTCAGTGATACCTGTTTATGGTTGAAGTATCTAGGGTTACGATAGTGTTTTACTGGTGAAAGGTTTCCAAAAAAGAAATGGAAATAAGTAGACCTGGCACTGCTGTCTGATTGCAAATGGATAGCCAGACTCCATTTCTAATAACAGTAGTGTGAGTAGTGGTACAGATAACGGGGCTGGTTTTTTTAAAACGTCAAGGAATTGCTGGCTGTCAACAAAGGTTCTTAAGCAGGAGTGATCCCTGAGAAAGAATAGAAAAATCGTTTGCAGAGCTGATCTAGTAAACCGAGTTGGAGCAGTTACTTAATTTGTTTATCATTACTGAATCTGGAACTGAAGGTAGCTTTTCCAGCCCATATACGCTGCACAAATCAGCATGAAGAATACTGAAGTGGAAGAAAATCCAGCAGAACAGATTTCTGCATAGTTTATAAAGTTTTGTCATTACTATGTCAGTCCTGGACTTAGCCCATACCTTGCCACTAAGGCTGGACAGAAAGGCTATACCTACATTGGCCTATGTACTGTTATGCTGCATGTTAGCCATGATAATTTTTCAGTGCTAGAGTACACTGTGAATCAAAATTCAGCTGAAATCTCAGTCAGATTTCTCTTTGGTTTCAACATGAGGAGAACCAACTAGTTAGTGGTTATAATGTAGGCTGTCCATTTTATACAAAAAAAAAAATATTTTTAAATATCTCATGTTGAGTTTTACTATCAGTCAAAACATGATGCTTTTCAGTAGCTTGACACATCATTTAATGCAGTTTCCAGATCCTGGACCAAATTTGCTTCAGTTCTTAGAGACAGCAGATACAAAGGATGTTGCTGGACTCATGTGGCCAGGAACTATCTACTCTGGATGTGAGGCATCTGCTATGTCAGAATGGAAAAGCTCCTGTGCTGTCCCAAGCCTTCCCCAGGGATCTTTGAGAAATTTTCTTGGGACAGAGCGAAGCTGTCCATATCCTTCCTCTCTGGACTATGCTGGTAGGCTCTGGCTACCTCCTCTGCTGAATTCGCTTAAAGTCGGTGTTGTGAGCTTACTGCAGCTTGGTTCCTAGGAGAGCACTTTTGCTGGTGAGGAAGCACAGTCTAAAGGGGAACCTAAAAATCTCCTCGGATGTTTTATTCATATTGAACCTGCTTTTCAAATTTTGCAAACATCTGTAACTGCAGCTGAGCTCAGCTGGGTGCTCAGCTCTTCAGAGATTCACACTCAGTCTTCTTGTGTAAAAAAAAAAGATGTGCAACTGTACTGGGTTGTTTTCAAGTCTATGTAGCTACTGTTTAAGAAAATGCAGACACAAGGCCACTATTGCACTGGCAGAGGTACCTCACCTGCTTAATCTACACAGCTCAGGTTTTTTTCCTCTGTTTTAACAGGTGGAGAACACTTTGCAATAAACTACTCTGCACTTCTTGATGCAAAAGAAATGTGGGATGGCAGGGTCTTGACACTGCCTGCAAAGCTAACTTTCAGGAGTTCATCACAGGTATGTCCTTTACAATCTTATTTTGCTCTTCACAATTTTTGTAAAAAATAAAGTTTCCAAGGTGGTTCTTGTCTGCCTAAGCAAGGAGGCCTGCATGTAATTAGGTTCTTAGGCTCTCTGATTGTTTACCATGAATTTATAAATACATGAGATATTCTTCATAGCTTGGGAAGTCCTAGAACTCCGTAGACAGGTGAAGTATGTTTGTGTGTTGTTCTGTAGCTTCTCTCTCTCCTCTTTGTATTTCTCTCCAGTTTATCTATGTATCCTGGAAATAATGGTGTTCCACATACTTATGTTTGTATTCCTGTAGTCTGTGAAAGATTGAAAGTTTTGCCATATTTTTATCAGAAAATGATTTCTTTTAACTAAAAAACAAGTTGCAGCACAGGAAAACCTTCTTACTCTTAAGGAAGTCACTTTTTTAGTATGAGAGTTGTGAAGCTCTGAAAGAGATTTTTCAGAGAAGCTGAGGAGTCTACATCCTTGCTGATTTTTGAGAACTTGGTTGCACCAGGCTCTAAGACAACCGATCTAATGCTGGAGTTGGCCCAGCTTTGACTATGAGGGAGGACTAAGGAGGCAGGACAAGTGGTCCTGCCTCCTTCCTACTTCTTCCAAAGTAAAATTTTTTGATTCTTAAATTTGGCTTGATATTTTTTCTACGGTTTTCATGATTGCATGTAATTAGAATGTGCAGATGCATTTTCATTTCAGCTGCTGTATCTCCTTTATTTTGGATGAAAAAATGTACAATGTGCATGAGAGTGGTACTAGAGCGGTAGAGATCAAGACTTCAAAAACCAGGGAATTCTAAGAGTAAAGATATATGCACTGACTGTGGCTCCTGTTCTGTGCATTTTCAGTCAACCCAGATTTTATAGGCACAGAAAAATGTAATTCTGTGAGTGCTGGAATATGCCTCTGTGTGATTGTAAGGGGAGAGTATCCCACAGAGCAGCTGCTTCCATGTCTGTTACTGCTAAGTACACTGCATTTTCCTATCAGATTTATTGCAGCTTTAAGCTTAATGAGAAGTATAGCTTATCTTCCAAGGAGAGGCTTTTCTAGAGACTCTGGGCTGTTTGCCAGTGGATTCTGCTCATTTTTTTAAAATACATGTAATATTTTTATATCTCTCAGAATAAAACACATCTCGTATCATTGACAGCATCGTTCACCATAACTGAAGAAAAAAAGACCAAGGTAAATTCTATGATTTGATATTATGTTGACTCTCCTGCTTAAACTTATGGACAATCTAAACTAAATCTTAGGAGCTAAGGATATACTTATGTACTCATATCTCATCACTCAGCTACTGACTATTAATTATACACAAGTTCTGCCTTCTCTTTAAGAGGAAGAAAACAGGAGTCAAGATAGGGGGTCTTTGTTGTCTTAAAGCAGCAATATTTAGTATGGAAATAAAACTTCCATTGTATTCCTAGCCATGTTTTTCCATTTGAAGAATTGTTCAGGCACAGAGCTGTAATGAGGAATGCTCACCTGCTCCTGTGCCTAGCCACCATGAGAAAGCTTTTTGCCTTTCCAAAAGGGTGGAGTTATTTTTACCTATTGAGAACAGGTTTCTGTATCATGCTGATACACAAACCAGAAAATAGCTGTGTGGGGAGCGTGAGAAATAAAACTGCAGTAAGAGAGGAGTAGTTTATGTTTGCCTTTCGTTTTTTAACTTGTCATCCTTCCAATATGACTTTCTGTTCTTGGCTTCTGAATTAACATGGTTTCTAAGAGGCCAAATAAACCTTCAAAATTTCATTGATTGCAGCAGTGTTTCTCTTCTAGATAATTTTTTATTAGAGAACTCCCCACTGTATACATCAGTTTCGTTGCTAGAGTAATCTCTTCACCAAACTAGTTTTTCTCCCCTAACCCCTCATTACCTTGGCAGGCTGCTGTGTTGCAAGGGGTCTTTTTTTAAGGAGCTGTGTCTTGGTTGGCAAGAACAATGTGATTATTTGTGTTCAGGCAGAAGAAAATAGTTTGTTTCACCTCAGAACATTTTTGCTGTGGTTGTATCATTTGAAATCTAAAGTTCATGTGGATGGGGCTTGCCTGAAGAGGTCCTGAGGACTAGACCACTCATTCCTTCTATAGGCCTGTCCCATGATTTCCTCTCCACTTTTAAAATCAGTAGTCTATTTGGAGGTTGGGCACAGGGGCCTCTTGTTCCTGTATCCTCTTTTGCTGGGGATCTCTTGCCCTCTTAACTTCTATTAGTGTAATAGACGTAAGTCCAGACTTGGCTTTCTCATAATTGAAGATCAAGTGCCCATTCTGTTAAAATGAAAGCCAAAATTAAACATGATATAAAGTAAAACTATACATGAGCTAGAGAACTCATTGTTCCTGGATAAAGATCTAGTAAGATTTAAAAGGATTGGACATTTGTATAGCTAAGTGTTATGCTTGGGATTACCATAAATGTATTTTTTGGAAACTCTTACTCTTGAAGGTGTAAGACATGCAGTAGCTGACTGCGTTAGAAAAATAGCTTCATGAATGCTTTTCTGTAGAGTTCAGTGTGAATTGGTCTGCAGCAGTTGGTGATGTCTATGCTAAGACCGTAAGCTACATTGGTCTTGGCCCACCATGAAAATTCCTGCAATCTATTACTATAGTTAAAACCTTTATAGTGTGGTTTTTTTCCAACTTGAACTTGACAGTTAAGCCTCAACAAGTTCTTTGGGACTATTCCACAGTTAGATAAAATTGGCTCAGCTGCATTTGAACTTACTGAATTAACAGGTTTTGTAATTAAAATGTGTGGTAAAGGTGTGTGGAGACTACTGTTAATTTTGAAAAATAAAGCTTAGAAATTATGGAACACATCATGTTTCACATGCGTAGTATTTGCCTTTGGGCTGTGGCCAAGCATAAGGTGCTTCAGAAGGAAACCAGTTTGTGCAAGGAAATTATGGTCAGCTGAAAAAGGTGCGATGTATTTCATCCATATCTTCAGCTGGCATAAATGCTCTCAATCTCAGACTTTATTTATTAAAAATCATTATTTATACGTGTTCATGGGTGTGATAAAGCCAACACGCATGTGTGGCTAAATGGATACTAAATGTTGACTTTGGAGACAGAAAAGAGAAGAATTAATTATGTAGTCATGGCAGTGCCATGCTAAGATGGTCCCATCAGCTTTCACATGGTTTGCTTGCACACTTGGCTGCTGTGCTGTTCTTTAAAGTTTTACAAACCCTGTGGATTTTCTCTTCTGCGCTGCCGGAAGAAAGTGCTTGATTCCATGTGACAAGGTAATTTTGTGGGTTATGAAAAAATATGAGTGTTGCTCATCTGAGTGTCCATGCCAGATGTCTTCCTGCAGCACTTCAGGGCCTGTGAGTACTATGTGCCTCTGCCTTTGACTGGGTGGTTTTGATGCTGAATGGGAAACTGTAGTGAAAAGGACAAAAGGAGATTCTCCCATTTAAGCACACTACATGGGATGGATGATAATAATTACTTTGATCTGATATTTACCAGGCTTGTTCCCTCGGCATCCTTCAAATCAGTGGGAGCACAGCAGTTTTTGAAAGAAACTGGCCTGTGATGCCTCTTCTCACTATTGGGATGGCTTAAGCAGTTAGCTGAGGATACAGCTTTTGAGGCTTACTGTTGTGTCAGTAGTTTGAAGATTGGCCTGCAGTGCCAACACTGGTCCTGCACTGTGGCTTGTGCAGGGGCTCTGGCACCTGCCCCGCGCCATCCGCCGTGATGCTTTCAGATGCCATTAGGTGCCTGCTGTGTCCTCCTGCTTGGGTTTACAGCCCCCAGTGACAAGGACTGTCATTCCAGAAGCCATTTTCTTTTAAGTATAAAAGCACAGGTAATTCCCTGTCCATTTGCCTCCACTGGAGCTTAACATCTGACAGAACCGCCTGCCCTGATGCAGACTGACTGCCTCGCCATAGGTCTTGCCTTTTACTTTACAGGATCATTCCCAATCCATTGCTTTTTCTCCATCAAAACTTAACCAGCTTCATTTCAGCTTCGCTGAACCCGTAGCCTCACCAGATTCCTGCTTTCCCCAGAAGCCTAGAGAGACCCCTAAATTTCACAGAGTGCTTGGAATTTAGACAAATGCAAGTGAATTCAGCCAAATGATGAAGTGGTTCCAAAGCAGCATTTTTTTCCTAAGTATTATCTACAGCATCTCCTGTTCCTTGAAAGTGGTGGGACCTCAGGCAGAGCCGTGGTGTGGCAGAGGTCAGCGAGAACCCTTCTGTGATTCCCTCTTGGCCACCTAGTGCAACCGGAGAACCTGGGGGCAGCAGATTAACTTAAGAGAAATTACATTTTTTCCAAGTCACACACAGATGTTTGTTGGCTCAGTGACTGTTCAAGTGGTATGGGCTAAACCCTTTTGATCTGTGAAGGGAGTAAACACTGGGTTAGGGAAGGGAGTTACTTAATATTCACGTAATCATCTTTCAAATAAATTTAAAGATGAAGATATTTTGATGCAAAGTGATGCAGCTTTAACTGAGCTCATGGCAAGGAGCTGGGGGCAGTGCACAGTCAGAGTAGGAGAGAGCTGGTACTGGCGCTAATGTAGATGTGCTGGGTGTCCTTAGTGGTCAGCCCTAGTGCAGGGGAGTGTAATGGAAGCAATTGCCCAAAGTAGTAGAAAGCTACACCAAGAAAAAACATTCAGACAATGTGTTGGTAATTACACGTGGAACCATGAAATTAATGTGTTGCTCCTCTTTTTCTTTTCTTTCTCATTTCTGTTAAAAACTTAAAGATATTGAACAGTATTAGAAGGAATTCAGCACATGGGTGGTTTACTCAGATACGTATTTAGTCCCCAAAAATTTTAGTTGAACGTCGGAGTGCTTCAAGGGTTTCATTACTTTAGACTAAGTGCATTAAAAAACAAAACAAAAAACCAAACCAAGCATACCTCTATCGGTCAGAGTAATTGTTGACTCTAGCTGTACGGTACTGTGAAGTAAACCTTGGATCTTCTCCTGGAACTGTGCAAGTGCCAATAGTAGCCTGTATTAACGTCTTGATGACATCCTTGATACTGACATCATTGCCCAATTCTGTTGAAATCAATGAGTGCTGAGCATCTCCAGCAGCTTTGAGGAGCCGAGCCTTCAAAACAACAGTCTGACGTGATACAGTTCCTTTCAGTTAGAGATATGACAGATTTTCAGTGTACGAAAACATATCAGAGAGAGAAAAACTAGGCAGTAAAAGGATACAATTGTGCTGTTAAATTGGAATAAATCCTTTTCAAATTGTGGACCATGTTTGATTATCGCTTCCTATGCAGAATTACCGTCGACTCCATGGAATGCTCTCAGGTTTCTGCTCCAAGAGATGACCAAGCCCAGCTTCCAAGAAGCATGTTAATTATTTACACTTTCTAGCCCCAACAGAGTGATTAGTTTGTAGTGAAACATTATACTAATAGCTGTGCTATGTTTTTCATCCAAAGATCTCAAAGAACTAAACAAACACTGAATTAACTTTTGCTACATTGAGCATGAAGTGAAAATTAAATGTTAATGAAATTCAGTTTAAAGATTAAATTAAGAACTGAAGCGAAAGGCTTACAAAGTTGTTAGCTGGCTCATGGTTCCAGTGGTCCTGCTGTTCTTTTCTGACTCCGGCTCATGCAGAAACTTCAAGGGTGCACACAAATTGGGTGGTTTTGTCAACTGTGAGTTACATATTTATTCTGAACTGATATTGGTGCTTTTTACCTATGGTGATTACTCAGTTTTATTGAATTGAGAAATGGCCATTAATTAAAGGTAACCAACATTAGACTGATTTTTCAGACCCTGTGAGCAACATCAAATGCCATCAATATCAATGAGACTTAGGAGAGTTTGGCAACACTGGAAACCAGGCTATTAAGTACAGGACACCCAAAAGTCACAGCACCTAAAATTCAATTTGTGTGAGTTCTGTTGCTTGGAATTTGGACTAGATGAACATAACGAACCATGCTGACTTGAAAACCTATGGAAAATGGACACTTGTTTGAAAATATTAATAAAAATGTAGTAATTATAACTTAATGCTGAGAAACCCTGACGTTGTGTGAAGCCATTTAAAAATAATTTACTATGTTGTTTACAGTTATAATCTTTGAGTCTGATCTTTATATATATTTAAAACATAGTTTTAATAACATGGTCTTTTAATTTCAGATTTCATACAGCCATGCCATCCATGTTTCAGGGTTCTTCATTGGTTTTTTTGTTTCTCTTGTATTGACGTGTGCTGGTTTTTTCATTGTTTACCGAACCCAAATATTAAAATGGAGTTTCCTTAGTAAAAAACAGGTGAGTCATACTGTCTGTAACAGTACTTTATTTAAATTTTTTCATTGATCATATCTGATGATATAACTTCCTAACTAATTCAGATTGTCTAAAGAGTTTTTGAAGATAAAAAACCACCAAGTGATGGATTGGATTCGCAGGTAAGGTAATCTCTACAACCTCTAATCTTTAGCACAATCAGATTTAGAGTGGAGTGTAAGAACGATAATCTGATCAGAGGAACTGCTGTCAGTACCTGGATGTTAGCTTCGGACTAGAGGGAGATCACCCTTTGGCTGTTAGTTTCTTTTCAGACTCCTCCCTTCCTCCTCTCCTCTTCATCCCTGAGAGGCAGGATGTCTGTGGGTTCTAAGCAGTTGCCCAGGGAGTAGACCACTCACCTCCAGCACAGCAGACTTGGGTCCAAATTGTATTTCTGATTATTAGGAATAGGGATTTGAATTTAGGTCTCTTAGTTCCTTGGATGTGCCTTAATCTCTTGAGTGATTAAGCAAAACAGTTGGGTTTGGGGATGAAACATTTTCAGTGTACTTTATCCAAGCTGTGCTGTTTTGGAGAAAGTACTTCAGAACATACTGGGATGGAGAGAGAAAATACAGTCTGATAAATATTCATAAAGTTGGCCCAAGTTCCAGCCCTTGCTTCTATTCATTATTTATGTGTTTATGTAAAGTGGAGCAACTTCAATGGGAGGGAGCTAGAGACCTCAGTCAGAATATTACAGTGATTGGAGCAGTCCTTTAAGAGACACGCGCTCAGAGTTTTGAACACCTCCTCTGCTCGGACAGTGGTGGATCTCCCATCCCTCTGGACTGACCAGAGGAGCTCACAAATCACTTCCAGACTTATTTTCTGCAGTTGAAAATTACTCCATCAGCAATTTTTAGTTCTTTTAGGTCTGAAAAATTAGTCCTTTTAAATGAAAAGGGCGTGCCTTGTTTCTTTTTACTGAAAAAGCTGTGATAACAAAATCATAAAAAAGGGCCAGTTTCGTCCCAGCATCAGATGTGGGTTTTTTGTATAGTAATTTCCATCATACATAGGGTTAGTTTTTCATGTCGTTCACCTTGTAATACTGTAATCTTGCCATATATAATTTGTATACCATGGTAATTTTTAAAAAATTGGCCTAAAAAGTTTATAGTGGAAGATAACTTCCTAGAAGGCTTTCACAAGCCTACTGAAGTCAATGTAGAGTCTTCTGTCTTTTCCATTCATTTCTTCAGTTGTATTCCAGATCAGTTATATACAAAAAGTTCAGCCTGAAAAAAAAGTAGTGTATTTAATTTCAGGTGCAGACCTGAATTGCACTATCTATCTCTTTATACCCTTTCCAGCTGTACAGTTTTATGATAAGTAGGAACATTCTCACCCAGAGTTACCTGCAATAGAATTAGATCAGATGCTCACTGTAAGGTTTTTTTTTTTATAATCTGAAGCTTACTTAGTTCAAGAAGGCCAAGTGCAAGGTCCTGCACATGGGTCAGGGCAATCCCAAGCATAAATACAGGCTGGGCGATGAGTGCATTGAGAGCAGCTCTGCAGAGAAGGAC
>JAVJGG010000054.1:34461407-34511819 GCA_035590195.1 Aviceda cuculoides | reverse complement strand
TCTAGTGGGCATGGATGATGGTTGGACTTGATGATCTTGAAGGTCTTTTCCAACCTAAATGATTCTATGATTCTAAAGTTCATTCCTTATCCAGTGAGTTGGGGCGAAGTAGGCCTTTTGTTTCTGATCTATATTCCTTAAAGGTTTCATTTTAGTCTTATACTTCATAAACTGTTTTACATTATCCAGGTTTTTAGCTGATTCCAAAGACAAAGATTAAATACCGTACTGTTGCCTTTAGAGCTTCTGTGACACTGATCTAGGCTAAAACCAGAATGGAGTAATCCTTTTTACTGAATTACCTGCTTTAAGGATAGTAATTTGCAAAATGTAATGGGAAAAAGAAGGATTGTGCATTTGTAATTTACTAATGGATAATTGCAGTCAATTTGAATGGATTCTGTGCTTGAATGAAATGTAGTTTTACTAATTGTGGTCACAATCAGTTTTTCAACATTATTGTGTTTTATTTTATTACATTTAGTGTCACCCAATAGAATAGTTGGGTGTTCTGTAAGGAACTGAGGAATGAGGTTTGTATTGTCTTACAGGAGTGGCAGTATACTGAGGATAAGAACTGGGCTTGTATTATGAGTGCAATTTTTTCGTGTCCTATCTATACCAGTATGAATTCTAGCATCATAATCTTGTTTTTTATTATTTGGGGAGGCAAAAGTGTAGGAGCTTTTGTTAGAGAGCTTTTGATACTTCAGACATTTTCAACCAACCAACAACATACTGCTTGTATGCTGGTTTGATAATTCCTTCTGCATGTATTGGTGCAGCTATGTGTCATTTTCTTTACATGGTATACATATAAGCTTGCCAACATAATTGATATATTATTTTAAAATTGCACTGTGATAGTAAACATGGTTGGAATTATTCTGGTGCTTTGTTCTTTTGTCCAGACACAAATGAGAAAATTAGTCAGAAAAGGAAGAGCCACGGGATTTTTTTGTGCTCTTTCTGATGTAAAGCTGTGTTAATAGTTAATGTCTTTTAGGAAGTGATAGTGCCAAATTGTTTAGCAAATACATTAGGAGCATGTGTTCAATATTTATGGAAAGGGACATCTTTGGAATGTAGACAGTTTGCAATGTCAGGAGGATTGGCTAGAGAACAAAACATAATTTTAATATTTCATAAGGAAGCTTCTTAGTTACTTATTTTGTGAGTTTTGTCTTAATAAGTCATATCCTTGACGTACATTATGCAGCAAAATAGCTTGTCTTTTATTCTCAGTAGGTTCCTTACTGTGTATATTCCTGAATACTGGCCCATTGGCAATGAATGCTAATGAGAAGAAGCTATATGATTTGAATATTTGATGTGCACACTAGAAGATCATGTTCCAAAACATTGTGGGTCTCTTTTTCTGTATGTCTAGAACAAAGTATGAAGAGAGACGAGCAGTTTGAGGTTGCATCCAATTTGATGAAGTCTGACTGAGCTCATAGTCTCAGAAGATACAAATATGTTAAAGGCAACTTAATTTCTTTAAATGGCTTTCCACTACTACAACTTTTTCATCTTCATTTTGTACAGCTATGCTTCCCTGAGCTTGTCAGAGCTCTAGCTGAACTTGAACTTGCTTGCTGAAACACAATACGTACTGCCAATTATTTTGGTAAATCACTAAGTAATATGTATGCATTGCAGCTGATTTTTTTCTTATGGTAAAGGGCATTGAGGCCAATGTACTATCAAACTGGCTCCAGACAGCCTGTATTAAAAAGTGTAATCGAAATTTTAGAATTTTTGAAGGGAAGCATGTTGTTGCTCTGTTATTGTGCAGTGTGTACAATGCAAGAATACAACAATAAATAACAACCACATGTATAAAACAGTAGGATACAGTGAATACCCATGGAATGAACCCCAAACCCTGCATCTGTAGTTCTGGTTATGAATGCTGTTATAAACTTGACAAGTGTATAAACTATACTTTTTTTTGCCATTAGAGAAGCTGAAATGCTTAATAGGTGAGAGGAGTTCATAAGACAGGGAACTGAAGAAAACAAGTAATTTGAAATGAATGAACACGTATCTTTTAATCTAAAAAATGGCACTTTGATGTTGCCAACTATGAAGAAATCATGTTCAGAATTATATGGGTCATTTCTGCTGTCCACTCAGAACAATTTATCTCATCCAGAAAACAGTCTGCTTTTGAGAGTAGTGCTGTTAGTGATGCTTTATTCCATATCATTTTGAAAGAAGATTGGTATCTCCTACCATTTCTGTCATCAGAATACTCACCCCGTCTGAGTAGATCAGAAGAATCTGTGTAGATAACAGTGAAGTTGGAAGCTCCTTAGGCATTAATGCATAATGCATGTAGCCATAATATTTATTTATGCTTGTGTTAGTATCCAGGCTGAAGTTGGTGTGTTTAAAATCAATGGTAAGATGCATGATGACTTCACTGGAAGCAGGACTGGAGTCTTTTTTTACACTCTTTTTGCATAGTAGTTTTTCAGTGAAATACCATTTTCTGAGCTCTGTTGCAACAGCTGTATTGTAGCTAGCTGTATTTTTTTAATTGGTTTGCTGAAGATTACTGATTTATCAGTTTTCGTACTTTCTGCAATCAAAGCAGAGGTTTTCAGTCTCTTAAATGCAGGATTTTTCAAACATTTTTAAACAGATTAACTTTAAGAATTGAAGTACCTTTGCTCTCTTTATATTGCTGTGGAGAGTTAGAGGAATTTGATAGTGAAACTGATGCCAAATCTAGTGCTGAGACTTTTGGCAGGTTTTAATGAATAATTTTTTTTCTGAAGAGCTACTGGTCTCTTAGCTCAATTTATCATCTTTCTCAGTTTGGGGATTTTTTTTTTTCTTTTTTTTTTGGCTATATGTCATGAGAATCATGTTTCTGGTTTTGTCAGCATTCTGGCTTTTTCTGGAAAGCTAAACTTAACCTGTGATTCATCCATGTGAAAGCATCCCTAGATAATCGTCACATACCTTTCTTAGCAATTTTATTTACTGACGATATGTCCTATATTCTCTGTAGGCTCATATTTGAGCTGTGCCAAGTTTACACTTAGTTGTGTGTCACAGGACTGATGGATGAACTCCCCCATTTCAGAGCTGGCTGTAGGCCAGTACAGCTACTGGTGTAGCACAGAGCATCGTCAGACCTTCTCTAACACAGGTGGGCTGTGCCCAGCCTGGCAGCAGGCAGAGACCACGGAAAGACAACGTGCCCTGCTCCAGCACGGGAGGTCGGAAGAATTTGGGTTTGGTAGCTGTTGGTGGCCATTCAGACCTCATGCCATTACCACTCCTTCTACTTTACCATGGTTTTGGTCTCCTGCGAAGGTTTGTGCCTTGTGTTTAAAAAAAAAAAACAACTGAAAACCCAACAGCGAGAAAAATCCCCCAAAAACGAAGCCAAAACACAGCCCAACTTGCTGATACTGTATTAGTAACCCCTCAATAAACGAATGATTTAGGAAACAAACCACATCTGCAGCTGAAGACCTTTGATGCCCATTATACTTGAACTGGCTTTCTTGGCTTACTGTTACAAAAGCCAGCACTGCAGGTTCTGTTTTCTGGCTGTGGGATTCTCCCTGTCCAATGCTCTCTCCATCTTCACTTCTCTGAAGTGTGACAAGGCAACACGGACCATAACACTTCTTTTTTGTTCTCCTTTTCCCTTCCTCACTGGAGCTGTCCCGTTGGCACAGTGCCTGCAGGCGCAGGAGACACGCTGCTCTGGCTCAGGTGCTAGCAGTGGCTGCCACCGGGCTGGGGGCGGTTGTGTGTCTGTCTGTCCTTCCCCAGCTGCGTTCCTCTCTCCAGCGGGAGTTGGTGCAGCTGCTGTGCCGTGGTGCTCCACGGCTGCAGTGGGGCATGCAGGACAGTGGAGACAAACCGTCCACAAATGGCCCTAAATTACATGCTTTTTGGGAGTGTTATGTGTCACAAAGGGATGCTTTTGCAGAAACTGCTACCAGAGGACTCCAGTCTCCTCTGGATGCTGTTGTAATACGTATGCTACTAATTGGCTACCATTTGCATATGAGAGATGAGTCTTCTGAAAATGATGGGGTTTTCTGTTTTGGTGAGAAAATGTCACCGAAGGGGAGTTTGCTTGATGTTTCTCTCCCCTTTAGACTTCAGAAAGTTGTGTCACAGTAGTTTCTTATCTTTGGGAACTCTGAATTCATTTTAAAAATGTGTCAGAAAGCCATTAGTTCATTTTAGGACTGTTAAATTCAGCAGCTGTTAATTCTGTTCAAAAATTCCCTTTGCGGGCCTCTAATTTGAATAATAAGACTTAAAGACACAATTATTTTGTAGTTAATGAGAGGTTTCCTTTTTTGTGGAGTGTTGTGGTTTTGGTTTTTTTTTTAAATTAACTATAATTATTTCTTTCCTGACCCTAGCTGCTTTCCTCTTTTCTTTTATTAGGTCTGTGGAGGACATCAGGTGCTCAGGCACTCTCTCTGCTTCTGTGTGTTTGTCATCTGGGATTCTCCTCTCCCAGATCGTCTCTGACAGATCTTTAAATCCTCTTCCTCTTCAAGTGAGTGAAAAATCTTTACACTTGCTGTTTACAGTTTCATTTTCTACATGTCTGTTCACCTTTCCTCTCCCCATACTTTTGTACCACCTACCTTCTGTACTGTCCTCATCCTTTTTCTGCATGCTTTGTCCAACAGAAGCTTTGATCTTTTACATCAATAGGTTGCCATCTGCTACCTGTACTTCATGGGCTTTCATGTTTCTATCGTGCTGAATATGCTCAGGAAGAGATGCGAGACCTTTTAAACATAAATTGCTGTAACAAGCAGAGTGCAGAGCATTTAAAGCAACTTACTGAATCTGCCTTGGTTCCAGGAGGCACAGTGTCAGGTTAGGATTTTTTTTTTTCCCTGGGTGTCACAAAACATTGCATATTTAATCTGGATGATTGTAAACGTTGTTCTTCTGATGGACTTGTGTCTAAAAGCATTTGGTTTATTATATGTATGAGATTCCTGTCCTGTACTGACTGTTGGTGTGCAAGCAAGATGATATTGATGCAGCTTGTTAAGGCTGCCCTCAACCTCTCATTTGGAGTAAGAGCTTGAAGCCAGGTTTCTGTTGCATGTGATGAGCTTGTCTCACTCCTGCTGGCTGCTGTGTGGAGGAGGTAGACCAGAAGCAGAGCACATCACATGGAAGGTAGATTTCAAATGTTTACAGGTGCAACCTTTCTTCAGCTGCCACTGAAAAAAGGTAACAGTCTGGCTGTTGTCTTCCAGGATGTGACCTGGGAGAGCTGTGGCTTGTAATTACCTTTTCTCCATGTTATTACCTTTGGATTGGTGGAACAGTTCACATGCTGTTCTTCTGCTTCTTTGCCTGCTTCACAGATGTGCTGTCAGGAAAATGGAGGGTGAGAGTTTCAGATTAAATACCCCTGAGATCTTAACAGCCTCATCACTCACTTGCTGACACAAGTGTGTCAGGGGAAGTACACCTGTAGCTTCTGCATTTCGCATCGTGATCTTGAGGAGTGGAGTTAATTGGGTACCGTAGTTCTCTTTGTGGGAAAGACGGAGCAGGGGAATCTTGCTCAAATTGAAATCAGATCTGCTTTGTAGTGACTTGCAGTAAATAGGAAGAAATGTTGTGGGAAGACTTTGGGAAAGGTAACAATAAGAAATGTCGTGATGGTATTTGGTTTTGGCTTTCATTGTTGGGATCCCTGCCGAGGAAGGCTGGAAAAGTAACAAGTGAAGAGGTGGGTGAGGAATGGCTTAATCTTTTTTCAAAGCATGCTGAAAAATATCCTGCATTTGTGATGAGAAACAAATGTGTTACGAGCTATGTACCGACCTGGTGGAGCTGTGAAGTGTTGCCTTCCAGTGGGAGAGAGGAGGAATTCAGTCTTTCACACCTCAGTAAGGAAGGGTTAGTAGGTGTGTGACCATCATCTATCAGTGCACGCATGAAGAACAGAAAAATAATGACTAAGGAACTTGTTATTCCAGCAAACAAAGCGAGTTGGATGTTGAAACTAATCAAATTCAAGCTGAGGATAAGGTGACCATTTTTAGATCTTAAAGGAATTATCAAGTGGAACAATTAATTAAAGTGTTGTTTAGTCCTCTGTTAGGGGATGCTTGAAAACCAAGATGAGATGTTTCTCACAAAAGACTGATACGCTTCAATTAAATCAGAGCCACTGGACTTGAAGCAGGAATTAAAACAGAAAAATAAATCTGGTGGCTTGGATTTTACAGGCTAATAATGAATTGGTGAATCTATGAAGGGAAGCCTCCTACCACTGCCTGACAGTCACTAGGGAAATGTTATAGCATAAAGCTCGCATTTTCTGGATCCTTGGGGTTTTTTTAAGTGCATTTGCACTTAACTGAAACACTTTTTTTTTTTTTAAGTTAGTTGCCATAAGCAAAGAGCTGGCTATGTCAGCAGGAGTCCATCTGCGCTGCCCTTTTGAAGCGCTTGCTGTGCTGCAGCAGCATCCTGTTCCCTTGATCCTGCCTGTGGCTGCCCCGCTGTCCTGGAGTGAGAAGGACTCTCCCCAGGCAGAGGGAGCAGGTCAGCGCCCTGGGGGACTTGACCATGAATGTAGCTGAACGCCAGCCACGAAGGCTGTGTACCTTCAGGTGCTATCCTCCAGCGTCCATCTGTACACAGCACAGGGAAGCTGGGTTGTTGTGTTGTCATGGGGACATTACAGAAAATACTAGCTCTTACACAATCTTCAAATTACTGTGAAGAACGTTTCAGGCACACACTCTTTCCATCACAGGGATCTGGCCCCACACAGAGGTGATTCCTGCTCCTGTATGGGAGGAAGAGGGGCGAAATGGAGGAGGTTTTGCAACTGCAACCAGCCAGCCCTGCAGCAGATTGCAAAGACCATGACCATTGCCAGTGCATTCTTGGGGTTTTGAGAGACTGCAACAGAAAAATCTCTCTGCCTCTTTGTGATAGCTTATCCTAGCTTAAGCTAATGTCCCCTAAATATTTCAAGTATTTGAGTCATTGTAAGTAAACAACTTAATTCTATCCCATTGATTTCTAAATGGAGAAAATACATCTCTTGTGTTTAACAGAGGGGCAGTGGTAATAATATATCACTGATTTACTTTTAGTTAAACTTTATTTGCTTAAATAAGGAAAGGAAAGATTGTTTGACAAGAAGGTGAAGTGTTTATAGATTTGCATGCATTGATATATATACCATTCTGAATTAGTATCATTCTACTGTCTTGCAAATCTTGCCAAGATCTTTGCTATGGATTTGAAATTTATTCTAAGATTTGAGTATGGAACAGATCAAGCCAATAATTTAGCCTAACTGAAAAAAGAATAGATTTAAGCTCTTAAAAGTGTATTTTGTAGGTCACAAAGACATTCATGTATACTTAATCCACACACAGAAACATACAGTGCTGTGTGTTCATGTAAATTGACATGCAGGGGCAAAACCCACCTAATTTTCCAGTCCTAAATTTAGTGCAGAATAGGCAAAGCTATAGAATTTACAGTAGTTACATAGGATATGAAATGAGAATAATTATAATTCCAATTTAATTAACTCTAAAGGTAAATGAGAATGTATTCACATACATCATGATATTTATTGCATTTTGTAAAAAAAACTTGTATTTCCCTCTGGTTTTAATCTCTTTTCTAGAACTCTATTAATGTTCATGAGAAAGAGATAGTGGCTATTTTAATTTATTTGTATCGGTACATAATCAGAACACAGTCCCCTCCTCCCTGCAGAGAAGGGAATACACCAGGACAGAACACAAACCAGTGATGTATCAATGTAGATGGGTCAGTGAGTTTAGAACTATTTTACAAAGTCAGTGAGTTTTGTAGTCTATTCAGATACTCACTTCATCTGCTTCCCAACAGAGGTAGTGGGGTTTTTTTTGTGGGAGGTTTTTGTTTGATTTTAAGCTTAGGGAACATTTGGGGTTTTAAAGAAAAGCTTTTCCTTTTTCTGTCTGAAATGGAAATGCAAGAATGGACATATTTCATTAAAGTTGCTGTAGTAGAAGTTGACTCACCCTGCTTTTTAATGAACGATTACTATCATGTTTAGTAAACTTATACGCTGTTATATTCCTGCACTTCTCTGACTGCCATTTGGTTACCCAGTATTGAATGAATCTAGATATCCTTGTTTTCTGATAGAAATTTCCTATAATCTGCAATTTCAAACAGTCCTGATGACCTTTCTACAGCTTGGAGGTTGCCAGCCTGATGCGGGCAGATGCTGATCTGGAGGCATATCGAACGCAGATATGTAAAGAAGTGATTGCTATGATGATGAAGAACATGGTCTTAAGTCACAGCCTCTTTCCTCATGTGGAGAAGAGGATGAGTTCAATTTTCAAAAAGCAGTTTCTTGCAATGGAGAAGGAGATTCAAGAGGAGTATGAAAGGAAGATGGTGGCTTTAACAGCTGAATGTAATCTGGAAACTAGGAAGAAAATGGAGGCCCAATGCCAAAAGGCAAGAGTTGCAAATGAAGAGGCTGAGGAATTAATGAAGAAAATGAATGAAAAGGTAAATCTCGTATAAAATCAAGATACTTTGCATGATATGTAGTTTTATATAGATGGTTTCTCTTTTAGACTAGAATGGCTGAGTTGTCCTCTTAGAATAGTAAAGAGAAAGGCTGTACAATTTATATGTGTTCAAAAATTCAGATGTTGTAATTAGGGTAGTTGTTATTAAGAAACTGGGTTTTACTTCGCCAGAAAATGAATTTATCTCAAGAGATTCAGTGGCACATGGAAACAAAAGGTTGTCATTACCCTGATTTTTTTTTTATAGTCACTTAAAACGTTGCAAAGTGGTGTATTTTTATTTACTATATTTTACTGCAGCAGTTCCTAAGAACTCCAGTCGGGCACTGTGTAGAGTGTTTTGCACATTCAGAGCAGAGCAAAGTCTGCATCATAAACCTTACAATCTATGTAAAAAGCCTCCAATATTGGTATTCTTATTTTGAAGAAAATGAGAATATAAGCGCAACCAAAGGCCGAGTTCCTCCAAACTGAGTGAAGGCAAGCAGAACAATCTATATTTTAGGCAGAGCAGGGAGTGGACTTCTCTTCAAAATAGCCTGTGGATAATAGTGAGATAAATAATTTAAGGCAGAGTATGATTCTTTACAAGTTTAGAGTCTCTTTTTAAGTAAAAGCTTAATGCTTGTGTGTGTCACTTTCATTCAAAGATCTCTGTCCGAGGGGGTAAGTATCATTACCCAGGATTTCATAAGTAGTCACTAGCTGGAAATAGAGTCCAGGTCAGCAGTCCAACATCCCATGTACAAGATTATGCTCCAATCTTCCATGTCTTTTTTCAAGTATATTGAATGTTTACAATAAAACTGAATCCCCGATGCCTCCCCCCCCCCTTTTTTTTTTACTTTATGTGTCTGAAGAGGATTCTGTTAAGTTTTGAATATTTCACCTCTGTAAGCTTAAAATGCTAAAATACCCAAGTTATTGATTCATGCTTGTCTAATGTTGTAACTCACATTAAGAGGATGACTTGGTGGGAATAAATAGTGCAGTTCGTTACTTACAAGTGGGGCTTTGCTTCTGGAGCACAAGGGGGTACCTGGGTATTGAATGTGACGCTGCTGAGTTTCCAGCTGTCTGTTTCAGTTCAATTATAGAGACAAAATAAGTTATGTTAGGAGTATAATCACTTAGACCAGTATATTCCTTACTTGTGTATGTTGTCTTTTTAGACAGTACTTAAGTTTTTGGCCTTCTGTTTTATTTTTGTTTTCTTTTGTTTTTTAAAAAGAGCATTTTTATTTGCATATCGTATACGTATAATTGTTAAGGAATTTTATGACAATTCATGTTTGCAGTTTTGACAAAAGAAGTTTTTTGCTGAGCGTGACCCATCAAAGGTACTACATACAGTATGTTGAGGCTCTCGGGAAGAACTTAGGTTTATCAGGCTGTTGTGTGGAGAAAATGGATGGCACAAGGCTAGTGAGCCAGTTGAATTTCTTTGATGTTTCCAGGTGAATTTTAAATTGTGACTCAAGGGAGCTTTCAAACATCTGTAGGATATGAACACCCTGAACTAGAAGTACTAGAAGGTCAAAGGAGGTGGAAAGGAAGGGATACTTGTGGACATCTTTTTAAGGATCAGGTGAACTGTACTCTGCAGAACTCCTTTTCCTTCTGTTGATTATAGAAGGCGCTTAGATTAGATGTCGTTACCACTTAGATAGACCTCACTGGGATAAATCCTACCTTTGCAAAGAGAGGGGCCTGACTGAAACTCAGTATATGAACTCACACTAAATATTCTCTCAGCAAAGCAGCTTTTCTTTGCACAAAATACAGTGGTATTGGTTCAATCTGGTTTATATTGGAAATCCTGAATGGTAGGAATCAAACAAAGAATTAAGGCCAGTCCAATACTTGTCCTGACCCATTTATCATATACTAACATCTTGCTGTTCGCTTCACTGTCTGTGAAAGAACTTGTTTTTGTATTTGCCATGGAACCTGGTCCAAAAGGACATACTGGAGCTCTAGGGTTGGCCCACACTTGTGCTTGTGGCAGCAAGTGTACTAATGTCCAAGCGACAGCAGTGAAAAACAGCTGGAGCAATAACCTCCTCTCCTTCTCAGCCAAAACACAGAATGTATATTCCCTGCCTTTTTGATTGTTTGCTGTCTGCAGTGTGTCTCTTGGGAATGAGGGTGAGGTTCAGAGGACAGTTCTCCCCAGATAAATAGTATGAAATTTAGAACAAGGTCAACATAACTACTGTTAGGTAGCTTTGCTGGCATAAGAAGCATTCTTTGCTCTGTTGGACATGTATGCTTTGATTCTCTAATGAGTTTATGCCATCTGAGATTAAAGCTATGAATATGTAAGTCTCACTGGTGAACTATGAGAAAGTATTTCTTACAAAGAAGCTTTTAAATTAATTACCATTTAATTCTACTCCGTTGTTGTAACTCTAAAATGATGCTCTTGGATTAATCTGTAGAAACCAATAGATCAAGTGGGTCACCAATAATACGGACTTTTAGAGATTTGTAGTAGAATAGTGTTTTCTAATTTATATTGTTTTTAAAATGTATGCTTATTGTTATTTCATTGTTCTGACTTATATGAGTCTATTAAATTTTAATAGGATTTCAGGATTGATGAAACCTAAGAAATTGATTTCATGTATAGTTTTTGTGTTGAATTTCATGCTGTTTTGTATAATTTATCTTAAATAATGCTTCTAAATTCTAAAAAGACTTTATGCCTTGGAAGTGTAACCTGGATTAGAGATTGACAGCTGTACAAGCCCTGTCATTCCAAACAGGTGAAAACCATGGAAAGTATACACTGATTTAGTATTTGCCTTTATTCAAACCCAAAATAAGAGTAATCAGAGTATGTGTAATACATGTATGAGCTAGTAGCACTGATACTTTAAAATATGTTGAATACTGAAAATCACTTCAGATTTATTTATTTCTCTCTTCTCTGCAGCCTGCTGTAGAATACAAAAGTCTTCTGGATAGACTTCACAGACTGGAACAGGACTGCCTGAAGAGGTTCCTTCTGGTAAAGCAGGAGGAGTATTTTGCAAAGGCTTATAGAGAGCTGGCTGTTACCCAGAGAAAGGAGCTCCATAATATCTTTTTTACACAGATAACAAATGCTACTTTCAAGGGAGAACTGAAGTTGGAAGCAGCTAAAACATTAGTGGAAGGTTACTCTAAGATACAGGTAATAAGATGATAACTCCATTCCTAACCTAATGACAGAATACAAATTACACAGTACCACTTCAGAAATGTTTCAGGATAAATGTTATCACTTTTATAACTAATTTTCTTAGCAGGAATTTTAAAAAGTATAATGCAATCATTATGTACATCTAGACATATACACAACTGTATATTGATGCATATGCACAGCCTTTTTCTACAACACTGAGTTAGATATATTTGCCATAACTTTATGTGCTTAGTGCTGACTTTTGTTTTCATGGGTAATATTTCCAAAGCACCCAAGTGCTGAAAGCTTATCTTTACTGCTAAGGGAAAAATAAGACTAGTAGCTCACCTGTATCACACAGAAGAAAGAAGTTTGAAAACATATCTACACCATGCAGTGGGAAATTATGTAATATAAATCCCCAGTTTTGCAGTGAATATATTGATATATCTGCATAACTTGGGGCTCTGCTTAGCTCCTGAAAGCTCTGTTAGTGCAGGTCTGCCCCTAAGCCTGCCCCTACAGGATGTTCTGAGAGCAGATTTGTGCTTGTGCAGCAAGCTTCTGGTTCCAGGTCTACCCTCGCTGGTGTTAATGGGACCCTCAGCATGGTACAGAAATGCCAGAGCGCCATTTTCAAAAGTAATTTCAGCCCAAATAAAGGGACTTAGACAACTAAGAGAACACTTAGGTACCTAAATCTATGTTATGAATGGCATTTTCTGGAACAGAATCAGATGCTGTCTAATGAATGGTAAGTACCTTTGGTGGAGGCCTGTCTGTATAGGCATTTTCAAACCCCCCTAGACATCACATGCTTTCCTATACTTCAGAAGATGTTCTGATCCCCCCAGTGCAAATATGTAGACTATTGAAATTGTGGTATGTCTGAAGTGCTGTGGTTTTGTACTTTGAGAGGTTGAGTATCTCTAGCTTACACAGTCAGGGATGCTGATGAAGAGTGTGGGTCACCTAAGTATCAGACCTTGTCTTGGCTATCTGATGCTAGCAGAATGTCTGCTATAGACCACTGTACACCTACCTCTGGTCTCTACCAGACCCATTCGTAGGTACTTAAACCCTTCCTGTTCCCCACTGTTGGAAGCCAGAACTTCTAAGCCAGCCTGCGTGCAGCAGGCTTGGCTTTCCCCATGCTGTACTGGACACACATGGAAGACTTATCGTTGGCTTTGAAGTCAATTCGAAAATGTTACCTTTTATTTATTTAGTCATGGAATACATTGTAAAGAAAAAAGAAGGGAAAAAATAAAAAAGAAAGAAGGGCATGATGCCACTTACTGCTGTTACTGAACACATGCTGTCTTCAGGTCCCAGTTCAAAAAGACCTTTCAGCCTGTGGATAGCTTTAAGCAGGAACAGTTCTAGTAACACTGGTAGGGTTGCATGTGTATTTCATCGTGGGTACATGATCAAATGACCTGTTAACTCAGGGCTCTTGGGAGGTGCGCTAACTATTCGGGAGAGTACACACAAACAGTAATATTTTGACGTGAATATTAGAGTTAAGTTGATAGAAGCTTATTGTCTTTCACTTGTAAGAGCTTTTCAACTTTGACCTGTTAATGAACAAATCTGGTCTGATACCCACAGGTGTTAGCTGAAATTAACATTACATCTAATTAAATATATTTGTTCACATTCTTTCCTGTAGGGAGACATTGAAGAGCTAATGGATTTTTTGCAAGCTAGCAAGAAATATCATCTGAATAGAAGATTTGCTTACAGAGAGTATCTTATAAGTAAGATACAGTTAAGGGATTCTCAAGCCTGTGCTCTTGTAAATGCAGCAGCAGCCCAGATATCAAGTCTCATTAATAAGATGGAAAGGTAAATATCTCAATTGTTTTCTTGGCAGCCATTTGACTACATTATCTCAAAGACAATAGAATAGTCTTCAAAAGTCTTTTTGTCTGTGTTACCTAGCAGGAAACCTGCATAAAAATGTTACCTTTTAAGTTAATTCTAAGAAAATATTTCATAACTGATGATTTGTTAGTTAATATCCCAGCAGACACTATGGTGAGTGTCCTGGCTTTGGCTGGGATAGAGTTAATTTTCTTTCTAGTAGCTGGTACAGCGTTATGCCTTGGTTTCAGTATGAGAAGAATGTTGATAACACACTGACAGTTTCAGTTGTTGCTAAGTAGCATTTAGTCTAAAGTCAAGGATTTTTCAGCTTCTCATACCCAGACAGCAGGAAGGCTGGAGGGGCACAAGAAGTTGGGAGGGGCCACAGCCAGGACAGCTGACCCAAACTGGCCAAAGGGATATTCCATACTGTGTGATGTCACACCCAGTATATAAACTGGGGGGAGTTGGCCTGGGGGGATCGCTGCTTGGGAACTAACTGGGTATCAGTCGTTGAGTGGTGAGCAATTGCATCACTTGTTTTCTATATTCCAATTCTTTTATTATTATTGTCATTTTATTATTATCAGTATTATTTTCTTTCATTCTGTTCTATTAAACTGTCTTTATCTCAACCCACGAGTTTCACTTTTTTTCCAATTCTCTCCCCCATCCCACTGGGTGGTAGGGAGTGAGTGAGCAAGTGGCTGCATGATGGTTAGTTGCTGGCTGGGGTGAAACCACAACAGTGAGGCTTTGTTATCTGTGTCCACTTTGTACAGCACAGAGGGTAAATGCTGGGAACATGTACAGTACCTGTTTGTAATTCTGACTTCAGTGGGAGCCAGACTCATTGTCGTGGTTTAACCCCAGCCAGCAGCTAAGCACCACGCAGCCGCTGTGGTTTCTCAAGCTGGAAAAATAGGTTCCACTCATTGTTTAATGCCTGTTATTGCACCTAACAGTCATGAAACAGATCAACTACAAAACAGAGAGGAAGTGTGTAGTACTAGTAGTACGAGACCTTGTGGATCTCATCCCAAAAAGTGCACCAAAAACCCCCTCCAAACTCTCCCCAAAACCCCCAAAACTTCCAAAACCAACAAGCATCATTACCTAGATGAAAAATTAATTTTTCTAGCAGTCCCCTATTAAACTTCTCAGAGTATGCAGTGGTTGTAATACTCTGCGGGCAAAGGAAATGTGTCCATACTTGGAGACAGCATTGTAGAGAAGCAATCCCATCTCAGTTTCTGGGACTAGAACTAGTTATTTTCCTGTAACTTCCCACACCTGCTGTGGCAGGAATTCCTTTCAGGCAAATGTTGGCCGAGCTGTTATGTTATTATTCATTCTTTAGCTGTTGAATTTATAAAACTCCAGATTGTAGTATTTCACATTATTTGGTAGTCTTTTTTTTCCTACAGGCAAGTTGAAATATCCTAGTATAAACCTTGAGGAAATCATAATCTATGCTAGGGAGGCTTGTATTTCAATTTCTAATTATGAAGTGATTTGGGGGATATTTACAAATTAGAGCATTAAAATTTGAGCAGCAAGAGAGTTCTGGTCTGAATGGCTGGTACTTTAAATTGTATCCATAATATCCTCTTATTTCTCACTTTAGCATTGAATCTGCTTGTCTAAATATAGACACTGGTCTGTCATAATCTATTGTGTCCAGCTTTAATAGCGTGCCCTAAAGTTACTATTATAAATGGAATTTTAAAATGCAGAACGGTTTGTATGGAGAAGAGAAACTGGGAAAATATGTAGATTAGATATACCACAGATAAACAGATTCAGGGATACATAAACCAGCAGATAAATGATGAGGGGAGAGGTCTTTTAAAAATGGAGCTTAATAGGATGTTTAAAATTTATCAGATAGCAATTTCAAATTAACATGAAAAGTGTTCTGTGTGGACAGAAATAAAGGTTATAAAAAGCAAAATAAAACCAAACCAATTCTAGGGAGGGTTGTGAACATTTTAAATGAAATAGAGCAACCAATTTTCAAGCTGAGCTTTCTAAAGATAGTATTTGAATAAAATGTCCCATTTGTCAGGACTGGTTATGGGTACTCAGTGCCTTTGGAAATCAAGTCCATGGACTGCAGTGCCAAAAGGCAGGAAAGCAAGGTTTAAAATATAACCCATAATAATAGATGTCAGGAATGTCTAGCTAGGCTTTTTGTGTTTTCCTTTAGAGAATAAATGGACAGGAGGGTGATACTTGAAGCAGTATTTATCCTGGGTTGTTCTGGGTATCCCCAGAGGCACAAGGTTCTTGATGTATTTGAACTACAGCAGCTGTAACATGTTGCATTGTTCTTTTGCCAGTATCTGCTTGTTCGCAAGAAGTTTTCTTCCTTTTTCGGTCTCTTAAAAACTGAATCCAGTTCTGCTGACTCTCTAGGTATGAACAACTCAAGCCCCTTTATAAATTTCTCCCCAAATTTTAGTTTTTATAAGACCTCAAGCATTTCTTGTGAACTGTGTTTTTAAAGTAGGCAGTTGATAATCTTTGACATAAAAGTTCAAAGCAAAACATCTCGTATTGATCTCTTACTCTTCTGAATAGTGTCAATTTATATGGATCTTGTTATAAGCAAAGTAATTTTCTGAACAGTGTCCTGCTGGACCTTTCAGTGAGTTGGCATTGGAAAGTGAATGCCTCTAGCCGTAATGCATTAGTATAAAGTTTTCTAATAATCATTTAAAACTTTTTTTTGCTTGTAGCACTTTGCTATGTAGAGTATTTACTGTTTTGAATTATTTACCTAAATTTTGATCTGTGTACCAGCAAGATGCCAGTTCAGCAGGTAAAATCCTGAAGTAGCTGAAGCAGATTAACATGGGCACCGTCTTGCAGATTCTCTCTGTATAGTCTATGTATAGCATTGCCATTCAGCCTACGTGTACATTCAGGCTGGTGCAACTTTTCAGCTTCATTATCTATCTCCCTTATGTTTCAGTGACGCTCCCATGCCTTCTCTACCTTTCATAAAACAAATCTTCCTTTGCTGGGGTCCAGCATCACTTAGATAGTTCTCCATAGCATCAAATACAAACTACTACTTTATAGTTTTAGTGCCCTCACTTCACATTTTCTCCTAATTTTATTGGCTTTCATTCAGTACAGAGAAGTCAAGGTCTGCCTCTGTTTGGCCTGCGATACTCCTGCTGTTGGCCACACACTTCATCTGTGTTCCTTCCATGGAACTCATTGCATTTGGGAGAATCTCCCTGTAAACATCCTTGTCATTACTGCAGTATTCTCCTTCATTAAAATTCTCCTTGTTCAAAGACATTAAACATGTGCCTGCACACTTCTTCAGTGATTAGATGTCTGGTATGCTGAGACCAGCAGTTTATCATACAGTCCATACTGTCTCATTATCTTTCTCCTCTCCTTCTATTTTATGTTTCAGTTCGGAGTCCTTTGGGAACAGAACATCTTTTAATTC
This sequence comes from Aviceda cuculoides, assembly GCA_035590195.1. Taxonomy (NCBI): domain Eukaryota; kingdom Metazoa; phylum Chordata; class Aves; order Accipitriformes; family Accipitridae; genus Aviceda; species Aviceda cuculoides. Next base: position 34,494,733 of record JAVJGG010000054.1, on the reverse strand, counting down.
TAAAACTGTAATTGTTTTTATACTGTTAAGGTCTCTTGCCAGGATTGAGCCTTCTAGAAATTACCATAATACTGATAAACTCCCATAGACTTCTCTGGTGGTAGGCATTTTGCCCATTATTTTTGTTATTTGGGATTTCTAAATAAGTAGATTCCAAAAAAAAAAAATAGATAGGTTTTACAATACTGCATCACCTTCAGTTTGAGCTGTGGACGTGCTGGATCTCTAAATAAATCAACAACCTGAAACAAATAATGTAGACTTTTTTTTTTTCTTTTTTTCCTACCTAAGAATAGGTTGGTATATATCATCTTCCAGTCATTCTGTCTTGTATGGCTTTTTCTGTATCTTTCATTTGCTGGATGGTTCCAGCACATCTATCTTTCTCTATTGCAGCCCCTTTTCACTGCTTTGGACAGGGATTTTAATTGGATGCAGCAAGCCTGGGTTTATTTCCTCAGTACAAGATAGGATGAAGGTGTTAAAAATAATATCTTGGTTATTATCATGCCTCACTTCCTCACCATAATAAATCTACCTTTCATTCACTAATCTTTTGCCCTGTGATCAGAAAGAGGGACAAGACTTAGTTACCAGATATGGGTGGGAAATTTAGTACTGTTGTGGTGGGGTTTTTTTAATATAGCACTAAAATTTAACATTGATTGCTTTCAAGGCAAAAATTACTTGGCCAAAAGATCCAATAATGATGCTTCGTGGATTGCTCTTAAGGTACTGAGAGGTATTTTAATCCTCTTTGCAGGAGATTAAAGAAATACAGCAGATAGGCATTTGAAAAGCTCTGCAAGAGAAGGCTTTCTCTGGTTGACATAACGGTGTGAAAAAGCAGATCTGAGTTTCTATCCAGCGCATTCATTATGTAGGGGATGATGTTTCATGGCTTGCTCACATACTTGTGGATGCTTGAGCAGTGGATGGAGAGGTGTGAACTGTGGAATCTGACCACCACGGTTACAGTGCAGTGGCTGCAAACAAGCTAATACATCAATCTTCTGTTTTATTTCTTTCAGCTTTTATTTTGAGGATTTTAGTTGTAATTAAGCTGTTACAGTATCAACGAATCCTAATAAAACAGAATGAGAGACTGTCCTTTCTGGAGAAGGGCTTGTGACATTTGATTGCTACTCTAGTTTATGAATTGGATCAGGTATCATGTTGGAGCAGAGACTTGGAAGCCCTGGATTAATCTGAATCCAGGCTCTGTGTGTAATGTTCATGTCTTCTGAAAAATGGGGATTTGAAAAATAAACCAGAAAGTGTTTGGACAACGTCCAGGTTCAGGTCAGGAACTGGTGCTTTTGACTCAAAGTTCCATGTTGACCTTTTCAACCCCACATTTTGGAAGTCCAGTGTGTCTAGCATTAGAAGTTATAACTCACAAATGTCCAACAGCAGGGTCTGAATTAAGATGTTCTTTTATTCTTCTCTTGTCTGAGAAATATTTGGGGAATTTCTGGTGTAAGTATAATAGCAGGTAATTTTTAAAATTCAGTTTGAGTTTGTGGAGAGGAAGATTTTTCTAACTGTTGCAGGCGTGGTTGGGATCTTGCTTACTCTTTGAAATTAAATACTGTAGCAACTGGAGGTAGACCACAGTCTTAAACTTCCATTTGAAAGCACTGTGTGCTTAAGACTGAGAATTTTCCCTGTTAGATTATTGTATTTTACTATTAATTTGAAATCTTTATAATTTTTCTGATGATGTAAATGTAATAGGAAATCTGAATATAAATCTTTTCATGGATATGATTGCTTTGTATCTTTAAAATAATTTTTAATAGTTTTTACTTGATTAGATTACATCCTTTAAAGAGAAAATTGTTTCTAATGAGGAGAAGGAGTTATAAAAGACATCTAGAATTGCTTTCCAGGGGCATTAAATGAAAAATGTAAATATTATGAATAATATATAAGGTTTGAAATGTCTCATTTGAATATCGCTTACATTAGTAACTGGTATGTAATTGGTTTTGCATTTGCCTTCCCTTCCTTCCTCCTTCCCATTCCTTCTTCATACACCTTCACTCTGCCTTCACAAACTGCCTCAATTCTACACTCATCTCTGAGATTCTCTTTCTGTTATCCACTTGCTTGTTTGATCCCCTCAGGTATTACTGCTAAAGAAACAAAGATCATTCTGTGTGTCTACTTTGTTGAGCCTTATAATGGTACTAATTGCCTCAGATACCCTTTTACTCCTAAGAATTTGGGATAACAGGCTTCAAACACTGTTATTACAGAGCAGGTCATTTACCTGAAAGTCATTTAGGAGTGCTGCTGGACCGAGCTGAGGCTGAAATTAATTCTGTTAAACAGAAATTCGATCATGATTTAAAACAAGAAAAGCAAAAGCTTCGCCAGAAGCTCATTACCAAGCGAAGGCGGGAAATGCTACAAAAGGTAATTATTTTCAGTATATTTATTTTCACAGGGGTTATCATGGATTAAAAATGGAATGAATTGAAAAATGAAGTGTAGTTCTTAGGACAGGGGTCAACACTGCCAGGAGGATGGATGAAAATAAGTGTCCATTGTTTTTAGCTGTGTACTGCCATGGTCTGTATTAATTACACAGTAATTAATAGCTGTTCTTTTAGAAAAACCTGCGAGAAAGTAATATAACTGGAGAAACTTATGAAGCCCCTCTACTTAGTCTAACCTGTCCAAGGGGGTTATGACAGGCCTCTGTAATGTGTAGCCAGGCAAAAACAACTGAGGTTCTGGAGTTGGTGAGAGAGATGGCACAGATCTGTGACCGTTGTTGTTTTCTATGGGTTTCCTGGCTACGTATGACTTGAATGATTCCTACAGCATAATTAAAGTTCAGCTACAAAACAAAATTATTTAAAAGATGCTGTACCTGTGGCTGCTTGTGGTAGGACTCAGGTCACCTAACCTCAGCCATCTAAAAATCAAGGCTAACTCCAAGAGCTCCAAGTCATCTCATAATGGAAGATGACTTGCAGGTGATCTGAGATAAATGGAAGGGAGTTGTTATCCAAAGGTGTCTATCTTTCTCTTCCTAAATGATGTAGAAAAAGCTATCTTGGATTAGGTGATATTTCTTTAGGTGACCAAAGTTAGGTGAGATTAATTTTACCTTTTGTGGGACATGTTTCAGTGTTTTCTGCTCTTTAACAGATATCAGTGCAAGAAGAGACAGCAGGTATAATGATGGAGACTTCATTCGTTGTGTTTATTCTCAGTATAGGTAGCTTTAGTTTAGCTTTCCAATGAAATTGCTGCATGCTGTAAGATGGGGAAAATAAAATAAAAAATAACCCAGCCTTTTTTTTCCTCTTTCTTTGTTTTTTTTTTTCTTTTTCTTCCTTGATATTTGATCCAGATTCACTTCTGGAATGCTGCCAGCTCATGACAGTGCAGGCAGCTGAGATTATGTCAGACCACAAGATCATGCATTTTTTTTAGGTGTTAGCCCTTCTATCTAGCAACAATCCAGATTATCACAGGCCTGTGTTAGCCATTCTATCTAACAATAATCTGCATTATCTTAGGCCTGCTAGATGCACACAAAGCCATCATGTTGAGGGCTAGATAAGTCTCTGGACACTGAAAAACAGTTTTGAGAACACTGAAAAACAGAAGTATGAAATTTTGTGTTGCTATGAAGTACATATTTAAAGAGCTAGATTTGAGAAGTTCCTTCTCTTAACCTTGTTCCTCCTTTTGGCAAATGAATCAGCAGAAAGAGCATCAGAAGGAGCAGCTGTCACTTGGAGACCCCTTCAAAACTACTAAGGAGGTCACTCACTACCTGAGCCAATGGAAGAATCTTCTGAGTGATCACACCATTGAATTCGAAGAACTTACTGAAAAGCTTGACAATGAGGCCAGTGAAGAGCTGAAAGAGCTTCTATTTAGTCTAACAGAGAAAACTGTTGAAGAGCTTAAACGTGTTCAGTATGGAGTCTTTGTGCAAGAACTGGTCAAGTTCAATGTGCCAAAGATGTTCCTACTGGAAGCTGTGGAGGAGCATAAAAAAGAGATGGTTGTTAAACATGAACAGCTTGAAAGGGAAGAGCGTGACAAGAGCGCAGCCGCTGAAGAGCTGCTTCAGCTCACCAGGCAGAAGCTAAGCCAAGAGCTGGAAACAAGCCTTTTGGAACAAAAAAAATTAAGGAGCTGGGAACAATCAGTACTCATGCAAGTATCTCTCTGTACCCTTTTCTTAGTTATTCTTGCAAATAGAGATGAACTAGGAGTTTTCACACCTATCTGGTATAATTCCTAATGATAAGTTCTCTGTTGTGCACTTGGGAATTGATTTTTTACAAGCGCTTAGCCCCTGCGGTCCTGGCAGGTGAGCTGGCATTCCTAGCGCTGCAGTGGAAATCCCAGGAAATGGTGGTTTTGAAACCAAAAAGATGGAGTGTTTTTAAACTTCTGTTCACTCCATGTCAGGTTTCACTTGTGCATCTTTCATTATTATTCTCAGTGTGCTCTCAGAGGTCCAGCACTTTGGAAATGTCATTTCGTATGTCAGGCCTAATTAGCCCTGTGTTGAATATATTCCTTCCAGCCACAAGCCAAGCCTTACTTATCGGGTGCTCATTTTAAGCTCTGCCACAGTATTTTCCCATATTTCATAGATACACAGCACAGTAGTGTACCTCTCCAACTCGTGGGCTCCATGCAGCAGACCTGGCCAATCTGGCCTGCTGACAAAGTGCCCCTGGCACTGACCCCCCAGCCAGAGAAGTGTCATGGCACAGGTGATTTTGCAGAGAGGTTTGCTGGCCCCAGGCACACGTTTTGGCCATTGCTGCCTGCTATGATGTGACCCTGGGGTGGTGGGAAAGCGAGTGGTGGCCTTGCCACCATTGGGAGACCTTGCTCAGGGAGAGACCATGGCTGCAGCCGCAGCCAAGTGTCAACGTCCGTGGTGCCTCTCAGACTGGGCAGCAAGGTCCCTGAGAGATTTGCACCATTTATTAGCATTTCTTCTTGGCTTTATGACTATGTGCATTTATGACTAGTTGTTGTATTACCTGAATATTTGCACTACTACATTTCCTATACAATGTCCATTTAGTAACAGACATTGTTAGAGACCTGGGAACATGAAAAAATAGTCTTCTGTCAGAATTGCAGCTTTAGGGGAAGCTACTGGAACAGGCAAACCTATATTAGGCTGTCTGCCCCTAGAGCAAATGTACTGAGCATGAGAAATTGAACGGGGCGGGGAAGCATTAGTTAAGGTTTCTCCTTCATACCTCTTCTTTGAAGCAAAACAGATTAGCCCGGGCAGTTTTGTCCCGACAGCATCTTTGTAAGTTTGCCTACTGCACAGTGTCAAAGCATCTAAAAGAAATATGAAAAAAAAAACCCCTTGCCCATGTGTATTTGCATTGTTAAAGAAAAAAATAAATCCATTTGTCTTATTTTCATTCTAATTTCAAGACCTTTGTGTTTTATTCAGCATTTTAAATACTTTTCTATAAGCCATTTCAATGTATTTTCTAGCTTGTCTTATTACCTCTTATTTATATGGCTGCAAGCAGACCTGCATGAGCAGGGAAGTAGATTGTATGACCCAGCAGGTCTTTCCTATTTCTAACTTACGATTCCATGATAATTGTGTTCCAGCCTGCAGCGTCTGCTGTTGTTTGTTAAATGCTATCTTTATTTACAGCAACAATAAGCTGTTTGTTTTTTCTGGTGAAATACTGGAAAATATATACAAAAAATGCAGCATTTGCACAACTGTTCTGTCAAAAGTCCCTTAAAATCTGTCACTATCTTTATGTTCAGTCCACTGTCTGTCAGTTTTGATATTTCAATGACAGATGCCAGCTCTCATGTTTATGTTCTTATCTGCTATCTATTTTTCACAAATAATTATTTTGAATGATAGCTTTTCATTTTTGTTGCTTATCAAAGAGACCATGAGTTAGTCCGAAATATTTATGAAGATCATTAATGCTTGAAGTCCTTTTTAAACATGGACATGACAAAACTGTGATCTGCTGTATTTTCTTTTATATCTCTGTCTATATATCTGTGATTTTCTTCTAAAAGTCCAGGACAGCATGAGAAATTGTTAAGTATGCTGTAAATGCTTGCTTGGAGTAATATTGTCTTAAAATAAACAATTTTTTAAGAGAAAAACTTCATATGTTAAAAATGTTTTAATTTAGGATTTAGCTGTACTTTGCTGAATTAGTAATCAGAAATAAGAATTTCTAAACTCAGAAATATTTTGGTGAAATGATGAGGTGGTATAGGCCTGTGATGTACTGAATAAAAGCATCAGTCCTAATGGAACATACAGTATAATATATTTTTAAAAGAAAACTACTTTTTAAAGTATATACTGTTCATGCTTTAAATATAAATACATTTTTGGGGAAGTAGAGAAAATTTCCAAACAAAACATGATGCTATTTTTTATGAAATACTCCTAAAGAAATTTTTCAGTCACAAGGTAAGATGATAAGTGTAGTGTAGGGTTGGTCACAGCTGGAAGATTAATTTGGGCTTTAGCATGCTTTATTTTTAAGTCAACTTCAGCTTGACCTGAGGATCAGTTCCCCAGACTTCTGTGTTGAGAACCTTCCTTGTACAAAACGGGAACTTTGCGTGATTCAAATTGCTGCTAAAATATATTCTGTGTTGTCAGACCGCTAAAAGCTTTTTTACAAAGAACAGCTGGAACTCTTGTGACTTGGTGATGGAAGGGATGATATATAGAGTTTATTATAAGGAGATACTTTTTTATTTTATTTTTTTCCCCTCTCAGTAGCTGTGACTGCTAAGTGCTGGGAAACAGCACAGGGAGGCTTTACGGGAAGCTTTTATCTCTATTTCAGCCCTAAGTTCAGGGTTTGTACTGTCTGAAGAGATGGAAGGTTTCTGTGCACAGGAAATGTGCTAGAAATTGTTTATTTGTTTTTTAAATAGTCAAAACCTGTTTCCCCTTGAAAATGAATTTTACAGCCCAGGAAGTTCTGTATGCAGAATTTGAAGTATACTCAAGGATATTTTGAACATGCTGAAAAGCTCAGTCCTATGTGTGGAATCATTAACTGTATGAATAAGACAAAAATGGAGGATGGTCATTGTCATGTAAAGTATTTGTGTGCATGTCTTACATTTTGTGTAAAATTGCCTATATCACTGAATAGCAGATGGCTTTTGTTTTTTTAACAGGCACCTTCTAAGTTTACCCCTCTCACTATCAGAAGAGGAATTGCTTAGAATGAGGCAAGAGCTGCACTGCTGCTTCTCTCAGGTGGACAGCAGCTTGGCTTGGCCCAAGATAAGAGCAAGAACCTTGCTTCAGGCTTTTGAGGTGGAGTGGAGGGACAGGGAACTGCTGAAAGTCGATCAGAATTTAGCAATGACCAATAAACAGGTGGGAACAATGTGGGATCAGTGTGGGGATGGGCAAGGGGATCATGGGTGTATCCACAGGTTGTTGGCCTCCGCTGCAGATATGGGTCCATAGCTTGTCCATAGGTGTGACAGCAGTGCACACTTCTGTCTGTGTGGATCAGTGGACCTTAAAGATAATTGTTGGGTAGCAGTTGGACAAATATTTTTTTCACATACACCTGTGTATTTCTGCTGCTTGCATGTCCTCCAGCTTTCCCAAGAAGAAGGCCTAGGTATAAAGAAGCAGATGAGTGGCCAAAAGGGGCTGCACCTCTGAGGAGAGTCAACTGAAATGCCAAAAATTGGAGCAGTGCTGAGCCTGGCTCTGAATGTTAGGGACAAGTTGGGTCCTTTAAAGCCCAAACTGAGGTTTCTCTGGCAGCCCCTACACAGTACTAAGTTTGTCACTAAATCAATGAAAGATTTAGGGAGGTTTTTTAGGGGAATGTCCTACACTGTCTTGTCCATGTAGAAAAGGGGTGAGAGGGGTGTTAATTCCTTCAGTAAAATGTAAAACCTGTGGAATCATAAATTATTTTCGGTTCTTAAATAAGAGGAAAAAAAGTGTTTCCTGTATGAATTGTATCTGATACCATCATAAAAAGGACTTTCACTTGCTTTGTGTTCAGTTATGTTTTCTAAATAAGTAAACTAACTTGGGATAATTGTACTAGAATTAGCCTAGCTCAAAACCTTAATAATTTCTAAAGTACTAAATAAGGGAAATGACTTTGCAAAGCCTTATAGTTTAATAGATGTTATCATTTCCCCATGAGTACGTTATACTTAGTTGATATTCTTGTAAAGAAATATAAAGGTCAAGAATAATTTGATTACGTGGAACAGTGCTCCTTAATACTATCATGGTTCTTTTGTGGTTCATACACTGTGTCTTGAAAACAATGTAGTTCTTAAATTAATATTCTTTGTTAATTTTTAACCATACTGAGGAGACAACTTATCAGTTGAAATCTTCCATTATTATCACTGCTAAACCTTGTTGAAAATCAGATTTCTGTGCTAGCAGTTGTCATGGAAAGGGTGAATATATAATTCTGCTTGAAAGAATTTAAAAATGAAATTTCCAACTTTTTCTGAATGTCTGAAAGGAATCATCTGAATCAATAGGCAGCACCTTCATTTCAGAAGTACTTTCTCAGTGAAAGTCATCCTTGCCAAGTGTCATTAATTGGTGGATCTGCCAATAATAGACAGTAATAATCTTAATATTAGCATCCTCATATACCTCTTACGAATAAAGCATTTTGTGCTCATCTTCTTACAGCAGCATTCTAAAACAAAAACAACAGGATCCAGAAATAGAAATAAGATAGGTATTCTGAAGAAATCTTTACAGGACAAAATTTTCATTTATGAAGACTCGGTGAAAGATGAAAATTTGAGTAAGGTAAGTGCAAACTTTTTCTGTACTGAGGTGTCCTGGTTTCAGCTGGGATAGTGTTAATTTTCTTCTTAGTAGCTGATACAGTGGTTTTTGGATTTAGTGTGAGAATAATGTTGATAACACACTGATACGTTGGTTGTTGCTAAGTAGTGCTTATCCAAAGTTATGGATTTCTCAGTTTCCCACCCTCTGCCAGCAAGCAGATGCACAAGAAGCTGGGAGGGAGCACGGCCAGGACAGCTGACCGGAACTAGCCAAAGCCATATTCCATACCATAGAACGTCACACTCAGTATATAAACTGGGGGGTGTTGGCTGGGAGGGGTGGATCGCTGCTCGGGCATCCATCAGCGGGTGGTGAGCAATTGCATTGTACATCACTTGTCTTTTCTTGGGTTTTACTTTTTTATTATAGTCCTTTTCATTACTATTATTATCATTGTTGGTGTTATAGTTATTATTATATTTCATTATTATTATTGTTGTTCTAATTTATTTTACTTTAGTTATTAAATTGTTCTTATCTCAACCCATGAGTTTTACTTTTTTTTTTCTGATTCTCCTCCCTATCCCACTGGGAGAGGGGAGGAGTGAGCAAACGGCTGCATGGTGCTTAGTCGCTGGCTGGGGTTAAACCACGACATGAAGTCAAAACCTATGTCTTTAGTAATTAAGGAATGGCAGTTTTCTATCTATGTGAATAAGAACCAGATAAAAAAGGTCTGTGGTGTAGTGGTATGATGCATCTCTCTATTCTTGCCTGCGTTTGTAAAGATGTTGTATTTCAAGCTTAATAGTTTGGGCTTTGTTTTAATTTTTGCACCCTAGTTTCAGAACTTAGTTACAGAATAGTTCATGTCTTGCCCTTTTTTCTTCCAGTCGTTCTGGGGCTTGACTTATGCATGATTGCAAGACTCCCCTAGATCCTGTGGTTTTCTTAGTAAGACTTGCAAAACATAGAATCATGGAATAGTTTGGGTTGGAAGGGACCTTTAAAGGTCATCTAGTCCAAGACCCCTGCAGTGAGCAGGGACATCTTCAACTAGATCAGGTTGCTCAGAGCCCCGTCTAACCTGACCTTGAATGTTTCCAGGGATGAGGCATCCACCAGCTCTCTGGGCAACCTGTTCCGGTGTTTCACCATCCTCATCATAAAAAATTGCTTCCTTATGTCCAAACTAGATCTACCCTCTTTCAGTTTAAAGCCATTACCCCTTGTCCTTTCACAACAGGCTCTACTAAAAAGTCTGTTCCCATCTTTCTTACAAGCCCCCTTTAAGTATTGAAAGGCCACACTAAGGTCTCCCTGGAGCCTTCTGTTCTCCAGTCTGAACCACCCCAACTCTCTCAGCCTTTCCTCCTAGGAGAGGTGTTCCATCCCTCTGATGATTTTTGTGTCCCTCCTCTGCACCCGCTCCAACAGGTCCATGTCTTTCTTGTACTGAGGATTCCAGAGCTGGATGCAGTACTGCAGGTGGGGTCTCACCAGAGTGGAGTAGAGGGGCAGAATCCCCTCCCTCGACCTGCTGGTCACGCTTCTTTTGATGCAGCCCAGGATACGGTTGGTTTTGTGGGCTGTGAGCGCACCTTGCAGGAAGGTGCTTCACTGCGTACTTCAGTTGAGCAAGATTTACTTCTTGGACCTCTCCTAACGCTACTGAAAACCCAGAAATGGGTTCTTAGATCTGAAGACTTTTTGGGTAGGAGCTGAGTTTATTCATACAGAGCTTATTGAAAGGGAGCCTTGATTCTGGTGGCTATCTTTTAAAAGGCTCACAGCCCCAGTCTAGAGTTAATCCTGAAGGAACGAGTGGGGCCAGTGCCAATATGGGATGTTGGAGGCTTTTTCCTTCTCTGCCAGCAGGTGGTCAATGAGGTCTTGTTCATGTTCCTTAACCTTTCTCTCTTTCTCTTTCCCACTTGTAAAATGTGGGTAATATTACTTTTGTGTATCAGAGGAATGTTACAGTGATAACTGTAGACATAGGTGGTGCACAGCTGTAAGAACTATGTAGAACAAGAAGATGTCATTGGTAGATAAAAACAGTTTCACAGATGATTGCATTATCAATTTTAGTACCAATTTGGACAAAATTCTGTTTTTACACCTCTTTCTTGTGTTTTTTATACTTGTGTCCTGAGGAATGAAAAATACTGGGTCAACATGTCTATTCAGAAATAATTTCACTTTCATGTGAGAGCAACACATTGTTAGTATTGGTTGCAGATGATAAAAGCAAATGTTTATGTAGTCCAGCACACAGTCTTTGAAAGTCAGAACAGGTGCTTAGGCAAGAATGCAACACTCTTTAATACTTTAATAAGTCTGGTCCAAGAATGCCCTAATCCTTTTATGGGGGCTTTTAAGCTTTTGGCTTCAATACCTAATGCCCTGACCTTAAAAATCTAGATTTTTTTTTTTTTTTTTTGTACTGTTACTTGAAAGTACAATGGAGTGTGGGCTAAGCTGTTATGTTACAAAAAGTACTCAATACTTGTTTGGTATGAATATTTCCTTACATTTTTGTTAGAATCTTTTTTTAAAATTGGAAAGTTAGCTTCTCTAAGCCTCATTGTTTCAGTTTTATATGCACCATCTGGCATACCTGTTGTTGTTCTAATTGTATGTCTGCATATTAGTTATAAAAAGCCAAATCCTTTGGGCTTTTCCAAACAAGGAAGCTAAACTATTGTTAAGTAAAAATGTTAGTTGTCATATTATCGTTAGCCTTATGCTGATCACAGAAGTAGATTTTTTTTCTTTTGGCTGTCGCAATCTGTTACCTTGTTCCTCATTTAGAATCTTACACCTCTAAATTTTGCATTAATGTGAACACTTTTATCATCTAACTCAAAATTAACCATCTGAAGTGGCACAACCAATTCAAGGCGGGGAAGAAGGATGATGGAGCAATGCAGCTCTGCTGTATTTCTGCCTTCACTGTTGCTTTCTCCTGCAGACTTCTCCTGCTGTTGTGGGTTCTGTCTCACTACAAGATGGCTGTAAAATGGTTTCCAGCTAACACTTACGAAAGCAGCAGCAGGATGTGTTTTGCAATGCTGTAAAACAGGCATGACAGAGAAGAACAACTCATAGGCAGGAGGCTGTGAGGTGGGAGGCCATGGGAAGAAGTTTGAAGCCTAGTCTTGGAGCACCTAAGAGTACCGTTGATCTTGCTGTGAAAGTCTTCAAAAGCAGGCTGTATCTTCTACTTTTGTGTTTCATAGCTGTTTTAAGCTGTCTTGTGCATGAGGAAGTAGCTGTTCCTTTCTGAAATAGCAGTTACCTATCTCAGAAGAAACACAGTGGTAAAAATACTGCCATTCTTTAGTCTATTTTCCCTGCTGGGCTTAAAAAAACCAATAATAAGTCTTGAATGAGAAATGTCTTTGGGGTTGCAGATAATCAAGTACATTTTCAGGTTATTCCCTTTATTTGTAATATGTAGGACTGAGACAACATTAGTTGGCCATTAATCTGAACTAAATGTGAATTTAGAAGTCAGTGCTTTCAAGCAATGGACTAATCATAGTGCATTTACAGCATTGGCAATTTTTAGCGTAGTTTGGATGTTTCAGGTGGAATCAGCAGCAAATGTTCAGACCTATGGGAGCTGATTCATCATAACCAAAGTAGTGTGACACTCTAATAATATTATGTCAAACAGTACAATGTCAAGTGTTATTTTACAGTCTTCCGTTTGGTGTGAGAAAAGGCTTCAAGAATGGCCAGGGGATATTAGTTTATAACTAGTTTATAATTTAGTTTCTAATCAATATTTGATCCGGCTTCTACTGAAGTCCCTTTCTATGTCACACTGAAGTCAAATCTACTTGAAAGCTTTGATTTTCACAAGTGTGTTTCTGTTTGCAGAGCTGTGATTTCAGAGCTGACAAGAGGCAGAAAGAAACTCAAGGTGGCTGGGGGTAGATACTAGTACCAGTTAGGTAATGCAATATTTTGTTTACTTAACAGCAGTTAATTTACTGTATGATGTTGAATAGATACTGAATGATAAAGCTGAACGTCATTCCCATGTATTTGGGCATGCTTAACGTATGGCTTCTTACTTAGTAATATGCAAATAGTATCTAATTTTGCAGTTTGGACCATAAATCTTATGAGTCATGGAATATACTGAACGTATCCTATAAACCTCCTGTTATTTGAACTGGTTGACAAAAGTGTAGTGTTTCGGTCATAAATGTCATCTCTTTTTGCCTTTGAATTCAGCTGCAATTAAAATATACATTCTTGTGTCTCCTTATAAGTGGAGTTGTCAAACTGCCTTTCCGTCCTTATTCATTATTCATTTTAATGGGTTCAAACTTACACTAAAGGTGATCACTCATTTACTCATTCATCTATTCATTATTCATTCATCTATCCCCAGATTTCATTTATGTATAATTCATTTAAAATCCTTGTGTCTGAAACTGATCCTCCTGTGAAGAAAGAAGCAAACTTTAAATTCAGTTGTGTGCACACACCTGTCAAAACATTGCTGTGTAATTTTTTTATCTGCATTTTTAAAGGTTTATAGTACATCCTGTTCCTAAACCACAAAGGCAGCCTTCAGATTTTACTTATTCATTTTGTGTTATATAAAACCAAATCATACCTCAAGCATATATTTTCCCCTTTTTTTGAGATATTGTAAAAATATGTGTATTCTCACAGGCAGTATCTTAGACATGTAAATAAAAGCTGGAAGAAAAGAAGGACAAGCTCCTCAGTGTGTGTATGTTGTCATAACTCATTCAAGCTAGTAGTGTTGTAATAATTTCTATTAGTTAAGAAGCTGCCGTAATACATTGAATAGGGAGTATCACATAGACTCTAAAGCATTAGTTCTTTTGAAGATGGACCTGTTTGCTGCTAGTCAGGTAGGTCTGCTTGAATTTTTTTTTTCCATTCCTTGAATGGATGCTGTTGTAATGAAAATTGTAATATAAATAATTTAGTTGTTTGTGACAAAAACATTGGTTGTTCTCATCCATCTTCATTTTCCTGCTTTTAAGTAAACTCAAAATTCAACATTGCCAAAGTTTTGAAAGGTGACTTGTGGCATTAGTTGTCCAGCCTGGTTCATTTCTAACATGAATTGTCCCTTAAAGTGGTGTCTGCTGTAGTGATGCATCTCCCTGAACACCTTGCTAGATAGCAGCTGTTGTTGGTGAAGTATTAAGTGGCTTAATCGGATATAAATTCGTTGCCTTCCTTTAGAAGCTATCTCTTCTGGTATTTGTCAACATGTCTGTTTTACTGTTGAGGACTCACTTCCATTTACTTCTAAGAATCCCCTCAGAGTGCAACAATTTTCACTGCCAAAAAGAGGGGTGAGAGCAAGTCAATGGAAACTTCACAACTGAGACCTTAAAAAATTGGACAGTCAGACAGTATGGCTCTGAAAATTGCTAATTGCTTTTGAGAACATTGTCTTGTGTCACAGTGATCAGTAGTGTAACAATTAATTCAGAAAAAAACCTTGAGTCTTATTTGAGAAATTAGTCTTGTGCACAGGCTTTTGAAGAAAGATTTATTTTTTTTTTTAATTTTTTTGTTTTAAATATTTGCCTTGGCGTTGAAGTGTAGAATAGTCTTGCTTCTAGGCCTTAGTTTTATGTCACTGGCTGATAAGAATATCTTGAAGTAACACTTTGAATTTAGAAAATAAATTTGCTTTGACAAAATAAATAAACCAAAACAAACAAACAAACTCCTCAAAAAAGCTGAGTTAGGGTGGGATTGGCTGTTTTGTGCAACCTGTATCAAAGTTGTGATTGGCAGGATGTTCCGTGGAAGTTTTTATCTCTGATTTCCGATCAGTGCTGCTAGAGTACAGTGTACACCTTTGAATGCCTGTGAACTGCTGGACTGTGAGCTTAGATGGCAGATGCTAAAGTTACTTGCTTTTCAGTAAAAAGCATTCTACAGAAAACAAAAGGCCTCAGATTCACTTTAATAGGTTTCTTGCCTGCCTGCAAAGAACGTAGAAGATAGGTATAAAAAATGTTGAATGTTTTCCTACTGAAAACTGAAACATAGAAACAAGCAACAGGCATTTCTGGATCTATCCTAAGGTAAATGTTACCTACTTTTTTTGAACAAATACTGGAAGGCAGCTCAGCTCTTTTTCCCTAAACTCCAATTTTGGCCATCTCTTTTGCTTTTCACTGGAGATCTCTGCCTCCCATGTTCAAAAATAACAGCTTGGTTTTTATCATTTTCGTTACCATATTTCGAGTATAATCTCTGAGTTAAACTCTCCTCCTAACTCAAATATCCTGTATGTTTATTTGTAACTTATATGCTTACTTATTATTTAGTGTCACACACCTACATTATTCAAGATCAATTTCTTAGATTAACAGTAATGTTGAGAGACAGTGTCTGTCTTGTAAGGTGGAGATTTGTTAAAGATAGCAAGAAAACGAATCTTGCATCTACTTTGTGTCTGTAGGATGATTTCTTACTCTTGTGTTGTAATTAGCTTAATTTGTGTTAGTAGGAAATAATTTCTGAAAGTAACCTTCCATCTCTTGCATTCAAGGACATTCCATGAGCATGAATGAGAATATCACAAGCATCTGTGGTTCCAAATCTCATTTTAAATTTAATTCTATCTACTGGATAATAGAATTTGATGATACACAATCACTCTTAGCAGGTCCCTTATCAGTAAAATTTCCAGAGAAAATTCATGGGCATTATGTTAAATATTTATCATCTTAGGAATCTAAAAGCTTGGTGAAATCTCCTTAAATGGTCCTTTAAAGCTAATCCTGAGGAGAGTCAATAACGTATAATTCTGATAAGCAAGAATAGAAAGCTCATAAGATTTTGATGTCTTGAGTACATACCATCTCTATTTGCAAAGATAATCTGAGGGGCAAAATCAGGTCTTTGTGCCAATGGGAAGTCGTACAGCGTCTAAAGACTACAGTTGACCTTTACAGTGTTGTAGTTCACACTTGCAGGACAAATACTCTTGGTCTTTATTATTCTTATTTTATAGACTGGTAAAACTGTAGAGAAATAAAGACTGTATGTATAAAGGCAAACCACAGGATGCCTCCCATGCTAAGATACTAACCATGTACATATCTCAATTAAATAAGGATGTTCATCTCTGCCTGCTCTTTAAGAGAGAGGCCAAATTTGATGGGGTAAATACTTTTCCATAAAATGCAAATGTGAGTACTTGGTCTCAGGTGACATGGTGATAGTAAACTTAAAGTTATTTAAAAGTTTTTGAGATGCCTCCTTTGATGGCTGTGGTTCTTCCATTCTGTCACAGGCAGTAGTTACTTGAGCATTGCTGTTAAAATATGAAATACTGGAAACATCTGAAAATGCTGATTTCTGAAAACTTTTTTTTTTTGGTACGCTGTGAAACCTATCAGATTAAATTTGTCAGGACCAAGAAAATTTAGAGATGGAGTGATGAAAAACCCTACACTCTGATACCCAGCAGTGTAGAGATGGGCTGTTTCTGTGCTTAGCTTTATTCTAAATCCAGTGTGTAGGGCAGCAGTTGATACCAACACCAAGTAGTGGAGTTGGAGCTCTTCTGGTTGCATGTGCTTTCTCTCTCTGTGTCTTCTCTCTCTTACAATCCAACTTCTGGGCCCATGTGGATAATACAGGGAGAGAGAATAAAACCAAACTGATAATTATTTAGTGTCTTTGAGGATTCAGCTACCCAAGTGTTAGATACGCAGTGTAGCCATCAATGTCTAACCTAGACATCCACACTTGTACGTCAGTGGAAAAACATCTGTCAGGATACAAAACCTACTGAGAAGTGCCTTTTCTTTTTCTTTGTCTATAAAGGGAGCGTAGAGTGACAAGCTCAGATGGAAGCATCTAAGGAGGGTAGTTACAGCTGGCTACTATCCACATTGTCCTGCAGAAAAATGGTCACAGTGGCAGTGTCACTGGCTACAAATGTCAGTGCTATAGCATGGAGAGCTCATCAACCACATTGCGTTTGATCATGTGCTTGCACGCACCGTGCTTGCCTTTCACCCTTGGATAATTTCTGTGTATGTCCCATCAGATGTGTGGCAGCAACATAGTTGTTGAGTTAAATCATTTTAATTTAATCCTGTTTGATTTCCATTCAATCCAGTTTTAATTTTGTTTGATATCCATTACCAGTAGACTCTTGATTTACAGTTTAACTTTGTTTTATATAAGAAGATTTTTTGTTACTTGCTTAAAGAATAGTAGGTTGAATTTCATTGGTCAATATTAACTGTCACTTGCCGATTTGAAACGAAATACAGTCTTTCTATAAATTTTGTATTTTTGCTAAACAGAAGGATGTATTTTATCTTCCAGTTTAACCAATCACATGGGTAAGCATAGGTTTATTTATATTTTTTATTTTTCTTTATATTAAAAATTATATAGACCCTCAATTTTAGGTTTGTATTTAATATTAGTTATGACTACCCTAAAACAAAGCCTGATCTCTTTGAAATACCTGATCTTACTGTAGTATTTTTTTTTGCTTACTTAAACACAGTAAAAACTTGGAATTTAATGTTAAAAGCACTTTCTAAAACAGTATATTACATTATAAGATAACAGCATTGATTTCTTTGCTACTTTAATCCTGCTTGTTAATTCCAGAGTAGTAAAATCATAAGCATGCGTGTAAGGTTTTCTGTTAATCTTGTTATCTTTTGTGTTTTGATATTTTTTAGGTTAAGTATGAATTGCTGCTTGAGAAAGAGTGTCAGCTGCGTGATCTGGAAAATAAACTTGGAGAGTATGTTGCTTCTTTAGCCTTTCAGAAGACTGTTAAAAAATCCAAAACATTGGAACTGTATACTGCTATCATAAGCATACAAGCTTTGCTCTTTGAACAATTGAGCACGTCAAAAACCCTGTCAAAATTGGAATGTATTCAGATTTTAGAAGCACATAATCCTGTAAGTAATGAAGTTGTGACAAGGAAAAATTCCTGTTAGGAGACAGCAGCTATCACAGTAGCTTATTTGACTTTGATTTAGCTGTGCTGGTTTGCAGTTCCTGGTGGTCCGGCCTTTAATTTCTATGGTTAGGTGCACTTTAATGCACTCAGTAAAAGTAAATAGGAGGAAAGTATTAGAGCGGGGAAGATTGTGTATTATTATTTATTTTTATTATAGTGGGATCCAGAGATCTGCAATCAGAAAGAACAGTATATTTGTGGCTAATTAATATTAAAGTTTTAATGATTGCAAGGAAGACAATTGGGAAGTGAGTCACAATGGACAGTATGTAAATAGTCATGACTGTGTTACAAAATTGTTCATATTATAGTGCTATCCATATAGTAAAATCCACGGCCACACGATATGCTTCAATCATTGCGGTTTTAGAGATTATATGTATATAGCTTCCTACCTGTCTTATCTCCCTCCAAGCACACTCATGCAGTTTAAATAGTAGAAACTTCTTCCCTTCATCATATTTATTACATACTTGGTATGTGCCAGTTTTCTAATCCTTTTTTAATACTTCAGTGCTCTGTATTCATAAGGATTATTTTTTGTTACATCTGCTATTTGCAACCATCCAAGTGAGGCTTGGGAGAGCACTGGAGCAGAACAAACAAAATGTTTTTTTAAGAGCAAAACCTCTTTGCTAGAGGGCATCATTAGACAGCTATTGCTGTGAAAACTCCTGGTTAAATTTTAATGCTGTCATCTCTACAGAGTTTCTCTTAGAATGGCAGTTAGAATGCTTATACGCTTCCAGTTTTGCTTAAATTTGTATTAGATCTGTACAAAGTAGTGAAAGTTCTATGTAGATAGAGTATTAAAACTAATTTAATCTGGAATTATTGCCTTCTAGGCGCTAAGTGTAAAGGGGCTCTGCAAAGAGGTTGCGTTTAGCTTCTCTGTCCTTGAACAGATGAAGAAAAAGAATTGAAGGAGAGGCAGAAGAGAGACCTAGAGTAGCTTACACTGAGTTCTTTATTCAGTGTGCAAGAACTGAGTTGAGCCCTGTTTTGGGGAAAAAAAATTGGTTTAGGCATTGTTTACAGTGCCTGTTAGGCTTGGTTTACAGGGACTGTTTCCTGGTGATCAAACCTGTCTCTCTCTTGCTATGTTTTTGTCCAACTCCTTTGTCCCGGTAGCTGACAAATTTTAACACCTGTTACTTTAAAACAAATATAGCAGATTACACAGGATTCTTTAATGCTGATGACATCAGTGATAGTTTTGCCAATCAGTGAAACAAACATATCTGGCTACATGTGAATTTGCTTCATCCCCTTAGAGATAACAAGTTAATACTCGGTTTTGGTGTTAGAAGAGTGAATCTAAGCTCCAAAGTCAAATCTTGCTGACCAGGGAGCAGACACTTACTTGGAGACACCATGCTCCAATGAATCTGTAGTCTGAATACAGCTGATGAGGTGGAGGAATACATAAAAATTCAGCATTTTCTCCAAGGTACAGGTTAGGAAGTAGGGCATTGAGATACTAAGCAACTTAAAGCTTGAGGTCAGACAACAATGACATTGGAAAACTGGAATATGAGGCCTTCCTTCTGATGTCTAGTTTGACTCTTTGACCAAAGAGAGATCTTTGGCATGAGGGATCCAGTCCACTTAAGACTTCAGGTTTTAACCCTTTGATTTTTAGAGCATTGTATTTTAACCCTAATTTTATCACACTAAATGTGAATTATTTTTAACTTCAAACCTCTTTGATATTAGCTGTTGATTCAGTATAACTAAAACTAGTCAGTCTGAGTTTCTCAAGCTGTTTCAGTGGCTTTATGCAGCTTATAGATGAATTCTAATGGTGCCATTCTTTTGTTTGGATCTCAGCTGTGCTGGCAGTGTACTTTCTAGATGTCCTCTACAGTGGAAGGTTTCAGAGAGCATTGACCTTTAACACAATGAAAATTGACTCATATCTTTCAGCATTGTTCTGATATTCATAGCGTGCAAGTCATGTTTACTGAAGCCATGCAATGAATTTGAAAGTGTAATGACTGCAAGTGGCTGGGTAGAATGAGAAATGAATAAACCAATATCAGAAATCCTGATACCATCTTTTTTCTTCACTCCAAATGAAATTTGTTCTTCCAAGTTAAATTATGACTTTTTATCATTATGTGTTTTCAACCTCTAGGAGATTGAAGAACTTGACAGGAAGCTGGAGTATGAGATGTTGCATAAGGAGTCAACTCAGCAGCAGCAGCATCTAATGAGTAGGCAGAGGTGGACTCTGGATGGATTGGGACTTTCAAGTGAAGCTGTGGAAACAAATGCAGACAGACAGGTGACAGTTCTGCTAAGACAGGCCATGAATAAATGTAGGCAATTTATAAATCTGCACCAGCAAAGGTAAGTGCTTTGATCTTAGGTTTTACTAAGTTACTGCAGTCCTTTTAGACCATAAGATATCACAGAGAAACAGCAGGCTAAATGTTCTGCTGTGTTGGGGAGGGACTATACATCTATGAACAGTGCATTTTTGTGATGTGGCCCAGAGTATACCTGAGGAGTCTTGGGAATACTGAAATAAGAAACAGGAAATAGTAACAACTTAGTTACATACAGATAGTGATGTGTTGCAGGCAATCACCATTTCTTCACAGGGACAGTGGCAAGATAGCGATACTCCTTAGCAGCAAGGAGGAAAAGAGTTTTAATCCTGTTCCTTTGTCTCCCAGGAAGATAGGTAGGGACTTCAATGAAACCTGATCTGCTGGGGTCAGAGAAAGTAGCTGAGACAATTTAAATTGAATTTCCATCTTCACTGTCACACTGTAGACTGAATTCCCTGTCACACAATCATTTTTGATGGGATATATAAATTCTTCTCAGAGACAGGCTCAATTTCACTTTTCCGTGGCCAGTTTTTAAGTAAAGATATCAGTGACACACACACAAAAAAAATGCCTCTTGGGAGGTATATAGAAAATATCTGTCTTGTTGTGAAGGTTGCCTAGCGAAAATGGGTGATAATTTTCAAAGTTGAAAAGTACTGTATTACAGTAGGGTTACAGGAGTTAGAAATTACATTTCCATGTGTGTTGCACAGTATTAAAAGCCTACTACATTTCAAGGTTCATGTTAAGATCCTGAGAGGGTGCTTTCCATTACAAAGAAGGTTTTCTGTGAAACAACTGATATATTAAAAAGGGCTTTGATAGGGTTTGAGTGGAGTTATTGCAGACTTATGTCTGTTTTAATTCTGAAAGGGCCGGAGCTCTACTCAATGTAGATTAATGACTCTCCTGTTGCAGAATTAGAGAGTCACTAGAAGAGCAGACAGGTTACTGGCTTTTGGATACTACTGTAGAGATACATCAGTGAAGCCTTCAAAGAAACTGCAACTAGTCTTTACCTGAAAACATAATGCAAGAAACAAATTTTGTACTTCTCCCAGATGACATAAGGATGGCTTCATGATTTGGTCCAGAAACAAAATAAACCACCAGTAGTGAGGAAGTTAACTGTTTACTATTACATTCCAGAAACAAAAAGATCCACAACTTGCCATAAAATGTGGTGATGAAATTTAAAGAAGAGGATGGGGACAGGTTGAATCATGTTGCTGTGAAGCGATTCCAGATTTGAATTGTGTGCAAGACCATAGCCTTAGATTCTGCTCTAATGTTTGCTAGGTGGTTCAGGGGAGAAAGGAGAAGTTGGCTTGTTTTAGAAGTTATGCTGCTCACCCAACATGGCTGCCAGAAAGATATGCTTCCTGAATGGATAACTTTCAGATATTGTTTCCTATAATACAGTCATTGCGCCTGGGAAGATTTCAATGTTAATTTTGTCTTTCACTTCAGCTTGAGAGATGAGCAATGGAATTGTGCGGTGCTTGAAGATCTCCTGGAAAATATAGAAATGGATGCATTTTTGGCACTTTATAGTCAGGTAAGCATGAAATTGAACAAAGCTTCCAAGTTTAAATTACAGCTGATCCGGAAATCAGCTTTTCTTGCTTTTTTGGGAACCATTACAGATGTATTTGGACCCAGTTCTGCTAATAGTCACTACCAATTCTGGTGTTTGTAGCCTGTATTATCAGTCACTTCAGTTAATTCTGACCTACTTTGAGGCTTTTGAATTTTATTGAGTTATACTTCTTTTTGTTCACTTACAGATCCTTTCTGGGGGTTGTCCTGTTGCATTTCATTCTGTGGAGGAAACTAAATTGCCTGAGTTTCTGGTTTACAGACAGATTTACAGTCTAATATTCATGTAATGAGACAAGGGTTTTGTTTCGGCTTTAATCAGTGTTAGAAAGGATTTGCATTGATCGTGTTACAAAACTAAATGATAGAAGGACTGCTAGTTAAATTTTCTAGTATCATTGCAGATATTGTTTCCAAAAAGAGCATCACCTCTTCAGGTAATTTGCTATCTGTTGGCTGCCTGTCAGTGCCACAAAAGGCATTAAAAATGAATCGCTGTTGTCCCCAAATTTTATCTGCAGCCCTCGGTTGAGATATGTAGCTAGCATCAGAAAAGAGGCTTGGTGTTGCAGCTTTTCACATCCAAGTATGTTGCCTGTCAGGGGCAGGACTGGTTGCAGTCACCTGTAGCATAAATTGGGAGCTCCAGAGGCCAGCAAGCCAAGGAGGGACCACTTAGACTAAGGGTCTCTCAGCTCTTCCTTTCTCTCAGCTTGTTTCTGCTCAGTTTTCTGAACTCTTTATCCTCTTCTGAGTTAGATTTCTATTTGAGGTCAGCTGCTTTCATGAAGAATTGGAGTGAGACTTCTGTATATAACATCTGTGTTGGGAGATTCACCTGGAAGGTAGCACATGTTTTCAGTTCCTTACTCTGATTTAGGTAAGGAATTTGCATCGGGAACTGCTACAGCTCACAGGATTGTGATAATCACTTCAGTCTCTGCCTTTTGTGGGGACACTTGGGCTCCATTCAGAGCAGAGTCCTTCCACGAGGCTTGCTGGAAGAGACTTGCTTCTGAATATCTGGCAGCCTGATGGCTAAGCTGCTGTCCTGGAATGAAAGATCTCACTTTGTGCTGATGAATTAAATCAGGAAGTGTGGGAATTCAAACCTTGTCTTACGCTTTCCAAGAGCATCCTATCCTCTGGGCATAATAATATGAACACCAAAACCCCATTCTGGCGTGTCTTGCGAGTGTAACATTTGAAGGTGTTCGCTGAGGAGGTCATGACCATTGTTACTAGCCTTCTCATTTTAAGTCCAAGCTATTTTTTCCCTTAGTTTTGGTTATTGTTGTTGTTATTATTATTATTTTCCTCTTTGTGCGTTTTTTTGGTTGTTTGTTTGGGTTTGGGGTTTTTTTGTGGAGTTTTTTTTTCCTGTTGCGATGGCTTTTTTTCAAACCATCTTGCCACCATGTTGGCCTTGACAGTTTGGTGTATTGTAAGTGGATATGGCTATCAGGAACTGCTGAATTCCGTTCCAGCCTTCACCTCCTTCTCACTGTGTTTTCTGCCCCCATGGCCTACTGCACATAGAGCTCCTAACATTTTATGGGGACTTCACAGAAATAGCATCCTGCTGACACTGCTAAAAATTTCCGCTGCAGGCCTTTGTAGGGTACTTATGACATAAATATTGAAGTGATGGTGAGTTTTAATCCGATTATTTCTTTATAACTTTAAACTTTAAATGTATTCATTTATACTCCTTTAAAATGACTTGCATGGTGCTGATGAGGCAATCACTCACTATTTTCAGTTATTCATTCAGTTGTGGAACAGTGACATGCGCAGTGACAGCTATAATTCTTTTCACAGATGATATTAAATTTGATGCTTTATTTGCCCATTTGTAGTTGCAGTTTGCCTATTAATTCAAAATTTCAGAACACTTTTCTAGGAGAAAAGATGATCTTTTGTCCTGTTCAGCGTTCCTGGTTGGTTTTTTTTGTAATACAGGTAAGGAGTTAACAGGCTTGTGTGAATTATTTTGCTGAAGCATACAGTGCTTCAGATACATTTTGAATATGATAAATATAAGTCTTACATAAAATAAACTCCATTCATCATCAGTGGTAAATACACATCAAAACAGATGTAAAAATTGAAAATGCTTTGAGGGTCCTTTGGGTTTTGCTGATCTTTCTCTGTACTACTGTGGGTTAAGTCATTAGTCTTGGTGGACCATAGTCTTGGGAATTCTTTTTATACTCCCCCCCCCGCCCTAGTTCATTATATATTTATCTGACAAAATATGCTGCATCCAGAAATGCTGGCCAGTGTAGAGGCTTGAAACAGCACAGACCAGCTCCTCCAGATTAGCACTACCAAAACCATTTTCATAGTTTAATTTCAGTGCTTTTAAATCTGTTCTAGCCTTGCAAACTTGGACTAATTGAAGGAATGGCTGGGATCTTGTACAGTGTTTATTTAGCAATTTCAAGAGCTGGCAAAAACAATCACTAAGTGGGAACTGTTAAAAAAGAGAGCATGAATAGTGCATTAATCTCATATTGTGGTTCTTAGCTTTCCATGCTCCTGGGCATAGAAGGGTAGGAAGAAGCCGCATGTAACAAGCCAGCTGCTCAGCAGAAGAGTTCTTACCTTGCAAAGGATGTTGTGAATTGTTTTTCTGCTGCCCTTGAGTTTGATTGTCTCTGATAGAGCCTCAGCATCTACCTCTTTCATGAAGGCATGAATTCAAGATGTGTGGCATGTTAAGATGAATGCTGAAGCAGGTGTGTAGGACTTGGTGGAAGCAAAGAGAGGCAAACCTGGTGGCTGAGTGCTGCTACTGCTGGCTGTGAATCGTTTTGAAGGGAACCCTTTCCCAAGAGACCTTGGCTCTTTTCTTAGCGTTTCAGTTCAAAGGCATTGTTCTCTTTTGTTTGGAAGTGTTAATTGTATTTATCACCAGACTGCAGGGGACTAACCAGGAGAGTGCTGGTTTTGCATGTTATTGTAGCTTGTTTCTGTCCTAGCAAGTTTGATAATACTGACACTCTTTGTCCTGGATTCCCAAAGATCATACCACTCGGCTGGGGGGAAGCTAGATATTGCTTTTCTACAGCATAGGTAGAAATGTTGCTCAAGTTGCTGACAATTTAATTGTCTTCCTGTGATGGTTGTTGGCTTTTTTTGGCACAGATATATTGTGAAAGAGCATCTGAAAGGCATGGCATGTATTCTGCAAGTTGAGAGGTTAAAATCATGTTTTGCAGATTACAGATGCGTACAAACAGAGTATGTCATATTTTCACAGTACCCAGTCCTCTTAGCACACTAGCAGGTGAATAATGACCCTTGAAAATTACAGATTTTGACATCTTGAAGACAGAGATTCAAGAGCATCACTGTCACCTCATTGCACTTGAAAAACTGGACACACTGTTCAGTGTATACTTGGGGGACTGTGCTCTATGTTTAGTTCATAAGATCCCCTGAAGAAATACTTAATTCATGTAAATATGCATTAGATATACTATTGGGTTTTTTCTATTTGTATTTATTTATATGAACTGTAGCCCAGAGATATTCTGGGACGTAGCTTATTGAAATTCCATAAAACCTATACTTATTTACCCTGCAGATAATACAAAACAAAATTTCTGTTCTTAGCAAGTATAATAATATAACTCCAATTATAATTCCAAACCTGACTACTTTTAATTCAGCTGTAAAGATGTGCTTAGTAGAATAGTAATTTATTAATTTATTAAGGCTCACAGTGTAACTGACATGTTCCTACTTTCAGATGTGTGTATCCTGTGAGCTGATACGGGAATTGATTTTTAAATCTTTTTTCCTCCTGTTTTCTTACACTTTATAGAACACATTCTATTGGCAAGTATTAGCAAACCATAGCTATTGTACTTCTGTAGCTTACACTCATTCTTTTCTTTAAAGAGGATTTTCCCCTTTAGACTAGTTTCCAGAACTGTGGATGCAGCCCTCTCTGGAAAACCAGTTAAGTTTTACTTTCCTACATTTCCTATATCCTATGGAGGCATATCTAGGTCTATAAGAGATTTTCTTGAATGATAGTGAGTTCAGGATCATAAGCCTCTGGCTGAGAAGTTACTTTTAAATAAGCTCAAAGCTGTAGTCCCAGGTACACTAGTTGCATTTCAGAGACAACAGATGATGCAGGCAGACTGTCATGTGGAAACAGCAAAGTTGGAAACACAGCATGGATTGAGTTCATTGATTCTTGCATTAGTTGTTTAAATACACACCGGTCGGTCCAAATACTTAAAAGTAATTCTCCTGTTTCTAAACTACACTTAATTCCTGGTTTTATTTTGACCAAATTCAGAGAATACAAATGAGGTTATTGGTGGCGCAAGTAGCATTTGTATCCATTAGATGTTATGAAAAAAGTGAATTCCTAATCTTTGTGGTACCTTACCGTATAATATACGTGAAGCATCAAACTCATTCCGGGCCAGAGGGCTTTTGGTCTGACAAGTGTGACCATTCCTGTGTTTGCATGCACATTCACTTCTCCTTCCTGCTTCTGCAAGCCAGTTTAGGTAGCTGTGAGCATCTGAAAGTGCTGCTCACTGCTGGTGCACGTTCACACATCAGCACTCCCTTTGCCATACATATCCTAAACGCACCGGGCTGGTGGGCGCCTGTGCCACTTTTGGTGCTGCTGACAGCATTGTGGCACCTTGCAGGATTACTTAATCGTGAATTCTACTGTGTTAGAAAAGCATTAAGGGTTGTTTCTCAATCCAAATCATACTTGATGCAGAAAGGTAAGGGTCAGAGAGGAGAAAAGAACACGTAAAAGAGGAAACCATTACAGAGGAAAGCAGTACTGAAATCATGATGTTTTGACCATCCAGATATAAATTACTGAGTTAAAGGCCCCGAGACAATTTAGCCAAATAGGGCAGAATAGGTCACAGATGTGTCATTTTTACTCTCACTTAATGTTGTTTTTTGTAAGTTTCTAGAACAGTTTTTAAAGACCAAAAGTACAATGCAGTCTGTATCCAACTATAGAAATTAAACTTCAGTGTCCGTATTAAGATTTAAGCTCTTATTTACATTCCTCTCCAGAGAAGAAACAAATAATTTCTTGCCCTAAGTAGCCTGAACAGACATCTCTTTTACCTAACTTTGGTGCCTGTTTAAGGTGCAAATATTGGATGTTCTAGATGCCATGTCAACTTACTAATCTCTCATCCATTTTAGGATTTCGTCTTGTTCATTCTAGTATCTCAGTGGTTTCCATGGAAATCCTGTAACAACACTGAAGACCCCAGGAAACTTTGGGAAGTGGCTAGTTTTTCTGCCTTTTGCAGAGTAGTTCTCTGCTTGGAGAACAGTTACAGAAAGAGGAGGTTGATCAATTTCCTTATCTTGTGTGGCTGTCTGAATTTGGGTTAGGGCTGCTTTTGGGGGTGATCGCTTTGTTTTTACAGGAATGTAGCAGAAAGAATTGTCCTTTACAGAGTATCGTTTTGGTGAAATGGCTTCTTTCAAGGAAGAAGATTCACTTAATACAGGGATTTCCTAGGTGCATTTGCTTCTCTGAAAATTTGTCGTGCAAAAAAGAGGCAGAGGTCAAATATTTGCTGTGACATTTTGAATCCACTGTGGACAAAGAAATCAGCTGTATTCCTGCATGGTGGGACTTCGTGGGGTTTTTCTGTGACGGGCTTTGTAGTCCTCTGCCCCATCAATACTAATAGGAGAGTCTATAGAGCAGAGGTGACTCGGCTGTCATGAGTCATCTTGAATGTTTGGCATGTTTTACCTA
Organism: Aviceda cuculoides; assembly: GCA_035590195.1. Taxonomy (NCBI): domain Eukaryota; kingdom Metazoa; phylum Chordata; class Aves; order Accipitriformes; family Accipitridae; genus Aviceda; species Aviceda cuculoides. The sequence continues at coordinate 34,467,197 of JAVJGG010000054.1, read as the reverse complement.
ACTTCGTTTACCTGAGATGCGTGTTTGGTTTGAAGAGACTACAACAGCGTTTTTCTGGCATTCTTTGAGGCATTTAACTTGCTTTAATTTCCTCTACTCTTTTCTTTCCGTGTAATTCTCAATGTATTGTAGACTTTTCATATTTGATACGCATGATAAATCCACAGAAACAGCCCTGGGGACACCATAGTTTTGACAGCAGAGCAGAAAATAAAAACGGGATTTTGGTGTTTGGAGGAGGGCAGGAAATGGGGCTGGTTGTCTAGGAACAACTAAATTTGAACTTAGTCTATTTTAACATAATGTGAGTATGCTTTACCACTGACTTTTGGGCCAGAAAAGAGAGGACGTATGGGAAAAAAAACCCACCAAAACAAAAACAGATGTTTCCTTCACCTCTGAACAAATGTTACAAGCTGTTCTCTGAGAATCTGGTGTTACCAGAGGCTGAACAATGAAATGCTCGACCATGGCAACATGTAAATGTTGTCATTAGGTTTCAGAGGCTATTTGTTTTCCCCTAATTTTACAGACCAAGGAATGCCATACCGCTTCATTACTATCTTGAAAGCATTTCTTTATAATAGTATAATCCATAAAGTAAGTAAACCTTACATTCTAGAATATGGTTGCATTTTGATTTTTTCTGACAGAAGGGCATCAAGTGCATGCCCTAAGCATATACACCAAGGTCAACTGTCTGTTTAACATTTACATTGCCTGTGTCCAGAATGAAATAGACAACTGTAATATATATGGGCCAGTCTGGGTAGAAGCAGTGAGTATGGGACTATGACCACTTGACACCAAAACTCTTACTAGCTAACATGATTTTCAATAATACTTTTTGTTTCTATAATGAATAATTCTTTAATGATACTAATTAAAATTTGCTAACACTTTTTTTATTTGCAATGCTAAATTTATCTCTTTTCTACTCTTTAATCCTCTAGGAGCTCCGACTGGCAGGTTATTTAGCTAAACTCACAAGGGTACCAATGGGGATGTTGCACAGGATCCTGAACTTGTTGCTGCCCTCAAGCTCACAAAGTGAGGTTCTTTCTGTCCTCAATTCCATCAGTAAATATTCAGATGGTGTTGCTGAAAGTGACAGTAATGCAGATGAGTCTGGCAGCTGTAAGAAAAAGTAAGTGTGAAATATTTTGGTAGACGATTGCAAGAGAAGATTATTGCTTTACATTTATATGTATTTATTTGCTGGACAGGCAAATTGACAGCAATAGAAAAATTCACAGGTGCATAAGTTTCCTTTTGAAATATTTTTGTGGGGTAAGTGAAATATTTTAACTATAATAAATTGATAAAAAATGATAAATTTTATAACTGTATGAATCAAACGGTTATTTTCTAGATTTATAAATCTTGTTCTGATGATTTTCTTTCTGTTGAATTTAATTGGCGTTTATTAAAACTTACTAAAATTATTTTCATTCCAGCTTTTTGTATTTGTAATATTCATAGCACACCAGGTTTCAGCTGTCTATAGCTCCTAAAGATATAAAGGAGGTCCTCCTTTCTAATAGTGGAAGTTTCAACCTGCAGATGCCTGTCCCTTTGTAGTTAATTACTAAAGTCCCAAGTGGCCACTGTTTTTTCCCTATACTCACAGAGACAGGTAGTCTCCCAGAGCCTTCATCCCTCCAGTTTATCCCTGTTAAGACCAGCTGAATAGCTGTGCAGCTAATACGGACAGGTGTCCGGGACCCTCACTCCCAGCTCCCTGCCATGACATGGGAAGGGGAGTGTGGTGGGTTGACCCTGGCTGAACGCCAGGTGCCATGCCCTGAGGTGTGATCTGAACACTCTTACTGACTGTATTCATGGTATTACTGTCATGGGTTTGGTAGGTAAAATCAGAAAGGGGAGGGAAGTGTGTATATTTGGGGATTTGCTGCTAGTAATTTTTTTCTTTCCTGCTCCTTCAGGAAGAACCAAGAGTTGTGGCAAGCACTGGAGAACAAAGTAAGGCAAGATCTGATAAACAGAAGTTTGGAAAAGACGCCTTCTCTAAACAAGAGAAAAGACAGGTGAGGAGAAAACAGGAAGAAACATATGATTTTTTTTTTTTGTAATACTTCATTTTATCTCCAAAGGTTCCTCTTATATACATTAGAAATCAGAAAATAAGTTCATAAATACACCTTATCTGACACTGTTCTGCTGTTGGGTGCTTGTGTTTCCTACAACATATTGGCACATAATAAGCAATAATAGTAAATGCCTAAAAAGACTTTTCCATACATATCCACAAAATTCACACATTTTACATAGATATTGCCCATATTCCCTATGGTTGTTTATTAGAAGGTTACCTTTCCTTATGCAATTTTGTATCTCATAAAATGATACATGAATTGTTCGGGATTGGAATGGAAATTACAATTCTGTCTGTTGAAATATGATTTTCTTTAGCTTCCAAAGTCATCACTTCTATGTCAGGATATGATATAGGAAATTATGCTTTTTTTGCCCTTTGATTTTTCAATTCAATTTTTTTTTTGTTAATGTAGCTTGTTAAAGAAGAAGCAACTTACCCTCTTGGAAAAAGCATCATTCATCCATCTTGGTTGTTCACCTACACATCCTCCTATGGAACAGTCTGATCTACCTGTTCCTTTGAACACCGCAACTGCCGAAGCCATAGAGCTATTAGACACAGGGAAGAAGGTATTTTTATTCCGTGAGCCGAGTGATCCAATAGTTTCTTTGCATAATTCTCCAAGGAAAAAGAAAAAGAACTTTCTTAATTCCAAAAAGTCTGCTCGTGCAAATACAGACTCGTGAAGGCAACTTCCATTCAAAGTATCAATTAGGGAAGAGGAAGTTTTTTAAAATTCAGTAAAATAATGAGAAAGAATGAAGTGTGCAGTTTAAATAACATGTGCATAGCTTTAATCTCATTTGTTTGACATTGTAAATAGCTGTAATTTCAGAATAGCGCATTAGCAATGTGCAGTGTGCGTTTTTTAATTCTTGTCAGTGTATGATGCAGTAGATGAAGTATGGGTGTTTTATGATGCACATTCTGGCAGGCAGGATTCAGTGTTCCTTTAGTACATTTTGATCATTTTTGCACTGATTTTACTGTAGCTGTATTTTCATAATTTATACAGAAAGGTTATTTATTGTATAAAGTAAGTACTGATTTACAATTCTTGTATTTATATATTCTTGTAATAAGCTGCGGTATAGCAGATGACATGAAGAGGTGAAGTGGATGACCCATAAGTCCTTTGTTCTCTGATTTTCTGTTACTCTAGCTAGTTTACTGTTTAACGTCATGTTTTTAATAGGCTTTGAATGCTACTTCTGCAGTCTGTGTTCTGCAGTGATAGCTGGTAGTCCAGATCTTCAGCATATACATATGTACTTATTCTTACATCCTGGAGTGACTTCAGCTTTTTGCTATTGATTCTAAACTTACTTCAGCTGAACTATGAATGTGGCTACAGTTCAAAACTGTGTTAAATATTTGCAACCTGTTGCAATCATTTTCTTGGTGAACGAATATCATCACAGTTGCTCAGTAGAAAAGGGAAAAATGTATAAATTGGCATGTAATAACTTCAGAAGCTTTTTTGATTGCAATGCTGCCAACTGTCACAATTTTAGGTTGGTATTTTTCAAGTTCTTATTCCTGGATTTCTCTAAATTGATGAGAATATAATTTTACATTTGAAAAAGAGTTAATTTTTAAACCTTTCTAGCTGACAGAAAGAAGCCTGTAAATATGAACCCTAAAAACAGGAACAGGAAAAGGCTAATTAAAAGAAGCACATATATTTGTTAATATTTCATGATATTCAAGCCTGTTTTGAGGGGTTTTGAACTGTGTTTGAATGCTATGCTCTGAGAACTGTGAGTACTGTGAACATATATTTTGCAGTTTCTCACATATGGAGTTTCTGTGTCTTTTTATTAATAGGGTGCCAATTTCATTTTAAAAATTAAAATGTTACAATGTACGTGTGTCTGCAGTTGGCATCTCTTCCAAGTGGAAAAAAAACATTATTTTTTTTCTCTACTTCTCTTGCTTGACAAGTTTAAATATTCATCCCGCAGTAAACAACAATTAGTGTTTCATATCGCTATTAGCATTAGAAAATGTATGCGGCAATTAGCCTGATAATCCTAATTATTTTTTGATTGCATTCTTCAGTCTTTTCATAGAAGTCATCACTGTCACAGAAAGAGGAGTCTAGCAGGGTTGTGGGAGTTCAGAGTTGATACGTTTTAATGCATCCCCAAGGCGTGGGTAGGTAAAGGTAGGGTCTGTGCTATCTTGGAGGTAGGTCAGAGCTGTATGGGAGGAGGCTCAGGTGTTTCGGAAAGGGGTTTGGCCCTATGCAAGAACAGCCAATAGGAAAACCGGAGCTGTGCTTGGGGCTGCAAGGAGCACTTGAAAGCCGAAGTACCCTCTCTTGAATGTGAGTCTTTTCCAAGGTTTCTTCACAAGCCCAGACTCTAGGCTGTTATAATATAAAAGGAAAATGACAGTACTGATCACAGATAAGACAATGGGACCAATAGCTTTAATCAGGTAAAATAATAATACAATGGAACATCTGAATATTGATTGCAATATCAGTTTATTGTCCTTAACAGATAACCTGTATGTCTAATAATAGAAAGCTGATTTGTAACTCTCACACACCTCATCACAAACTGGAAGCAGCTCAGTGATTGTAACTATTCTAGCAGGGAAAGTCATCCCTGCTATGAATCAATTTAGTTTCATGCAATACATATTCAAAGAAATTACCAGATCTTAACATCTCTTGTGCCTTATGAAAGAAGTACTACCTAGGTAATAGCCCACTTCAATAAATAGTTGATTTATGTTCAGCTTTGAGTCGCTCAGAGGACAGAGGAGGGCCAGCTGTTGTGTGTGCAGTTCTGTGTGTCTACCATAGGTATTAGCATCCGTATTTCACAGCTGAAGTCTTCCAAGGAATGTGTGCTGGACAAGCCATTCAAATTAAGCCCATGTGGCTTCATAGTCATCAATAAAATAAGTAATATAAAAGGCCAAAGTCTTCAGGATTTTAAACATTACCCACATGGGGCAAATTGTTCTTCATTCTAACTAAATTAACATCAGAAAGGAATACCTTACAGTCTGGCTGAACCTCTTACTTTAAACAGATGCAGGCAAATTAAAAGGATAAAAGTATCTGGTAAGGGTGCTAATATCATGCTCATTGTAGAACTGGGACTTCAAAGAAATGCCTCACTTGTTTAGCAACTCTTTCTGTTGGTTTCTACCTGGCTGTATAGTGCATTTTACTGAGATTGAAAGTACTGAAAGTGAAGGACCCTCTAACTAATCCCACAGTTAATTGTGTTCCCCTGGAAGTTCATTACTTCTCATCTTGTCCCTGACCGTTGATGATGTACTCCCATCTGGGAGTACCCATTATGGCTGTTGTCTCCCCTCAACCTGAAGCCATTGACAAAGGAGCCAAAATGATTCTATGATTCTAAAATGTGCAAAGAACAGACAAAAGTAACTGTCCTTGGGCAGTGATGCTTTAATCCATGCAGTAGAAACTGACTTACTGTCAATGGTATAGTTTACTGAAGAAATGACTCTCCCCACTGAACTAATAAACTGTAGCTTTTTGTTAGCATTTCTTCAACATGCACTTAAGTAATGTTAGCTTGCAGTCTGCACCCACTGCACAGCTGTCCTGGTTTCAGCTGGGATAGAGTTAATTGTCTTCCTAGTAGCTGGTACAGTGCTATGGTTTTGAGTTAGGTATGAGAAGA
>JAVJGG010000054.1:34408113-34461065 GCA_035590195.1 Aviceda cuculoides | reverse complement strand
TAGTTTCTTCTTTTCTGTTCTATTAAACTGTTCTTATCTCAACCCATGAGTTTTACTTCTTTTCCTGATTCTCTCCCTCACCCCACTGGGTGGGGGGGAAGTGAGTGAGCGGCTGCGTGGTGCTTAGTTGCTGGCTGGGGTTAAACCATGACAAAAGCACATCCCTTGTGCCCAGGGCACTGCCTGGGCATAATCTGGCTCCCAGTTCAGGATTTTCAGGAGTCTTATTAGTTGTGCACAGGCTCCTGAGCATTACCATTAGCTCAGCTTTCTGCTCATGGTGTGATCGCTTATGAAGGACCACGTAGTGTTTGTCAAAGCAGAGGTATGTGTCAGTAGGGGACAAAATGCTAGCGCCATATAAAGACTCAAAGAAAATGATGTTAAGATACTTTCGTCCTTTTAAGATTAAATTGACACTTGCTGGAACATTTAAAATTGTCAAGATCCTCAGTGTCCATAGATTTAAACGGAATTGGTATCCACATGCTTTTAGACCTGTGCAACTATTTGCAGTGGGGTAAGTAATTATTTACCAGATTTTCTGCTGTGTCATATTATGATCCTGTTGTTCATGTTGTATGCCGTAGTTTCCTCATGAATGCATTTACTGAAGTCTAATTAATTTGAGTAATGAAGTTCTTTGCTACATCTCTTAATAGAGGCTGAGGCAAAAATCACTGGGTCATAGATAATACCATGAAGCCTGCATAGTCTCCTTTAGAAAGGATGAGACTTCAAAAGGTTGTTTATTCTCCTTGCCATATTTCTGGCTTGGCATATCAGAGATACAGATAGTGGATTAGCATGCAAGACATGTCGCCCACTCAGTTGTTTAGTTTAATGCTAAGATCCAGCTTTTATTGAAAAGATTTTGTTTTAAAGTTTTTTTTTAATAAAAAAGATCCCACATGGTGAAAAATGTCTTGGGGAAGATGTACACAAAATGTTGTTTTGCAGTGATTGAGCTGAAAATGTTTCCATGAAACAAGTGAGTTGAGATTTCCGACGCTAACTTCTGTTTCATTTCCCTGTCCTCAGTATTATGTATTAATTTATTATAAAGTAGAATACACATGCTAAACCTAATGAAGAATAATTAATACCAAGAATGGATGACTGAATATTCTGGTAGAGACTTTCAACATTGTGTCAAAAAGTCAATCAATTGTAAATAAAAGCAAAAATACATATATGGACCTGGCACTTCAGGAAAATGTAAAAACAGAAGTAAAAAGATAGACATTTTTGTGGAATTAATGTTTAACAGATAACTTTATCTTCACTTATTGCTAAAGTAGTTTTGTTTTCAGATTAATTTTTAAAGTGACAGTGTCTCTTTAATAAGGTCAATTCTGCAAAATAGTCGTTTGCTCTATTCAAAGCTAGGGAAGTCATGCTGCTTTGTTTCATTATCTTGTATTTACCCAGTTTCTATTTTAACACCTTTATTTCTTCTGGGGAATGTTAAGTTTTTATGCTGTTATCTTAATACAATCTAGTGCCAATAATTGCACTGCCTTTCGTCAACAGCTCTCACTTCCCGAGAGACCAACAGCAGCATTTTCAAAGCACCAAACACCAAGTCCACTCACTCACCTGTCCCAGTTCTCCCTCTGCCCTCTGCCGAAATGGTTTGCTGCTGTGCTGATGTAACTGGTGCAGACATAGTTGTACCAGCAAAAAGTTTCTTTTCCTTACTGAATTATGAAAGCTATATTGTCACAGGCTGTTGAGAGCTGTGTGAGAGTTCATACGAACACTTGTAGCAGCCAAGCAGTATTGTGTAAGTGATCAACATTATCCTCCTAGCCAAGTGCTCCAGGTAGGATCCAGCCTTTGCCACCTTCTGCTTCTCCACTGAAGTCCTCTTCTGCAAAATGACTGCCAAAGGCCACCAGCTGAGGTCTTCAGCGCTCTCTTGCCACTTGTTTTCTTGTCATTCACAGGGAGCGAGGCAGGGAAGGTCAGGCTCACCACCTGTGAAAGACTATACAGTGTGCTCACCATTTGCCTTTGTGTTGCAGAGGAGCTGTGATATAAATGGTCTGTTTAATGAGAACTGATAATGCCCATCTCTGTATTTGAGCAGTCTGTGCTTGTTGGTATATAAACCCACTAGTTATTTTTTCCCACCTCAGCTGTATCAAGAAGCTTGAGAGCCATGTTGACTGAGAGCAATTTGTTTTCCCCAAGCTTCAGACATTCCTCTGGCGAGCAGGGGACACACATTTGGTTATATATGCAGGGAAATGAGTTATATTTTGAAAATGTCATCTTCTTTGGAGTGTCTTCTTCAGTTATGCCAGAGAAGCTACCTGCAGAAAAGAGGCTGTGTATTTTCCACCACTTTTGTCTAAAGGAAGATAGCTGAATAAGACAATAAATTAAAACCTGGAAGTGGCAGGTAACATTCCAAGCCAAAATAGCACTCAGAATATGAGGGCAGAACTTGGTAAGTTTGAGCGTTGGTGTTAGGCTTTTGTCCTTGATTTTGTGTAACTGAGAATGACATCTGGTTACAATATGTGAATGGTTTTGTAGTTACTCAGCTGAACAAAAATATCCCTGTGCAGAGTGTTTCAGGACTAAAAAATTACTTTCAGGAGTATAAATTGAAAGGCCATTAGAAAATATTTTGAGTGGGTAGATGTGCAATGTCTGTATTAATTTGAATAAATGTTTAATTGTTTGTCAGATCTTTCCAATATATTTTTGTTCTTCCTATGGCTTGACCATCACTAGTAATTAAATCTGGTCATGTCTGCCAGCAGATTTTTATTCATTTGCTATTCATCACTGTAATTCATCGTTCTAAAATTACCATCTTGGCTGAATCTGCGAATTGGCTTTTATGCATATTGCATACACAGTAGTATGTTGTTGCTGCTCTTTGTGTACTGTGGAAACTCGGTAATTTAGGTTTGTGTTATTGAAAGTGATCTCTTTCAAAGGGATCTCTGCTTTCCCATCCTTATGTCTTGGAGAATATCAAGGAGATACCAGGAATTAGAAGCTGTCTTTGAAAGTTTACTGGTTTAGGTCTTAAGACTGTCCAAAATAATAGGAGTGCCCCATATTCTTTCTTGTAATATTTTTAATCAATTTACTGCTCTGCTAATGAGCAAAAGTTGTCAAAATCTGCTATATACAAGATCTTATTTTTTACAACTCCTATATAATGATTAAATGTTCCCATGCTCTCAGTTTCTCAAATGAGAAGTAACAGAGTAAATTCAATGACAGTTTTAGTAAAAATAGTTCTTGTCACAGTATTTTTTTCCAACAGTATAAGGTATGTTTTTCACACAGAAAAATTTACTTATTTCCCTATGAAAAGATTTGTCTCTCTGATGTCTGCTTTTCACCAAGGAACAGAGAAAAAGCCGTATTTCTATTCTGAAGGCTGGGAGATCGGGCACAAGTCCTTGCTTTGCTCCAGGTTTCCTTCCTAAACCTCCCTCTTTTTTCAGGGGAATGCATATGTTAGAGATTGTGATGCTCCCTGACTGACTCAAACCCATGTGAAGACCTACCTTTTTTATTATTATTATTATTTTTGTTTTCCCTTCAGTTGTATGGTTAGATGGTGGTTTGATGAATGCTGAGTAGCTTTGTGGTTAGCTGGTGAGCTGCCAGTGGGTGAGTCTGTCTTGGTGGGATACTGCACACTGCTTTTCTGTGTACACCTTTCAAGAAAAGTACCACCCTTATGCTCCTGCCCAGCTAACGCACAGTCCAGCCACCTATAGAGAAGTACAGGAGATCTGAGGTGTTCAGAAGAGCCTTTCTTATACCGACAGATTTCATCAACTTCATATAAATCATGTACAGTATTTCCCCCCTTGCCCGTTGTTTTTTACAGCAGGGTAACGTTGCTAACCATGTCTCTGATTCATCGTCTGTGCCGTTCTCAGGACCGTACTCTCTGTGTATCCTCAATGATATTACGATCTGTTCTCTTCAGACCGTTCATTTGGCTGGTTAAAACTCCTTTACATTTTGATCTTGTCCTTCAGTGTGCTTGTTGCCTTTCCCAGTTTGTTATTGTTCACAAATTTAATAAGAATACTCTTTATTTCATCTTCCAGGTCACTAGTAAAAAGAAATGGAACATCTTCCAAGTTTCTATAAAAGAATCCATAGTTGTTAGCAGTCATAATAAACTAGAAGGGAGATCAGAAGTAATGCAAGACCTGAACTCACATCTTCAGCTCACACCTGCAGAGAGGCAGGTTCTAGACAGAGGCTGTCATACCTTCATCCTAAAGAGTATGTGATGGTCCATTTTGTTGCAAGGATACTAAGCGTAAACTAAGTCATGGTGTTTGGCAGGGAGGGAGGGGAAAGATGTTTTTTTGCTTTCAAGTACTGTATAAAATACTTAGTATGCCATGTTTAAAAAAAAAAAAGCCAACAACAAACAAACTAGGATTACTACAGAATCTATCAGTATAACTTATGCGGCTTTATAGAGACATACAAGCCTTCAAACAAGTTCTAGAATAATGCAACTTTCTCCTTTCACAGTAGAGAAGAGGAAAAGCCAAGCCATATCTAACCAATTCAATTGATATAAATATTGGATTCACAGTTCTGTTTGACCTTATTTGTATAACAAGTCAGCATGCTGTTAACATGATTGTCTTTTTGAAGGGATATAGTACTTTTAGTAGAATACGGTCTTGGTTGCAGAGATACCAGAACAAGTGAGGTCCTAGGTTCCATGGAGGACCAGCTCAGTCAGTGATGGTGGTGAAGAGCTGTTTCTGCAGTTAAAACCTGTCAACACCAGCAGTATGGTGCTGATCTCAAAAAGTTCCAGTCCGCCCAGCTAGTGGCAGCAGAGCTGAAATTGTGGGGCTCTCCTGGTGTGAAGAGTGGCTCTGTGCAACAGCTAGTGATGGCTGCAGTGTCCTAGAAACAACTTGTGTTCCCAGTTGAGTAAGATAATCCTTGGGGGAAGTAACTTTGTGGTTTGTTGGGGGTTTTTTTATTTAAATGAGGTCTACTAGAGGTATTAAATACATGAATATGGGCTTACTTTACAATCTCATTCTTACTTCTGCATGTAGTCCCAATTACATCAGCGCTAGGAAGCTGCTTACAGCATTGGGTCTGTATCTTCAGTCTCCAAGCCCAGATAATCATTCTGTGTCCGGCGAGGATGTCAGTTGTCTGATCCCTTTTCTTCTTCCATCTCTGCTCAACACCCCCAGGAAGCACAAGGGATGAACTAATTCCTTACAGGTCTGCTCCTACCTTACACTCCACAGTCTCTGTCTCGTTGCGCAGAAATGTGACAATTTGTCACAGGCACTGGGAGCCAAACGCCTAAGGAAAGCTCTGAGCTTTTTTTGTCAACTCCATTCATCCAGGTTTGGTGTTCTGTTGTGAGTGAGTTAAACCAAGAAGCCTGCGTGAATCCCAGTGGTGGATGAATAAAGATCTGGGAACCGAGGCCCCAGAGGACTGCATTTCAATTGTGAATAAAACAAGTGAAAAATGATACCAACACTGGAATATAGGCAGTTTGCAGCCAACTGTTGAATATGCAACACGGTCTCTTGAGGGAATTGGCTCCTGAATAGCACTGCAGTGGGGGAGAAAGGGTTTATGAGCCACCCGTCTGCTCCAAACCAGGCACAAAAAAGCTGTGGGTTCAGCAAATTTCCTGTAGGCTTTTGATGCAAAGCAGGAAGCTGTAACACCACCGGAACTATATGCTGACAAAGATCTTTAAATGCATCTTGCATGTTGCTGTCAAGAGTGAAGTTAATTTCTGATGCCGAGCCTAGACTGTGGAATGAATAAAATGAGATTATGTAATAACTTTATTCTGAGAATAATTTTATTGCTGCCTTTGTGTGTGTGTTTGAGAGGTTTTCTTCCTAAGTGAAGCGTATGAAGAGAGCACTTTGACTTCTAGCATTTGGGAATAATATGTGCCAAGAACATGTGATAAGAAAATTAGATAAGAAAAGCTCTATAAATTTGGGGGAGAAAAAAGCCCTGAAGAAATGACTGAGCATCTTCCTGGCTCCTCCAGTTTTTATGCATATGAATAGTTCCTTAAATGCAATAATACTATTTACATGAATAAAGATGTCAGGGTTTGGTTAATACAACCCCTGTACACTGTGATTCAGTGTCGTATCAGACTAGAGAGTAATTCAGTGTGGCACAAACTCCTGCTAGCATGTTCTGGCTGTCAAAGCACGCTCTGTGGACAGGGTACGTGCTGCAATTTGTTTTGCTTTATTTTGACCATCTAAATGTCACGGTGTCTAATCGAAGCTAAATGTCGTGGCTTTCCCTGTAACTGTGAGACAGGTACAGGCAGTACCTTAGGATGGCTCATCTAACACCTACGACAGGCGGTATAATTCGTGTTTCGAATAACGCTCTCTTACTGCTTTGTTACTAAATGAAAGTAGAGAAGAAGAGGAACTGGGAAAATTGACTCCATGCTACCAAGTAGGAAAAAATACTCAGATGAAAATCTATTTCTCCGTCTCTTGGACTTTTCTGCTGTGTGTGACTCCTGCAAAGCAGAGGTACATTTTCATTGTGGGTCTAAGAACCTCTTTACAGGAAAGACACTACATACCAGACATGATGGCTAGGAGGGAGAAGAACTATATTTTATTAGACAAATGAGTATACTTGGGTAAAGCAGAGGAGTTTTTCAGCATTTAAGTCTTTCTTCAAATAAAAACAGAACTTTTCAGCTCCTGGCTGCAGTTGCCATGGGAGCAATTTCAAACAAATACGTTAGAGCTGGTCAATATTTTTAGTGAAGGAATGGCTTTTGTTTCAGAAACAAACTTGTTTAACACATATTGAACAAGACTAGAAATAAAAACAGTCCGGTTTGTTTCCACTTTCCTTTTTCCTCTTTTGCTTAATTCTTTTAAATGGCTGAAAATCTTATTTTTTCCCTTTTCCTTGAATTTATGAAAATAAGCCTTTTTTTAATAGAGGCAAAACATATCACAAAATACTTGGATGAAAGAGTTGGTCATTTTAAACTGGTCCTTTAGGTCTAAATCCACAATCTTGGGACCTTGTATTAGTGATAATTACAGGGTATGTATTTAAGGATCCAAGGTCCAGAATGTGACCTTGAATTAATTCTTCTCCACTACAGTCTAACTCTAAAGGGCCCTATACTTCAGAAGCCTTGAACCCTTATTTTGCACAGTTACCTAAATTTTTATTAGTAATTATGTGCCAATGGTCCTGAAGTAGTTCAGTCTCAATGGGGCTGCGTATCTTGGTGTCTTATTTATCCTGAAACATGTTTATCATCTGGAAATTTGAGGCTCTACAGCTGTGTGCTGCTGCCTCTTTCTAATGCCTTCCTAATGAGTCAGAAGGGCTTTAGAAAATAAGAGTGTTTTTTAAAAAAAAGATGTTTTAATGTTTCGTCCTCAGGAAACAGTCCAGTGTATAAAAAACAGCCCTAGAAACCATGTGAAGATGCAACTTGAGAGCCCTCCCCTGCCAGTATGAATGGAAGCACCATAAGCTTGAAAGCGGAGGTATTCCCTCGAACCAGGCTGAGTTACGGTACTGTTATTGCCATAGAGGTAGCCTTTACACTGAATTCTCCAAAATCCTTAGTATAATTGTCTGAAGTCTGAAAATCCGGTCATTCATGTGTCTTAATTTCAGGGACTAAAAATGCCACCGCAAATTAATGGGTGAAGAAACATGTGGCAACAAAGTCTTTTGGCTCCATGCTTGACTTGTTCAGCACCCTTGGTGCAGTCAGTCTGAAGGGAAACTGAGTAACCCCTTTGCTCTTTACCTGCTGATGTTAAGCAATGGTTTAGACTATCACTTTGTAACTATTATTATAAGATTTTTGAAGGAACAAAAGATTTCTGGCAAACAGTTAAATTCTGGCGCCGTCACACTGAGAAATATGTCTTTGCTAAAAGCAATTCACTTATTGCATTGAGCAATTGCTGCCAGTTTGCATGCCCACAGCTCTTGCTCCTTCTCCAGCTTCTGTGAGCAAGGACTGGGGCTGAGCCTTGGAGGGAGTGAAGTACGGACCCTTTATAGGAAACCAAAGGATATTATGAGGCCAGTATGTGCAGGACGTTGCTGTGCTCAGCTGTAACTTGCTGTGTGCTGGGAGAGAGTCTCGGTTTTATCACTGTAGATTGTGTTAATCAAAATGAACAGCAACAAATCTTTAGACTCCTTTCATGACAGTTAATATCTACAGAGCCTAGAAGGCTATCTTGGAGATATATTTGCCTGGGAGTGCACGGCTGTATTGCTGACATAAGAAATCTGCTAATTCTTGTTGAAGATGATGCTATTGTGCCCAGGAACGGCTGCTGCAGTGGGCTGAAACGCAAGCAGTTACTCATGTGCCGTGCAATTGTGTTACAGAAATTAAAAGTGTTGATCATATCTTTCCATCAGTCCCAAGAGGAAATTTTATGGTTTGTTTTCTCTCTTAGTTCCTCCTGAGGCTTGAATTAAATAACTAGCAAGCTAAGTATGTGTATGTACTTTATGAAGCAGTGGTGTTGTATTACACATCTGTGAAAATTTCACTTGGAGCCAAATCTTGAGCCCAGATCCATTGATGTTAACAGATGTATCCTAATTGATACTCCTTGAAGCTCTGTTGATGATTCATATGTTTCTGCTCTGCTGTGTTTTTTTTTAATTTCTCTTTTTGCGTTAGCATAAACATATAAACACAAGAAACAAATACATCTGTGCATAATTTCTGTATTGTAACTGGAAACAAATTTGTAGACCCAAAATCCATTTCTGCTCTATTCATCCTTGTGTACCCTTCCATTGATTGGGGAATTTTCATTTTGTTTGATTCCCAGTGCAGTTAAACTGAATAATTCTAACCACTCTGCGTTCGGACTGTCTGGTAATACCAGGCAGCCTTGCAGGGTATAGAGAATTGCAGATGAAATGACAATTACATTTTTGATACTGCACACTCTGAGCATGTACATCAAAGTGTAATTTGCATCTCTTTCTTTTACTCACTTTGAGTGATTTTTGTTCATTTAAGAAGCAATTATTTGTGTTCCAGTAATATGGACCTCACATTACTTCCATTCCTCCAGTATTCGTTTTGAATAAACATGGTAAAGAAGTATTGCTACCGTTTAACAGAGGGGAAAATGAAGCACAGAATAAATCGATTTGAGGAAAGAGGGAGCGGTCACTCCAGCAGATGCTGTCATGTAGCGTTTATCCCACGAGCCTCAGTTATGAGTAGATGATGCCATCCCTTCCCAATGAGGGGTGAAGAAAGCTGATGCTATTTCACAAGTGCCCTAAACACGAAGGCCTGTGAGAGCAGTTGAGGGGAAAAGAAGTCAATAAGAGAAGCACTTCTTGAGCATGCAACAATTTGAATGGACTGAAAGTCTTTCACTTCAGATAATGCAGACTGGTCATTAAGAAGAACATCATCATTACTGACATCATTTCAGCTGTTCCATGAGAATACCGTACGTTTCAAAAGTGCTTTAGTTTCTATGCCATTGTGAAGCTAATCACTTAAAAAAAAAAGGTGATTGCAAAGAAGTTAGTGTGGAATTAAGGGCTATCAAGCCAATTCTACCACTACTATTTCAGTGAAATCCGTGTGGAGAAAGAGCGAGGGAAAGGATGCAAGTTTCTTTCTTTTCAGTGCATAGAAACCTGTTCACGCTGTCACAAAGTTAAATGAATATAACATCAGATCTAAAATTCATGAGTATGGACAGACTCATCAGGAAGGGTTGCAATCAGCATGCAGAGAGTATACAAATTTTAAAAAAATGTGTCTGGATACAGCCCTCCTGAAGCTCTGTTTCAGGTGGCTGTTCTCGAATACCAATGAATTTCCTGGTCTAGCGGAGTCAGGAGTAAACACTGGGTTCAGAGCTATCACTTACGTTGTCCTGGATTAGTCACTTCGTGTTTTGTCTGAAGTGCTGATGTTATTAATAGCGTGAAATAAGGATATTTACATTACTTTAATCATAACTATTCTGGCTGCTTCTTCTTGAATAAAATTTTTATTTCTTTCCACAACGATCACAAAAGTAGCATTTTGCTCAAACTTCAAGTGTTTTGATTAAAAATAGTTCTCCTTGCTCCCCTGGGACTGCCATTCAGGGCTGTATTCCTCGTCCTGTGCTATGGACAAGGCTCACGAACTGGGCAATAGGGAAAGGCACGTACTTTAGTTATTTCCATTGCATTTTGGGCCATGACTGTCAGGGTGTGCATATTACCAAAAGGAGATACAAGGGATTACTGAGAAGAGAAGAATTACAGAGGCTTAAAACCCAAGCTGGTCAAAGTATGAGTCCTTATTATATAAGTTTTTGCAAGCAGTAGAAAACTCTGAACAAAACAAAAGGCCTACTACTACCAAGATCAAAAGTTACCTGGAAGACTGCATTAAAAAGAAATCAAGCTTTGATTTGAACTGGTAGACAAATGGAGAAAACAGGTTGTTCCCTGTCTCACTTCCTTCCCTTGGTCCATAATTTTTCCGGTGGTGTGAAGAAGGCAGATGGACTGACAGGGCTGAGCCCATCTCTGGGGGCTGTTTGGGGATCCCCGCTGTGCTACATCCCCCCATGGTCACTCTGCTCCTCAGTGAAGGCTGAACCAGGGAGGGCATCTGAAGCTGTGCCTGCCATGAGCTGCGTCCTGGGCCCCCCAGGGCTCTGCTCACCTGCATCATCCCTCTTTGACGTCCTGTCCCTTCCCCGCGCTGTTCCCTGGCTGCAGCATCCATCTCCTTTTGATTTCTGTTAGGGAAAGGGGAAAAAAATAGAGAGAGAAAGAGAAGGAAAGAGAAATAGAAAGGAAAAGCAAGAAAGAGAAAGGGAAGGAGGCAGGAAGGAAGGAAGGAGAAGGAAAAATAGGAGATAAAAAGAGAAGAAGGAAAACAAAGGGAGAAGTTCTGTGTGTAGTACTCCCCTAGTCTGAGGTTTACCAGATCTGGACAAGAACTGAGCATCTCTGTTATTCTTTTGTCTGCTCCCATTTTGCCTTTCAGGAAGCAAAAAGAGCTTCAAAGAGCAGCAACAACTCGTGTTCCTCTTTTTCCCTGAAGAGACAGCTAAATACTTTAATGCCATTAAAAAGACTGACAAATAAATGTATTTTTCACTTAACAGAATTCCTTTCTACAGGAGCAGGGAAAGAGGTAAACAGCATTGTTAAATTGAATTTCACTTTGTCTTTTGCTTTCCAAATGCTTTAACAGTTTTCCTGTCCTCCTTTATATCTCTAAGGGTTAAAAAGATTTAATGGAGGTTGTTGCTATGGTGCTCATACCAAGGTGTCTGCATTTGTTCCTCTGAACCTTGGTTAGTGCTTGTACATGTTTACAGCTTTGTCTGCCTGGATCTATTTGCTCTATCAAAATTAAGACAGTGCACCCCACCTGGTAAAGAATGAGTTCTTGGTTTTGCTTTGAGAAGATGCATAATAAATGCAATGTGAAAGAAAGGTCTGGAGGCCTTTTTTTAAACACTTCTCAATTATTTTCATAGACTCAGAATGTGCATGTGCAGAGAGACATGAGAGATGCTATACTGGCAACGTTTGCAAATCAGGGGACAAATTACTTAGGTTTTTTTAATAGCTTTACGAAACATTACAACCAATTGGGTAGTCCTTGCTAGCTGACATCACAAAGAGGTATTCTTGAATGACATCATCACTGGAGCCTTTTAGGGGAGGAAAAAAAAAAGAAAAAAAACAGCACAGTGTGAATCTCATTTGTGCCATAGCTCCCTGCTCGAACATTAGTGGTCATCTTTTTTTTAATACTGATTTAATTTTTTGTGATGTCTTCACACAGGCATTTAGCTCTGAAAGATCAGATGGTCTCCAGTCCTTCCTCTGGACACACAGCAGAGGAGAAGGAATTCCCAGCCCTTCACACACCTTGCACTGAAGCCCTGACCAGAGGCGAGAGGCTGAGCTCCAAGCCCAGCCTTTACACTAAGGCACAGGCCGTGCTGCCAAGCTCCACTGGGGACACGGGTGGCCTTTCCCTCTGGACATGCCTCCCCGTCCAAACCCTCTCCTGCCCTTGCACACACCAGTTGCCTGCACACATGCCGTGGCCCTCAGCTCCTCCCAAAGACATAACGTAAGACTGATAGCTTTTCTGAACACACTATCAGGTCAGGGCTCGAATTAGCATCATTGTCCTCTAGCGGAATTAAAAGAGAGAAGTCCACTATGAAATATTCTGTAATTAAACTGCAGTCTGTATCATTTGCTGTAGCACTTCTATTAAAATGTTCATCCTGGAGTTGAAGCACGTTTCAGTCCAAAGGTGCTACTTTTTCTGGTCAAAAGGTGCTATTTTTTCTGTAGGATGTGCCGGACTACACTAATACATGAGTAAACACACACACAGTGAACTGCAAGAGCTTGTGTTTCTGATGACTATACACATCTTTTTCCTTGTAGTTCTCTACGATTCCTCCCTTTGTGAGCTGATGGCAGTATCTGTCATTTGTTTAGTAAGTACCATCAGTGCGTTTAGGTTGTATCTTTCTTATCCTTCCTCGCTAGGTAAATCTGATACCCTGGAGAAATACAACTTAACAGGTATTGTTTGAGATGTGCAGTTGTTCTGATTTAACATGGCAGCATTTTTCTCTGTGACATGGAAACTTTTGTCACTGAATAATCATACTTGTTCCAAAACAAAGGCTGCTTCCTGCTGATAAAAAAAAAAAGAAAAAAAGTGTCTTTATTTTTAAGGAGAGGATGACTGCAGAAATGTGGGCTGCCTGTATTAGAGGAGAAAGGGTAGAACAGTGGGAATGAAGGTCTCTGCTGAAGCTCCTGGCCTTGGTGGTGCAGCCTGAGCATATCACTTTGAATGCTTTCCTTGGAGCCAGCTGGGGTTTAGGTCTTGGCAGCAAGAAAGTGTGTGTGTCCTGGAAAGTTTATTCTGAAATGCCTTAAGAAAGGCTTTAACTGGTCCATCCAAAAGTCTTTTGAAGTCAGTGCCATGTCCCCAGTGGCACCATTATTTAGTGCCAAAAGGAAGACAAGAACTGAGCAGGCAGGTATCATCCTGTCCCCGCTTGCAACTATTTTAGCTATCTGACATTTGGGTGTGTTTTCTAAGATTTCAGTGGGTTTCTCTTTCATTTGTTTCTCCACCCTTGTACCCACGTAACTTTAGCACTCACAGCATCCTTTGGCAACACAGGTCTTTTTGCTAAGCAGCATATCATTTTGTTTGTTTTGTATAAATAAGAGTTGACATACGACATACACAAATAATAGTGTGCCAAGTCCCTTCAAAGCAAGTCTTTTCTGCAGTCTGTCCGTCTTCATCTCCAGCTCTGGCAAGAGCTGCTCGCTTGGAGCCACATTCCTCCTCAGCTCACATGGGTGCCGAAGGAAGAGGTCTGATATGAATCTTGGAACTGCATGGCATCAGTCAGAGTTTACAGGTTTACTCTTAGCTGTCTTATTTCTTAGCTGTCTATGCTCACTGTGTTTACTATACTATAGCTGTCTATGCTAATTGAAAAGAGAAGTAAAAAATTCCCTTCTTTATAATAAATAATATGAAAATGTGACTTTGAAAAGTACCTCCTAGCAGTTTGGCGACCGACAGTACAAGTTTTATCTCACCATAGTTTGTTTTTGTATGGTGCTTATCACCGCAGTGTCTAAAGCTCTTACAATGCATCATCACAATTGCTTTCTAGGGAAGGATTATCTTTTTTTTATGGAGGGAGAGCTGAGGCATTCAAGGTCTGGTCTAGCACCCGGGAAAGCTGGTGACAAACCTGTTTGCTAAAGGTCAAACCAGGAGTCTGTGGCAGAGCTGAGAACAGAGTAACAGCTCAGTGCTTGAACCTCTGGACCATTTTCTCCCTCTTTTTCATTATCCTTCCAGTTTTTTGAGTGTTTTCACTTGTCAGAATTCACTCATTCATCTACATCTCTAAGATGATGTATTATTGAAATATTTTGGCACCTGTCACATATTTTCTGTTTAATGCTTTCCAAAATGATAGACCAGTGAGTAAAGGAACATTGATAAAATGTCATTTTCTCTGGAGATCTAAAGCATTGTCAACCTCAGACTGTTATTTCTTTTCTTGAAGTAGGTCTAGTACGGTAAGCTACTGTATTTTGCTAACACTTATACATCCTAAGATTGTTAAAGGTTTTCTCCAGTGATAAGTAATCCTCTAAAAATTTGTTTTCTGAGGCAACAGACCATGTAAAATTGAGTTTTATGTGTGACCAAGCAATGTCATATAGTAGTTGTCATCTCATTCTTATTTTAACTTTTATTTTGGTTTTGCAAACAACAGAGAAAGGTATATTCTCAAAGCTCTTATTTTGGTTTATTTTCTCTGCAGGGCAGCCAATTTATTTTTTCTAGGATACTGAATGAGGTGTCAGTTTTAAAGTGTCATGACCTTCCCCTGAAATAGCCTACAACACTACTGTGAATTTATTTATTTTTTCTTTTTTTTTTCCTGATTCAGTTGAATAACTCCATTACTGTATTTATATTCAGTGAAAAAATGTTTAGTAGCACAGACTTTTTTCTGAATTCCTTTTAAAAATTGGAAACAGTTCCAGAGGAGAGCAAATTATGTGGGATATGAGCAAGGATGATGGATTCCTGGATGAATATTGCTAAAACAGGCATAAGAAATACTCAGAAATTGCTAGCAACAATAGCAATCACAGGAAGAGAGATCATAACTCTCAGTAGAGCAGTCCTTGCTGTTAAATGTTACTGTGGATTTAGATTATACTAGCCATGTATTTGCAAACAAGTAGAAGAGTAGGACAGAACTACTTTAACCAGAACTGTATTTTTGGCTAACCACGAGTTGGTTCCACTAAAATCTAGCCAGAGTGAATCATGAACAAAAATGGCCCTAATGAGACAAATCAATGTTTACCAAGAATTACTGCCTTCTGAAATGCGATAGACCACAACCACTGCCTGAAATTTAATAGTGAAACAGAGACCGTGATTCAGGATTTCCTAATGACATTGGGAGGCTTTTCATTCAATTCAGAGAATCAGTTATCTTTTCCAAACACATTTTGTCAGCCAGTCTGAAGTGCCTGGCACGGCTAGGTCTCCTGCCTGCACCGCTGTTCTTGGAGAGATGCTCGCCCCTGTATTTATACAGCTCAGCCATAGCAACTGCCAACGACTGAGACACAATGGTTTTCTGTCTTTTTTGGTCTCATAGTAAATTAATGCTGAATTCTTCGGCCATTAAATCATGTAGGCCACTACAGATATTTACTATTAACTGCAAAACCGTCCACTAATTAATCAACTGTATAAAAGCTTCAAGCAGAGCAAATAAATTGTTCAGATGAAACTATTACAAAATCTACTACAGCAGGAAGTTCATTTCAGTATTTCAGTCCATTTTAATTAAGTGGCTAATTCAATGAGTTTAGGCTTATTTCAAAACACTGATCCAAGGACTGAATCTCCAGGTCCATATTTTTTATTTCTGTCATTCTTTACTTCTTCCAGGTCCCCAAATCCCAAACTTCTCTTAGCTGTAAGTCTCATTTAGCTTTGACACAGACTACTAAGAGTAAGTCATGCACACATTATCTTTCTGTTTATTCCATATAGGCTTAGGTTCCTGGGCTGAACAATCAAGCGATTTTCTGATTTTCTCTGCAACTAAAAGCTAATGTTTTTCTTCTCTTGTTCTAAGGTCCCCATAAAAAAGGTCATGGCTGAAATGGAGTGGCGTTTAACAGCAAGCCATTCTCAGAGGATCAAATGCAAGCAGTGACAAACTTGCAGATGAACAGGCCCCCAAATGCAAATGTTGGCATCCTAAATATTCCCCCTTAGCACTTTAGTATGTTGATAACAGGAGTTCCGTTCTCTGTCAGGTCAGCTTGGGCTGAGGCTACGTTCATCTAACTAAGGTCAACAGTGTGGCAGATTTGGGTCGTGTCTCGAGCAGATACTTTGCAGAATACAAAACACAATACAAATACCAGCTTTTGGTGTATAAATAACTGATAAGGCTTTGGGGGATAAGAACACTATTTCTAACCTTCCTTTTATTACAGTCTAGTTCTCTTTCACAGATTAAAAAAAAAAAAAAAGAAAAAAAAAGTATGCCTAAAATACTTGAGGTGTTGTTGAGCTACTCTCATGCATATTCTAAATAAATTGTTTAGCTGATGACTCAATCTAATACTAGACCTTTTCCCCACATTTGTTGTAGGCTCTTGTGTAACACAGCTCCCAAAATTGTAATTTAATGGGACTAGCCTGAGGGCAAATTTGCCATAACACGGCACCAAGTTATTACAATAATCAGCTAGCTGAGAAGGAGTGAAATGCAGAGAATGAGCCTATTTTTTCAAAAGTGCAGGTGCTTATGGAACCTGTGAACCATTGTTAACATTGCTAAGCAATAAACCAAGCAATTGAATCTCAGCATGCTAAATAGGTAAAATAATTTTAAAAGAGTTGGAGTTTTGTAACTTTTGAGATTACGTAGTGGAACTAGTTAGAAAATTTTCTAACCATAGTTTACATTCTATGGGATATTCTTGTATTTCAGGTACTTTTTGTCTTGAATTTTTAAACACCTTGCAAAAAATACTGATTTTCCTTGTTTCCAAAAGACAAAACAATAAGTTTTCCTTTGTCAAAAAGAATAAAGAAGTATGAAAGTTCTCTTTTTAAAAAAGTATAATCTAACTTATTTTTCTGAGAAAGTTTGATTTCTAAACCTGTGTATTCTACTAGAAACTTTCTGAGCGGTAGTATACTTAGAGTTTCCACCAAAATGCAGAGATTTAGTTCAGGACTGTTATATCTGCCACAGGCTACTGCAAATTTCTGTAGCTGGTTTTCACCCCCACCTTTTTATCTCTATGTATAGTGAAAAAAGATTGCTAATTTTAATTCTAGGAAATAAAAGATTAATACAGAATTAATTCCAGTAAAACCTGTGTAAGGATGAATATTATTAGAATATGGCACATTTATTTAAATTTCAAGAACGAGTGTGCTAACTAGACATCTCTATTCCAAGAAGTCTTTATAGAAGCTGCAAGAAATACTAAAAATTAAAATTACATCCTCTGAGGGAATCCACCCCCAGAACAAACTAGCCCAGTGATGATATTGACTCTTGGTTCTGCTTGAGTTTTATGCTCAATATAAACCGACTCATCAGTATTTTCCCCATCTACCACATAAACATGAACAAAATGTATTACCTAGACACAAGACTACTATAGGAGGAATGTTAGTGCTGATAAAATTAAAAAGCCTCCTTATCTATCTCATTGGAAGTGGGTAATTTCAAATTACATGCAATTGAAGTTCACAAGTGGTGTTTAAACTGGATTTTTGTGGTGTGATCAAATGGAGTCTCTGTAAAGACTCTCCTGTGTGTGTTACCTGTCTCTCTTTGGTAGCCAGTAGCTGGACCTGTAGCATCAAAGGATTTTGTACTGCTAGAACTGAGTTCTGCAAGGGCTCTGGCTTCTTACATGTCAGATCTCCAGGTTAGTATTCTCTCCTTATCCATTTCCAATTTCTAGTTAGACACTGTAGATCATACATTCCTAGGAGATACAGTAACTCCCCCAAGGCTTTTAAAATTAGGGGGAAGGTTACCAGGACGGAATACAGTTTCTACAATAGGGAGGATGAAATCCTGGTCCCTGGGGAATCAGTGGTAAAACTTGCATTGATTTCAAAAGGATTACAATTTTCTCTACAGCTTTATGGTACCTTCTTTGCTGTAAATACCAAAAGATCTTCCATGACAGCTGAATTATAATTCTCCCTGAAAGGTATGGTACCAGTAGAATATGTCAGGTTCCTGTTGACCCTAATAAGCTAGGAGAAGTCGTCAACAGCATCACAGCTGTATTGCTTGGAAGGAGTCAAGGAGCAAAGCTGTTCTCTTCATCTAACGTAATTCAAGAGAGAAAATTGTCCATTATGCCTACCTTATGTCAGAGTCAAAATCCCCATATTAGTGTTTCTGAGAACTGTCATATGACTGCAACATATGGCTACAACTAGCATGCATGAGAAGAAAAACATAAAAACCTGTAAAAAACCATGAGGATATACAACAAAAATGATAATATGAAAAGGGTAAGATTTTAGAAGGGAGAATCAAAAGTAGTAAGCACAATGACTTGACATTAACAGTACAGGAGAATAAAATACTTTTCATCATTAGTTTTCAACTTCCATTTATGCACCTTAGATGAAAGACAAAGACTAGAAATACTATCTAATCTAGGCAAGTCTGACAGACTTAAGAGCACATGGAAGGACATGAGAGTTGTGTCCATGTGCACTAAAAACCTATATATCTGAGAGTTCAATACTTCATCAGTTTCCTTTGTGGAGCTTAGCAGAAATGTGTGATTCGGACAAAGCAATTTATGCTATCTTAAATGCTGATCCAAGCAGAATATTAAAGATAGAAAACTAGTCCCCAGTCAATAACCTTTTTCCAAAGAGTTTAAGAATTCCTTTGCAGCTGAATTTCAAAGTGACACTTAATGTAACTGAACACAGGACAATAATGAATGCATGGTAACTTGGGGAATTAGGACAATTCATTATCAGGCACACAGTTAAGAAAGTATTCTTAATATTGGCTTTCAGTGACAGTATAATGTCAGAATAAAGCATTGGTTGTCAGATCCAAGACGCCTGGCCTTGCAGAGGCATTCCCTTGGATTCTCTGGGCAGCGTGGGGGAGCAGGGACTGGGGAAGGAGCGTCCTCCAGCCCAGCCAGTATGTGTGTCGGTGGGGACCAGCATGGGCCCACGTGGGAGAGGAGGAGCTCAGAAACCCTATATCTCTTCTGGGCTTTGGTTCCCTTGCTCTCCTGGACTGTGGTCCTTGCACTGTCATTTTTTTAATGAAGGATCAGCTCATTTTTTTTTATTTCAAACCATAGCCTGAGAAGACACATCTTACCTTTCATTAAATAGCATTCACCCACTGAGTTCAACACCCCCATTAGGCTGAGGCACACACATTTTCATGCCTCAGGAGAGTGAGCTCTAACCACCAGACTGCTTTAAGAGGTAAAATGGGGGCAGCTCTACATCTCATTTCATACAGGGCTGTTGTGTAAAAGGAATAGGTGATTTCTCCAGCTATAAGTGACGGGGTTTGGTTTTATTCCTACCATCAGCTTTTCCCTATCGTTTGCCTCTAAGCATTTATGTGCAAAATCTGCTGCATACTGCTAGATGTGTTGGTGTGCTTGGTGGTGGGATTCCTGTTACTGTATTGTGTTCAGAAACAAGGATCTTTAATGCTTGCTCCCGAAGTGCAAGTCAGAATCCTAAACAAGACATTAAAATTATCTGGTCATGCACTTGAACCTGCAGTGTCCACTGGAACACTGGCAGTGCCCAGGAATCTTTCCCCCTTGTGGATTACTTTCCATGTGCATGTCTCAGCTTTGGTAAAATGTATAATAAAGCAAGATTAAAAGGTGCAATAGCTTTTCAGAAAAGGAATCAAAATTAGAGAAAGACAGGTGCGGAATACTTGCATAAAATACAAGACTGCAGGAAGTTAATCTTAACATGAATATACTTAAAAGGCTATCAATACTTATCCATTAAACCTCATGAAATCACCATGAAGGAAGATTAGAAAATTGGGATTTCTTTCACTTCACCTTCTGCTGAATCCAGACATTGATTAAATGAGTATGAGACCGAAAAATCCCACGCTCCTGCTTTACTTAGGGCCTGATAGCATCGGCCAGCACAGTGCTCCTTTCCCATTAGCCCAAAGCTGGGTGCCTGGTCCCTTCCCCGCGCTGCCTGAGCAGCCACTTCTCCCTGAGCAGGAGGCGCAGCAGCAGCCCTACCATATGGTTAAGTGGCTGCCGATTACTCACAGGAAAATTGGTCCAAATCGCTATCTATCAACTGTTCATTTTCACAAGATGCAGGACTGTCGTACCTTATTTCGCAGTGTGTTTGTGGGATTTTGCAAGTGTGGGTTTGTTGTTACATCTTTTGCCTTGGGAGGGACCCAGGGCTCTGCTCTTGCCTGCGGTTTCCCTTTCCCATCAGTATATTTTAATGAGCTGGAATGTTTTTCTGTTGCAGAGTACCAAAGTCCCATGGCATTTGCTGTCTGGGAATTGCTGGCTTTTGTAAATGGTTCCTGTTGGGCTTTTTGAGACCAGATGCTGACTATTGAAATATTACATGATTCTAAACAAATAAAAGAAAAACTGGGAACATTCAGTCTTCACAGAAAATGGTATCAAAGATGAGCAAGCCCCATTTCTTTTCTGCTTTTTTATTCAAAAGTAATGCACGCCTGTGAGATTTCTGAAGTAAACCATTCACAATGTGTAACCTGAGCAATGAGTACTTTCAACAGGCTTCTTGCAGGCTCTGATTGCCTCAAGATCCCAGGGATGTGTGTTTTTCATTCAGGGTCTGTAGCACTGGACTGCAAGTAGGCAAAGGCAAGTCTTCCTACCATGCAGGTGAGACCTCTCCTTTAAAAACCTCTCTTCCAAGGTGAAGGTGGTTCTTCCCTTTCAACAACTCAATGATTGGGGAACTCACACAATGTGGGCAGAAATATTTGTTTGGTGCTGTCCTCCACCTGAGGACAATCTAATCCAGGATTAAAGGAAAGGCTGTTAACCATAGACAGAGGAAAGTTTTCTCTGTGGGTGGATCTGATAGGACTCTCACTGAAGCCCCAGTGCTGCTGAGCAGATGAGAAAAGAGGATACAGGCAGTGGAAAGAGACTTTACCACATCCTGCTTCCATCTAAATCTTACTGAGGATCTGAAAATCTTTGCTGCTATAAATCTGGGATCCTGCTTTTCTCATTACTTGGGTAATAGAAACACAGACCATAATTGCCAGCTATTAAACAATTCCCTGTAGAAGAGACAAAAGCTTTCTGAAAAACACTGCTGTTTTTTAAATAAAAAAGAATATCAGAAGTTTTCCACTGAGTTTGCTAAATTGTCTTTGGACTTTCAATTTGGTTTTTGTGGGGTCTTGTACCGATCCTCCTTTTTCTGGCACTCTCTAACTTTTCCCTGGTTTTCCATAACCATTTCTGAATAATATTTTTGCATGTAAATCACTAGCTTGGTCAAGAAGCCAGAAAACCAGGATTCCCTTTTTGTTTTGTGCTGGTAGAAATTTTTCAAGAGAGCATGTTCTGTCAGATAATGAAGATGTGCAGAAATCTGCAGGTTCCAAGGGAATATCTCTGTTTCCATGAAATGCCAGGGGAGCCTTTCCCGCCAGCCTGTTCCCCACCTCCCTGAGTCCTGGCAGTCCATAGGTGCCAGATTTCCTGCCCTCCTGTTTCGGAGGCACCAAAAGCCCCTGCTGTGAGAGTGCTTTGATTGTTTTGAAGTGAGCAAATGCACCTTCTGGTCCCGAAATGGTGTTTTTGGAAAAATATCTTCCTGGGAGCTGGTGAGCTCTAATCATACAGTACTTCATTTGCACTCATATGTTTCCTCAGCAAGTCTGGAAGCATTGGCTCTGTTGCACAGAGCTCTGTTCCCAGTAGCTGTATTTCTCCTTATTTCCCGTTATTTCTCCACGGGAACCAGAGAGGGATGAGATGTACTCTGCTGGAGGATTCACAGCGTTTCTAACACCAGAGGGACATTGAGAAGTCTGGTCTCTGAAAGGGAATATGACCCACCGGGCACCAACTCTTCCATCCACCCCTCAAGAATCTGCTTTGTCCTTCCCTGTCAGACCCACTTGCACCCCAGGTCTCTCCCTGCCCTTGCTCCTTGTGAATTTCCTCTCCTTCTCACTTACTCATCCCTGGGCTCCTTCATCTGTGCTGCCTCTCCCTGCCTGAGCTCTGCCAGCAGTCCCAGGCTCCCAGTCTTGCCAGTCTCTTGGCTGTGTCCCAACCCTAATCTCCAGCTCAGTCTCCTCGTGTAGTCTCAGACTGTAGCCTCCTTCCTTGTTTTTCTCTTTCTCTTTTCCCAGATGACTTTTCTGCCCGGGCATTTTCAATTCTTCTGCTTCACCACCACCACCTTTGCTCCTTCTCCTCCACAGGTACTGGTCCAGCTCTCTTGGTTCACAAACACAACACGGCAGCATTGAGTGAGCTACATGTCAAAGAAGGTTTTCATGTCATACACCATTTTGGTTTTAAGTTTCTTAGCATTTTACTGAATTTGATGCAACACGCTAATGGGTCTTGTTATCACAGAGAGAATCAAGCACTCTGTGACCTGTGTCCCTTCTGCCCAGGATACTGGTGGTAACTTGGTTTTAATGGGGTACAAAATCTATCACAGGAATAGATTAAACTGGGATCCTGTGAGCTGCTTGTGGCTGAGGCTGTAGAGCACTTGGCTTTGATTTTACCTGATACTTTAGACAGTGTGAACTTGGGATCATGCTCAGGTGCCATGTGTGTTTGGACTGTGCCTTTGCAGAGAAGCCCAAACTTTGGGCTGTGATGATTTCTTTGCATCAGCTTGCAGCTGTGAAGGCAAATACTTTAAAGGTGAGTAAAGCAAAATATAGTTCTCTATCTTCCTTCTCAGAAAGGGGGGGGATGGAGAAAACTAAAATTCTTTTAAAAATAAATCAACCTGAGCCATAGAGCAGACTTGGATAGAATATTAATCAGTGAGTGGTTAAAATTAGAGAAAGAATTAAGCTTCGGAAAATACGAAGTGGTAGGCAAGGGACCAAAATCTACTTTCAATATAAATGATGTTTGTCTATGCATCTGTTCGTGTTCAGTAGTAAGCAAAAGACAAGTTTTTCATTATTAGCTGTCTTTTCTTTGGGCGGATTTTTGGGAGGGACTCCATTCTGCACTTTTCTAACAGACACTGATGGCTATTTAGCCAGGTTAATATCAGTCATGATAATTACCATCAACATGTCAGAAGAAAACATTTTGATAGATTTCTGTTCAGCAGTTTTTACCTTTCACCTTGAAAGGAAGAGAAAATGCTTCAGCTGACACTTGCTTTTATGTTGCTGCTTTGATTTTCCAATGGAAATGGATCTATAATAGCACTAGTAGCTTCCCTTGCATCCTTTACATTGAAGAGACCTTTTCAGGTAACATGATTTCTTGATAAAAGAACCAGGGACATAGTGCTCCTTACTTTGGGTCCACTGCACATTCCTCTCTTTCCCCTACATTTTGTTGTTGATGCACTACCTTACAGGCTGGCTGAATGGTGTTCACTTGCCAATTTCTTTTTTGCAGCAAATGGAATGAATTTTCTTAGCCTTATGTGCCTCATCTTCCCCTGTGATACACACTTCTGTCCTTTTGGCAAAATAAAATTCTGTGTGAGTGTTAATGAAGAGCTCTTGCCAATTGCATTTTGTGTTAAAAAGCCATTTCCCCTCTCACCCCACCCCCTATGCCAAATTATTCATGCAACAAAAGGGATCATTCAATGTAATTGTGTTTTGAATAATTTAAATTCAAAAGCAAGCCTCATTTCTAGTATGTCTTAAAACCAGGAGATAGATGTTTTTAAATGTGCTTTCATAAAGTGGTTGGACTTTCCTAAAGAAAATGTTTGCCATCTAAGAAACAGTATAGTGAAAGACAAAACTCAAAACATACAGACATTAAGATTTGTTGGAGCAAATAATTTTCTTCCAACCAATGTGGAAAAAAATGCCTGAAATACATCAAAGCTAACACTGAAATGGAATTCATTCTCATTTTAAAAAGATGGAACTGAGAAGTGTTCCAGTCTCTCAGGATCCTGAATTACAGTTTGAACACTTTCATATGGATACTGATTAGAGAGCAATAACTTTTTGTCCTCTAGCTGATCTTGAGAGCAAGTAACATAGATGTGGAACCTGAACAGCATGTATTTATAACTTTTTTTAATATTATGTTGAGTGTACTGCTTGCATTGTGGTCTACTTTACAGTCCTCTATATAATGATATCTTGTTTTCTTTCATAGCTCCCCCCCCGCCCGAGTTGAAGATTTGTAATATGGTCATGTTAATCTTGAATTGTTCAGAGACTGGAAAAAAAGACAGACATGTTTATTTCTACTGCCTGGACACTGTCCTAGAAGGACATATTTTAAGCTTTGGAAAGTTTCAAACTCAAACTCATTTTCTGGATGAATTTTCTCAACGTTAAGTTGTCACAGGTATTGCTGGTCTAGGAGTATATTATCTGTAGGACAGCTGTAGATCTGAGCTAGATGAAGGCCCCATTGCCTCAAGAGAGGTAATGGCTTTTAGACATACCTCGGTGCTTAGGACATTTTACGGGTGAGCTCTGTATGTCTGACACAGCTGCTCGGGTCCCTGAGGTGCTTGTGAGGTCTCCCTGGGAAGTAAAACAAAAGAGTAGGCTCTAACCACACGGTTCTGGATTCCCCTGGGCTCTGTGGTTCAGGCATCTAAATTTACAACACTTGAACATTTTAGCCACTCAAGTCCCTTATTAGAGCTACCTCATAATTCTGGATCCAGAAGAACCTGAAGATCCAGCTAAGCCTGGGCCCAGGAAGGACTGCCAAAGAAGTGATTTCATTCCTCCGTGGCAGAAACGGCACCCATTATGGTTAAAGAAGACCTTTCTTTGAAGTACGAAGTATTACTGTCACTAAATCTAGTAAAAAGTTGATTTTACTTGAAGATAAGACTTGGTGGGAAGCAGAGGTTCTCAGTTCAGAGTGAAGCTGAAGTTCTTGAGAGAGGAAGAGGGGCTTCAATACATGGGCATTGAAAGCAGGCAAGAATGAAGAGGGGCAGAAAGAAAGTTCAGAAAGCTTCAGAAAATTCTCATGGAATTTCTGATGCCTAGTTTTGCCTTGTTGTGTCAAGGAAAGAATCCTTATTTAGGAAGCAACAGGATTTAAAAGCAAAACACTGTCAGGTTCCAAATATTGGGCTGGAGTGTTTTTCCATCTCCTAGAAGCACTCCCTTCTCTCCAGCCTATTCTAAATACATTTCTGTCTTTTCTGGCAGGAAATCTGCAGATCTCAAATCTCTGGAGAGAAAGCAAGAAAGATTTTATTTTTGAACACACTTGCAGATGTGGCTGCATTATATCTCATTATATTTAAGAGCATTATTTAGCTTGGAGATTGAGGCTTCTGCCACCCATTGACAGGAAAAAACCTGCTTTTTATGCTACAAATATTTTCCTATGCATGTTTTCCTATCCGTGTTTTGACTTGTCACTTGTAAAGAGATATATTTTCCAAAGCTGTTGGTGAACATGAGGCAGCTGAACTAAGCAGTATTTCTCACAGTCAATACTTTTAATTATAGATGAATATGTATATGCCACATAATGAGCATATCACAGTGTAAAAGATCACAGGGATGGCTGCATTATTTCTATGGAAAGAGTTTTGGAACAAATGTTCTTCAAGAAAAATACAAGCATATTTTCAGCAGGTAATACATTTTAAATCTTATAACGTTCGTTTGTGAACTGACTTAAACTGTTGATGGGAAGTGAGAAAAGTTTTTATTTGAAGTGTGCTAAATGGAAAAGCTTTAATTTGTTACTCTCACCTAGTACAAATAAAGTAAATACTCCTTTTTCATCAAGGAGAAAAAAGCAATTAATCTGTTCATACATATGTATGCTCTTCAAGAAAAGCAGGCATATAACCCTGGTATAGATACTGGCTCAGTAAACCAATAATCTGGGTCCTACCAATGAGAGATGGCAGTACAAGACAGTGGAAGGTGAAAATCAGTATTGACACAGTCAAGGTTGGAAGGGGCAAGCTCAGGGAGTTATATGCATTGCTGTAATACAAATATGCTAAAACCATGCAATAAAATAGCCCAGCGCTTTGCTGTGTACGTATCTGCTCAAGGTATACCAATACTCAAAAAAAAAAAAAACCCCAAACTTTAACTCCTTAAAAAACCCCTTTTCCCAAGACCCTACAGTAGTATGAAACATGACAGTATCAAATACTAGCAAGTTCATGAATCTTAAAAATGATAATGCAGCCTCATATGAATAACTTACAGTCCTGGTGGGGCAATTGCAAACAATCAGTGCAGTTCACAGAGAAGTTTTTCCAGAGCAGGTCAACACAATGTCTTAGAGACACAGAGAGCTCCATTTGTGTGGAAAGATTGAAAACCCGATGAGGGGAAAATGCAGGAGAGTGTTTGTGTTCTGTGTTGCCAGGGAAATGTTTGTGTATTTAAAAAGGAGATGAATAACAGTGAGGATAATATGAAGCAATGAAGGATCCAAAAAAGACTAGTTGTGTGGTCCTATTCATCTTCAAAACAAACAAATGAAAAAGAAGTGGAATGAAGTTAAAGACTGATAATATGAAATGGTATTATTTTTTTAAATACAGTTCACATAGTTTGACCTGTAGGATTCAATGTCACTACTACAAGCTTTAGCAGATACTTTATCTTGAAGAAAATAGTGAGAAGAAGGTGATGCTATAATATCAGAGCACACTATCCATTATGTATGTTTAGGGGCATTTGTCTGCCCAGATTGAGTGATTATGCCTCTCGTTTGCAAAAAAGATATGTTGCTTATTCAAATAACTGTGCCTATAAAGTGGCAATAACATGTTTCAGAAATCTCTTTAAAGTACATCTCGCTTTGCTGGTTGTCTTGCTCTATTTAGTGTTTTTTTCTTTTTTGTTAGCTGTTCAGTATTAATGGGTGCGTCTCTGAAAAATGTAAAATTAAGCCAGGTACTGCAGGAAGAGGAATGCTGTCTACAAGAAAACCCTCTGAAACACTCTGACCAGTGGACTTGGCGGGGTTTCAGTAGGCTCTAAGCATTCCCAAGACCTTTAATTCCTGGCGTGTGTGACTCGTCTAACAGTAGCAGTATAGGTGGAAGACTGGGTCTTCTGGCTGAGAGGTCCGTTGGTGACAGAGGGAGATGGGGTGTATGTCTGTGGGTGGGGCTTGGCGGGACTTGGGGAGGGCAGTGATTGATCAAAACGGTGTTCAGCGAGGCTCCGTATCTGTGCTGAGCTGTTTGCACGTGGATGTTTTCGCTCCACAGCCCGGCGGAGCACGTGTCCCTGCCAGACCGTGGGAAAGGCAGGATTTGTAGAGAACCGTGCTGGTTCTCGCGAGGGGGTGCAGGAGCAACAAGCCGGCTGTGATGGCAACTCTCCCCCTCCTTGCATACTTCTTCATTTCAGCTCTTCCCGGCTCTCTTTGGCTTGATTCTGCATTTGCAGAGATCTTCTGCTCAGTGAAACCAGCCTCCTGTGCTCTAGAGGACAAGGCACTGGTGACAGCTACCGGTGCCCCTGCAGCCTCCCTCGGCTCTTTCCCTACTCTCCAAGATTATATAGCCTGAGCTTTCAGATATAAGTGGGAAATTTATGGCCTTAAGGGAGATGTTGAATATAATTTAATGCAGAAAAAAATCTATAAATCTGTATTATATGGTTGCTCATTACATTTAATAAGCTGATTTCACCATTACCTGCTTCTCTGAACACTTTCTCCAGTTTATCTCTGGCTTCAAGTTATATCTTACAAAGATAGTTCAAACTGTAAATTCCTTGCAGTAGCGTCTGACTTACTTACCTTAATGTGTGGATATAGTGTTTATCATGATAGGGCTCAAGACTTAAAGCATTCTCTCATTACTAATTAACCACACCAAAATTGCCTCAGTATCTTAGCACATTGACTGGAGAACATTATCCTCACGATAGAATTGTATAGAAAAATTATAACTACTAATTAAATTGTATAGTACTCTTCCAAGGGGGACTTTTCAAGTACAAAATAATCACTTTGGGAAAATTCCAAGGATGTAATATAGCACACATCAAAACAGTGAAAAGGTAAGATGCAAAAAGTTCTCCAGAGCACTAGTTTCAACATATTTTTGCCCATGAAAGTGTCTATGACTAAATCTAATCTCATTCAAAGGGCACTGATTTTACATAATTCTGTATTCATGAGCATACATTTTAGAAGGACTTGCATTTTAGGATTGTTCTCAGTTGTATTTCTCTTAATGGGTTTTGAAAGCTGCAGAGGTTTTGATATGCTTACTTTATTGTTTATAAGGGACTTAAAGAAAATTCCAAACACTGAACAACAAAGCTTTGTGCCCTACATTATGATTTTGAGCCTCAGGGAAGACTCAGGAGGAATGTTTGGCTATTTTGTAAAAAATTGTTTAATTGATTAAATATATTCCTCCTTCACAATTAAAAATGACAAAAAAAGGAGTTTGTGACTGAGCCGAGTTCATTGATGTATAGAGCATAGCTAATATCAGTCATTATTAAGGTCCTGATTGTACTGTGTGTTTTCTCACAAATATGATTATAGCAAGCTAATTTGCACTGCTAAACATGCTAAAAATGTCTTTTTTTTTTTTCCCCTGCTGGCCAGAGAGTAGTTGATCCTATCATGAAAATACAGATAAACAGAAGTAGCTACTCTGATGGAAGCTAAGACGATTAAGAACAATGTGCATAAGAAATTAGTTATTTAGCTACTAGTATGCTCTCCAGAAGAACTGCAATGCTCTTGTTTAAAAATCATACCAGTCCATCATCGAGGTTTTTGCGTGGCACCAGAAGGATCTGTAAAATGTTTACATTATTCCTCATTCAAAATTTACCACGGAGCCTGTCGGCAGCATGTGCTAAGGGACTGAACTGCAACTGCTGTGTAGGAAAAAATAATTTCCGCTTTTCCTAGCAGGACTGATGACTTTGGCTCCAGTGTCTGCTATAAGTTGTTCCTTTAATTTTACAAGAAGGCAGAGTCTGAGCAGCCCAGCATTGCAAACAAGTGGGGTCTTGCCGTCACTCACTTCTTATTCAGAGCCTGCGTAGAAGAACTCATTTAGCCACAGGTGAAATCTGGGCCAGATATAGAAATAATGGAGATTATTTGCAGGACAGTGTTTTTTTCCAGATCTCCTCTTGAGGCAAGTGCTAGAGCAGTGGAGGTTCAAGAGGATATCTGTGGTTTTTTAACGAAATGTATTTTAAATATTTTCTTGCTTTCCAACTGCAACCAAAACTGTAAATATACCTGTCCAAAACCTTTAAGCTTCTCCTATGTTGTCAGACACTTTTTTCATAGCAGAAGTGTTGGCATAGCTATCCAACTGGAAAACAGAAAAACACCTTGGGTATTATTCAGCCAATCACAGTTCCTCAGTACATCCCAATATACCAATATTTAGGTTTAAACTGTCAGAAATCAGTTTGAAATTGTAATTACATATTTTGCAAGCAGAATGGATAGATGGATTGGTGCCTAGTATTTCCTCTATTGTGTACTTCGATGTCATTTTGAATAGTGTGCCAAGATCTATAACCAACCTTTCCACCCCCTCACCTCCCCCTCCAAAATTACAGGAAAAACTTCTGGAAATATTTCATTAATCATTTTTGTCAAGACTACAGATGAAAGGAGCCATTTGTATTTTATGACAGTTGGTAATTAAACATTTACAGTACGGTGCCAATATTTAATACACAATGTAGAAGGAGCAAACTGAACAGAAGGTAAATCTGGCACAGTTTAACACAGAGCGATGCTGTGGGAATGTGCATGTGTGATCAGAACTTTAACACCGCAGAACAAGTGGCATTGCAATAAAATGTTGTAGCAGCAAACTGCTTTTCCAACTGTATTTGTTAGACTTCCTTCCCTCTTCCCTGGAACAGAAATAAGAAAAAATATTTTACCCTTGAAATGACTTGGAGAAACCACATGAGACTTTGGGAGTTAAGATCACTGGCTGCTTTTGCAAGGCAATAAAGCTGTATAGAATAAATGAGTCCCAAGGAGTTTCTTTTGGTTTTATGACTGCCTGCTTTGGTTTTCCCCTCCATCTGAGAGAGTATTTTGTAAAAACCTTCTACGTCTTATTTTTGTTGCCTTCCCTGTTTTAATTTCTGCTGGAAAGCAAGGCAGTATTCATTGCAAGAGTCTATTTTTGTGTAATTTCTCGTGCCTTTAATACCACGTTCACATGTGAGGATAAATACTGTTTAAATAGCTCTTGCTCCTGTTGAAGTGATCAGAAATGTTCCCATTTTTTCATAAGGATTAGACTGCATCTCCACAAATTGTCTATGCCATCACAAACAAGATTCATCTGACTAAATGTCAGTGCACAATGTGCATGTCCACATCTGAGCTGTGTACACTGACATTATACTCCATGGAGGTAGAGCTACAGGGACAACAATCTGCTAAAAGAGACAATCAAGACAGATCAAGTGCACCACATCCTAAAAGCATCTTTCTTTTTTTTTTTTTCCTCTCTATTTTTGAGCTCGGATCTGGCTAACTCAGCTGCAGATATGTACATTTTTCGTATGTCTAAAGCTAGGGGAGACAAGTCCCAGCCAAGCACTTCTCAAGCTTATTCCCAGGCTGTGTGACTTTTCTTGTAGTACTTGTTCTGTCCTCACAAAGCACATACTACACAGAATGACCTCTCTTCTTCTTCTTCTGCACCATTATCAGGGCGTCCCATGACAGGCTGTTTCCTTATATCTATGTTGGTCAAAGAGAAAGATGAACTAAGAGTATAGGCTGCCGAGAGAGCTGGTGGATGCCC
Organism: Aviceda cuculoides; assembly: GCA_035590195.1. Taxonomy (NCBI): domain Eukaryota; kingdom Metazoa; phylum Chordata; class Aves; order Accipitriformes; family Accipitridae; genus Aviceda; species Aviceda cuculoides. Next base: position 34,430,431 of record JAVJGG010000054.1, on the reverse strand, counting down.
CATCCCTGGAAACATTCAAGGTCAGGTTGGATGGGGCTCTGAGCAACCTGATCTAGTTGAAGATGTCCCTGCTCACTGCAGGGGGGTTGGACTAGATGCCTTTAAAGGTCCCTTCTAACCCAAACTATTCTATGATTCCATATTGGGTCTCTGCAGTATAGCTGAGGGTATTCTCTGATCTGTGTAGGTAGACAAAAATAATTACATGCAGTGTAAGGTTCAGCTTGCAGTCAGTGGAAGTGCCATGGACTCTGGATAAAGCTGACTGGTGCCATGATTTCTTTTTTGTGGAAGCAGTAGAGTTGTTTGGGGAATGATCGTGTGGCAACAAGCGTGAAATTAAAGTGTCTGAATGAGCTTGCATTCATGCACAATACTCTGTGCAAACCTATTTAAGTAGATGCCATCTATTGAATAAACAGGCTTCTCTCAAAAACAGTTTAGTAAAGCATTGACAAAGACACCCAGCAGCCAGCCAGATCAGACTGCAAATGTTTGGTAGAATCCTGCTGTTAATTAAATTCTATGTGCAGGAAACTCCCCCCATTTTTAATACAGTCGCTGATGAACTTCTTGCACTCTAAAAGCTGAAGATCTCTCATTCTATAAACTTTTCATTCTATAAACCCAGGCTTCTAGGCAACTATGTGTGCACTAGCAGGGAGTGCAGCCCAACAGGAGTGGCTCTGCAAAGCAGAGCGGTCGGCGATGCAGACCTGACATCCACACGAGGCACATTTGGGGAAGTTTAATTTCAGATTTGCTCTCACCTCTTCCTGCAGTCTGCAGGCTCAAGGCTGGGTGGATGGCATTAAGTGCTCCCTTGGAGCACATCTGGTTTTGTATCATCCCAAAAGAATTTGTTTTGGGTGCTACAATATGAACAAAAATGCAGTAGAGTTGTAAGATTGAGGCATTAACTTAAAAAATGCCTTCCCAGCCTGAATTCAGGTGCTAGCATAGTTGCATTCTACATGGTTGATATTGTACAAGATCACCCACAATAACTCTTCTTGCTCAAAACAACTGTAATCATGGAAAAAAAAGCAAATGTGTAATTGTCTTTTTTCTAAATTTTTTTCCAATTGGAAAATTTTACCTGGAAAATCTTAATAAATTACTGGCCCTGCTTCCAAGAACTCCATGGCTCTAATCTGTATTGCCTGATACATCATGGATCCTGCAAGCATTTGCTTACGAGTAATACCATCAATTTCTGCAGGATTACTCAAGAAAATAAAACCTTCCATTTCTTTCCAGGATCAAGATGCAGATCAGGATCCAAGAACATAATACATTGTGATTGGAATAGAACAATAGGTGTTTCCAGAAGTTATGTGAAAAGTTATCTACTTTGGTCCTTCCCAAGTGAAACAAATATTAAGAAAGAAAAAAAAAAAAGGTGGGGGATCATTATAAAAACAGATAGGCATGAAATAGTTTATTCTGGGCAATGAAATTTGTCCTTTCATGACTAGAGAAACTCTACTTCTTTGCTTGATCCTATGATTATTTCAGTCTCTGCCCAAATTAAGCAAGTAGACCAACACCATGCTCATGACAGATGTAAAATCTTTACCTTAGTACACTTGTAAACTGCTCTGTTGTTGATAGGAACACCATGTCATTTCATGGAGTGATTAAAATCTGTATTTTATGAAAAAATTGTGACAAAAATTACATATAATGTGAAACCAAATTTTAAAATAGATTCAATTACAAAGAACTTTGCTTTGTAGAAGATAGAATGGGAACAATACAGTAAAAATAGACTATTACAAATAAAATTATTTTCACTTCCAAAAGCCTAACTTATTTGGTTTAAAAAGTTGAAATGAAATTTGCTTACGGATGGTAATCCTTAAAAATAAAAGCACAATAGGACAGAACAAGCATGCATTTATTATCAAAATGTGGATGTACAAGTTGTAAAATACCATAAATGTTCGGAATTATGGGTACTGTTTAAAAAAAAAAAGGCTTTCGTGTCAGCAATACTTTGGATAAAGTACGTTTCTTTCTGTGCAAGGTGGTTCTCATCCAGAATAGATCCATAAAAGCAAAGACACATGTAACTTCTTCACATTTTATAACACTTAACTATCAATCTGAGCAAATTCTTAACGTTTTTAGCTCTCCCTACTAAGCAGCTTCTCAACTCTGTCTCAGTCAGCCTATTGTTACAAATAAAAAGTTCCTTCTTTGTCATGGCTATCATACACTACTACTGTGTCTGATCCTGCATCCACTAAAATCACGAGCAAAACTTTGACTTGGCCAGGGTCACATCTTTTACTACAAAGCAGAATGCATGAAGTTAAAGAACAATGTGAATACATTCACGCTGCAACTTTTCCAATGGGCTTCAGGTATTTAAATGAAATTATTCAGTGTTTGGCCTATTTGACACTACATTCACGTATTTACATCATATACATCTGTTACAAACTCAACAGCAGGTGACGAGAAATGGCTGTGTCCAGCAGTTTCACAAAATTCCAAACTGGACCGTTTTAATTAACAGAGACAGAGAGGGGAATGTAAAGCCTTCAGCATAAAGCTGGCCCCAATGTAACTTTGTCTCTTGCAAGTAGCCAGAACTGTGGCAATCTTTGAGAGGCTGCCTAACGAATTGTTTCAAGTTTTCTTCCAGGATTTTGAAAAGGAAAGTCACACTTACTTATAAAACTGTATGTTGTTGCTGATATTAATTTTTCCAGTGGCAGAGTCAAAAGAAGAGCAGGGTCGTATGTGGAAGTCTCAGCCGGTGTGCTCTGTGGGTTTGTCCTTGGCTGGGGATCCTGCTTGTGGAGGAGTCAGACATCCCGGGGTCCGAGGGGTGAAGATGAAGGCATGAGCAGAGAGGACTTCTCCTCGGCCTGCTGGGGTGGAAGCGTGTGCGGGGCTGTAGCTTACTAGCTGCTGCAGCCTCTTGTGCAGCCGTGTCCCAGTAAATTGTTGTTACGTCCATCCTGGAGTTTCTCGTGGCTCTGAAGGGATGCTCTGCTGTCCATGCTGGAAGTCTGTCCACTTTGATCCTGCTGTCTTCTTAATCTGCCAAAGGTTAAAAACATGGATATAGCTATCATGTGCAGATAACTGCATCAGGATGGCAACCATTGCCTGTCCTGTGGATAACCCATACACCTGTGTATAAAACAGATTCCCGCATCATTTGATCTCTATTAACTCCTTGAGCTTTATAGCTGCCATTTCTTCTAAACACTGGTGATTGCTTCCTCCTAAATGTGTGCAGCTGGGTCTTGGTCAAACCCTGCTCCCATTAAAGCCTATCATAAATAGCAGGCAGAAGAGAGTGCTTTCTCTGGCTTTAGCACCTCTGCTCAGACTGTAACTTGACAAAACCTCCAGGTAGCTTGAGGCTGATGAGAGTTGTTGACCGGGCACACAACAGCAGTAAGCAGCTGCTCCCCTCTGCTCTCCTACAAAATTATCGGTAACCTCCATCAGCACAAGAGAACAAAACATGAGATGAAAGTATATTCAGTATTCCTCTTGTTATTACTTCACATATTGTCAAAGCCTCCTACACGGTTTCAAGGAACACCACCAACAAAATCCTACGTTGTTTAAAGACTGCAAAGTTATCTTCTTTTGACATCATTTTCTAGAAAACAGCAACAGCCCTAGCAGCACTTCCAGTCCCCACCAATCATTTTATTATCAAGCTTCTCAGCATCTCTGTTCAACACTGGTATCAACTTCTGTGATTTTACTGTGATTCATGTGATATTCAGTGTTTTCCTCTAAACGCAGACAGAATGTAAGTACTTTCAAGAAAGGTATAAAGATTCATGGGGAAGCTATGAGGTAGAAACCATTTAAAAAAAAAACAACAAACATGAACAGCTGTTGTTTTGGAGGAATTTTTCTCTAACTGACTGTTTTCTCAAAATGAGAAGCAGCTGTTGTTGTATTCCTGAAAAAAGACACCGAGAGTTGACACCAGAGACACTATGGAAGAAGCTCTTTGTAACAGTGATTATAAGTGATACATATGATATATTAAAAAAAAAACTTTGCAAGAACATTTAAAAATACATGTAAAAAAAAAATGTAAAAAATACTCAGCAATGGAAAAGCATGCAAAATTGAAATGTAACTGGTCAGTTTAAAAGGATAAAATACTTCCAGGTGGCATAAAGACTATAGAGACACCATACTGAAGACTCAGAAGAGAATGTGAAAGGACATGAAAATTCTGTCAGAGCTCAACAGAGGAATAAAGGAGACTATTTAAAGTACAAATAATGAAAACACTGTCCAAATAGGTTAAGTTTAAAAGAGCACAAACACTGGCACATTAAATAAAAAACTATAAGGCAGACTGGAAAAAAACAGATTAGAGGAACAAATGGCTAAAAGCATTTACCCTAATGGTGATTTTTTCAAGTGCACCAGAAATAAGATGGCTACTGGTGACTACAGGCCGGTGGATGACTGAGGTATTAGAGGATAGCACAAGAAATACGAGTCCTTAGCTGAAAAGCCGATGAATTATTTTCACCGATGTTCATGACAAATGAGCTTAGGGACATTCCTTTCTTCATGAGAAATTTGTCCATCATGTCCAGTCAAACCATCAGTCAAACAGCTTTAGAACCAGTCATTCAATGAATGTTGACAAAGTGTCAGGACAGTGGATTTTCTCCCAAGGGCTCGAAGAAAATTGAAATACATACTTTCTGCCCAGCTGAATGGAGTATGTAACTTACTGTTGAAACTGCCTTGGCACCAAGGAATGGAACACAGCAAATGTGGTGGGTTTTGGTTTGTTTTTTGTTTTTGGGGGGGGGGGGGTTGTTGTTTTTAAGGGCTTCAGAAATGATCCAGGGGACTACCAAGAGTGTAATTGAATGAGACAAAGTCTTGAAACACCTTAGGGTCTGAGATACTGGTCCTTACAAGAGTGAGGTATTTGTAGGCATCAAGAGAAAGGGCCACAGTGCTTGGAAACTCGTGGTGCAAACTGTGGGTTGCAAACCTGTGCAAACTACTAAATAGAGGAGTGAGAGAAGTTTTGGCTCTATGGAGATCTAAGGAATCATGGCATTGGTCTAAGACATGCAAGTGCTTTTCTGCCTGAATTTGTTTAATATTTATTTGATTCATAAAATGTTGAAAAAGAAGGCATTTACTGTACTGCTAAAATTAATGGGGAAATAATAAGTCTCTCAATAACAGCATAAAGCAGGAAACCACCATTTTTTTTTTAAACCACTCAAACTGGCACAAAAGCAGCATGTAAGGAGGAGAGCTGAAAAAGGAGAGTGTAATGAAGCTCATGCTGAGTTCAAAAGATACCACTGACTAGCCTCGAACTTCCCACTCTCTACAGACGTGGTTTCTATTATTGATTTATTTCCATTTATTTTCTTTTATCTTGTTCGTACTCCCCAGGTCTATTATTGAAGTGTAATTGGATTATGCGGTTTTGGAAATGTTAAGGAAATATATTGTTTTAGCAGTGCCTCATTGTATTCCCTTTTCAGACAGTTTCTGTTTCTGTATCTAGATTCACTACCTATATTTACAAACTATTAAAGTAAGCAATAGGTTATTAACCTGATGATGTAGTAAAAATTTAACTTATTTAACCATTTAATAATTTATTAATCACCTTATTCAGTGATTCAAATTACATTTAAAACTTCACTATAAGGGGTTATTATGGGCATGCTAACACCTATTTACCAGTGTGCCCTGGGGGCTGGGGAACTGGACTAAGAATGAGGAGATGCAGATTCTGTTTCTACCTCTGTCACCCTTTGGGCAAATTACAGCCCTTTTCTGTGCCTCAGCTTCTCTCTTGACAAATAAAGAAAATGTAGAGGAGTGAAACTGAGGGGGAATTATGTTTGTCCAGAAATCTCACATGGTTTGTAGCTCAAGTCATATATCTGAGCTGGATAAGTTGTGGCTAAGAAATATAAACAAAAAGAACATTGAAGCCATGCTTGGAGTGATGAAACCTTGTGTTCTTATCAAACCTTTGCCTGCAGAAGATTTTACTGGATAAACTGGTGACAGAGCATGTTATAGGCTTGTACTTGCAGCTCTCAATTAGGCAAAGGATGCAATGAGCAGGAACGTGCCAAGCAACGCAGGACTTTGTAGTTGCACATCAGATGTTGAGGCAGCTGCTGCCAAGAACGATGGAAGCTGAGAGCTTTGTGCCTCTAAGTACTGCTCTGTGCCTCACAGGCCTGAATGAAATGGGGAATTACAGTCTGGTGTCTGTGATGATTAAGAAAAGAAGGTGGCATATATAATCAAGCAAAATGTAATTATACTGCATATGTAATTATGCATATATGCATTATTGAATATATAAAAATACAAAAGTAAAGAGAGCAGACTGGCTAAAAGCTAGCATAGAAAATAAAATACTAAAGCAAAAAAGACTGCTACAACTATAGCAGGCCAGAATGAAAATCACAAACATCTAATGAAACCCAGTAGCAAACTTAGGGACCACCAGGGAAGAGCTTACAACTCAGCTTTGTTCACTAGATGGAGAATATTGAAAGTTTGTCTTTAGGCTGCTTAGTAGGATAAGTTCAATGAAAACTTCTCTGCTAGGCAGAGAATGGATTAGAGCAGCCCTGCAGAGAAGGACTTGGGGGTGTTGGTTGACGAGAAGCTCAACACGGCCCAGCAATAGCCCACAAAGCCAACTGTATCCTGGGCTGCGTCAAAAGAAGCGTGGCCAGCAGCTCGAGGGAGGTGATTCTCCTTCTCTGCTCTGCTCTCATGAGACCCCAGCTGGAGTACTGCATCCAGCTCTGGGGCCCCCAGCAGAAGAAGGACATGGACCTGTTGGACTGAGTCCAGAGGAGGGCCACAAACATGATCAGAGGGCTGAAGCACCTCTCCTATGAAGACAGGCTGAGAGAGTTGGGGTTGTTCAGCCTGGAGAAGAGAAGGCTCCGGGGAGACCTTGTAGCAGCCTGCCAGTACCTAGAGGGGGCCTACAGGAAAGATGGGGAGGGACTCTTTATCAGGGAGTGTAGTGGTAGGACGAGGGGTAACAGTTTTAAACTGAAAGAGGGTAGATTTACATTAGATATTAGGAAAAAATTCTTTACTGTGAGGTTAGTGAGACACTGGACCAGGTTGCCCAGAGAGGCTGTGGATGCCCCATCCCTGGAAATGTTCAAGGCCAGGTTGGATGGGGCTTGGAGCAACCTGGTCTAGTGGAAGGTGTCCCTGTCCACGGCAGGGGGGTTGGAACTAGATGTTCTTTAAGGTCCCTTCCAACCCAAACCATTCTATGATTCTATGAGTTTATTTATTCGAAAATAATATAAAAAAGTAGAATAGATGCAAAAAACCCCAGGTTAGAAGTGTAGTTTGGATCATCTCTAAAGCCTGGCTTAATAATTGCATCAAAAATTGTGTGAACTTGAGGAATGCAAAAAACATGTAAGAATTAAAAAGCAAAATGTTCAGCTTCAACAGCTGAGAGTTTCTAAAACACCAGTGCAACAAACAGAATTCAATACTTACAAAGTGAAAAGGTTGGGATGAAGATGACCTGTATTATTTCTCTAGGGCAACAGTCAACTCAAACTTCTGAAGTATCTGCAAAATCCACTTGTCCAAAGCACTGTGAGACCCTCCTGTGCCACAAAGTAATGCCTTTCTGTAGTGGGGCTTTGCAAACATTTTACCATAGAAATATTACGCAATGTAGTAAAAGGTTTTGGTGATAGCTCCTTCTTTCTCTGCTGTACCACTTCTTCCATACTTGACAGATGGGTATTGGTAAAATTTGCTCAATCCTGCTGTTGAATTTGATAGCTGTCCTATCCTTGACACCGATGCCTCCTTTCATTTATTTGAATTCTACCACCATTTCAAAGGATCACAAAAACCAAACCACATATGTGAAGACTCTCATATGCCACAGCCTGGAAGATCTACAGAACAGCTCATCAGATGCAAATAAAGGAAACCAGGGAAACCCAGGAATGGCCTGCCTGCTAAGCACCCCAGGAACTTTTCACACTGAAATGTCCTTATGATGATGACTCTTAAGAGTGGAATCATTAATATCAGCAATATCATTACTAATACTGGTATCGAGACTGCTGCTTAATTCCCCACAAGGAAGGGATCCAGTCCTCCTGCTGGTGATGTTTCTGATAAGAAGTCTGTGTGAAGACACTGCAAAAATCTAGTTTCAACCTCAGTGGGAAATATTTCACTATATTTTTCTGTTTCCTTGAAAATTCTTCCATGGGAAATAGACCAAACACCTGCAAGAAAGAGGACTATATCAAATATACCTGGAATAGATAGCCTTGCATTTCCTTCTCCTCTCCTAAGAAAGATTTCACTCCCTGCCAGCATAAGCATAGCACTACTAGAAGGCAGGCAGAGAGCAAGGCACATTACCTCGCAAATATCTTTGCACAACAGGATCAGACAGCACAACAATCCTCTTTTCCAAAGGAGGTTGAGAAAGTATAAACATGAAGGTGTGGCTAACAACATCCCTCCACTCAAAGACCTAGTCTTCTGCAGATGCATCGTAAGAGGTATCAGGAATAACAGCTCCTGCCCACTACTTGTGAAATATATTAAGCTGAGAGTGATTGTGTTAGCTTTTCTGAGGAACATGAATTTATAAGCTATAAGCAACAGCTTTGGATTTACTGAGGCGAGGTCTAGTATCTTGTGTTGATACATGAATCCGTCATGAAGAAATGTACTTGCCTCCTTAGGGACATATCCTTCCCAGCCTCAGACACAATATTCTGTGATCTCTAAATGGTACAAGAGATGAACGCTAGCAAAAGGCAGGCTAGCAAGCCACCCAAAGGAGTAAGGACCAGATCTCTAAGCTCACATTACTTTTTCTATGTTTGGAAGCCCCTTCTGCAGCAGACAGCAGCTTAGTGAAATATCTCAAGAGAGAGTCATATCACCATTTCCTCCTAATCTCTACCATAAAGATTAGAGTAAATTACTAACTTTTGAATACCAGCAACTTCTTAAGAAAAAACAAAGGTGAGCAAACTGCCCACCAACTAACAGGCACAGGTGAAATAACTTGAAAAGCTGTTTAGAAAGAGAACCAGGCTCCTGAAAGGAGTCACTCTTCTGTTCAAGCAAGCTTGCAGCTTGGGGATGAAGTGTATGATCCTCAGTGCTCTCTAAAAACTGCTGAAAACAAAGTCCAAAAAAAGCCCTCGTATATATTAAGCTGTTCATACCAGCAAAACCCTTTACCCACAAGCAGAAAGGTTAGTGGTTGGCAGCACTCAAAACCACCCCACCCTGGAGAGGCCACTGCAGATGACCCCAAGCTGCAAAGCGGTTTCACAGGCTGCCTTTCGCCTCCAGCCCGCAGTCGCCGTTCGCTGCAAGCTTCCCACAGACCAGAAAGAATACAGCCCGACCCGTCCAGCAGAAGCCATAGTCGGCTACAAGTGACTGATGTGCGTTGTGCCTGGGGAAAATCCGGAACCAAAACTGACAGATATTTACTCCATTTACTAGTCTTCTGACATCAGGGAACACACTTCTGCTCCTCAGCTAAGGGAACTGAAGCGGTAGAGCTCCGGTTCATAGCTCAGTACTGGCTCACTGGCTGAAGTTTAAAGGAATCTAGTAAGTAACCACTCTCTTCTACGTAAAAATAAACACTATGAGTTGACCCAATACAGAGATGGTCTCTCTTCTTGCCCCTAAGAAAGAACAGGCTTAGTTAATAATTAAAGTCATAAAACTGAAAGCACTCAGATACACAAAGGATGACTGAAAAAAGTGCTTATCGTAACACTTTCCTTCAGATAATAAATCATGCTTTGAAAAAAAACAATCCCTGCATTTTACATTTACTTATCCTACTGGTGTCCAGACCTAGCAACAAGCTGCTGTCACCATAAGAGACTGCAGCCAGAGCCGTACCTGGCTCTCGTGAGACTGCATCCAGAGCACTGGCCCCAGTTTCGGGCACTCCACTACAAGAAATACACCGGGATACTGGAGTGTGGTCTAGCAGAGACCACCAGGATGGCCAAGCACTGGAGCACAAGCAAAAATACTTGCAAAATACTTGGAATATATGCAACTAACACCAAATTGAGCTGTCACATCAGCCCTCAGTCTGCAACGCACACATAATAATAAAAAAAAAGTATTATGAGAAACTGCTGAAAACAAAATCCAAACTGCTATTAATTTTGAGAGGAGGCTCCAGCTTCAGCCAGAAGTAACAACAATACTGGGAAGCACTGCTGCTGATTAACGGAGGGAAAACTGGGCATTTTTACATCAGATCTACAGACTGGGTAATTCAGGCCATCTCACGGCACAAAATGGCAACAGGCCTACTGCATGGATATCTTTAATTGCTTCTACTATACTATGCTTAGTTTTAAAGCTTTCTGTCTCAGGAAGAAGTGTGTTTAAAACAGAGGGACAAACACAAATATTCCAGATATTGGAGAGAACATTCTGTTCCTTTAAAGAAAAGGAATGAAATATGCATTTCTTTTTAATGGACCTGTTGGACTGCTTCCAAAAAGAAAGGGTAACAGTCCCACTGTTTTGAGGCAAAATACCAGAAAACATGTCAAAGAAGTATTCGTAAATTACTTCAAACCTAACAGAAGCAGCAAAGTAATTGTCTGGCTATGACAACTCATTTTAACAGCTGCATAGAAGAGTAACATTTTCAAAAGGATGCAGAATACCCTGTAGCAGGCTATTCATCATTTTCCAATTTGTGATTTCATGCACCATAAAAGGTTTTTGCACAATGCATCTACTGCACTCATTGTCATTTTAAGAATACTGCGTGTCTGTGTCTGAATTTGTACTGCAAAAAAAAAAAGGATCATGAAGTTTTCGTGTCAATAAATCGAAATTCTTCGGTTTTGAATACAATTTTTCCCAACTATAGTTTCCACTGTTGTACTTCCAGTATCTGAATAGAAACATCAACCAACAGAAGCTCAAAATTAGTAAATAACAAATACAAGCTTAAGCAAGTTACTGCTAAGTTGTATCCCATCAATAAATAGGAAGATAACTTCCTTCTTTGGGCCTCGGCTCAGCTGTGATAGCACTGACGTTCCTTATTGCTAACAAATAATCTCTTTTGCAAGGAATGCTATTGTAAGGAATAAATATTAAAACCCTAATGCTCCAGAACTCCACTTGCCACTGGCAAATAGTAAGTTCTTCTGAACAGTAATAAATTATGAATTGGCCAATTCAAAAGGCTTTTAAGACCACGTTTTTGTGAAGACAGCTTCCAGTTACGGAGAGTAAATCAATACACCCCTGTCTTAATCCATAAGAAGGAACGACACTGGCAAGAACTAAGTCAATGTCACCTTCCTACCGCTTGTCCATCACCAGGACACGTGGTGTAAGAATGAAAATGCAAATCAAGGAAAACCTACAGAGCTGGACATGGCATTGTGCAGAAGTTAAGGGCAAAGGACAGTGAAGCCCACGACACAAGCCTACGGACCCCAAGCGAACAGGCCGGGAGGAGCCAGGGTAGCTTCAAGTCCGAGAAAGCCGCTACGTGAATTGTAAGACGTGGCCTCTGGAGGAACAAGTCAACTTCTCACACTGGAAGCTCTGGAAGCGAGAAGTTTATTGTTCCTGTAGTGAATCGGTGCTCTGTTAGAGCGTCCAAGCTACATACCCCACACGTGAATGTAAAAGGAAGAGCAGGACACTACATACAATTGAGCTGAAAATTTTATGGGCAATACAGGGAATGTGTACAAAAACCCCCAATATGCTGGGGGGGTCTAAATAAGCAACAAAAAAACTAAGCAGAGTTTTAAAAGAAAGATATAGTGATCTCTTTAAAAAAAGTCAAGGAAAAGTGTAACTGAATACAAGGAAGAAAGAGTGGGTTGAGCAGTATTTGGTTACTAGGTTAATTTCATTACCTCTATTTAGTAACATATTCCCCAAGCATTATCTCATCACATCCTACATTATGCAATAATTCAAAGCCATGTTTGAGTACTTATCTTCAGTTGCTTAATGATTAGTCTTCAATTCACACTGCAGATGTTTACTTCCAGAACTAAGAACACTGGATATTTCTCTTTGCATGATAGCACTGTTGGAGCCATTTCCCAAATCAGCATGAAAACATATATTCAAAACCACTGCAGTGCTTCACGAGGATGAAGCTATGGAAGGTGATGTATCCATATGGTTGCATTACACAAGTGGTTTCTCTAAAAACCTAAATAAGAGACCAGCATAGTTTTAATCTTGCAGTCAAATCCATATCAAAGAGGATGAAAGCAGTAGCTATTTGAATCCAAGTGTGTTCAAAATGATAAGCTCCTTGGTACAAAAACATTATTAAAGATAATTAGTTAAAAATAAGGCCTCAAAATCTACAGTAGTTTCAAGTATTATGAACTGGCATTTAATATATGCTTTTCAATACAACAGTTAAGTGATAATAAATGTCAAGGACTTTATTTCCAAATAATACTAATTACACTGAAAATCAGGACAGATGAGAGCAAACTTCAAGTACCACAAATGGGAATAAATATTTTTTAATAGATTATCTCTCTCTCCTGTCCATTCACTAACAGCTCACAGAACGCAGAAAGTAAGTGTTTCTCCAGTAAACTACAGGAACTATGAAGGTGTTTTACTGCATGAGAAAAAGCACAGAAATACAGAACCAGACTAACTGTGGAGAATTGGAACACTACCTCCGATCCATTGGCATCAGAGGAAATTTGCTTAAATGGTACAGCTTGATTTTAGAAGAGCCTACTTAGGTTTTATGATTGCTAAGAACATTATGGAAAGGCAAGAGTAAATCTAATCTCTGCTTTCTTCTTTTAGACTGATGGTAGATTCCTCTTGAAGCCTAAATGTTTGAAAAAGCACTCAGACTGAATAAGAGCTTCCTGAAGAAATTCTACAAGGCTCCAGATTTAAGACTAGGTTTTTTTCCTCCCTTTCTGGTCCATTCACTAATTACTCTACACACACAACACACACAGATAACAGATACAACTCCCAGATAACTCCTGTGAATCACTGAAGGGCTTCTGTATTTCCCGTCTTAAAACTTCCTATTAATCATCATTACGCTAACTGAATGTGTGCTACAGCACGAAGATCTCCTGATATATATGCCCTACTTGTTTTTTTACATGTGGGCCTACAGCTCAGGGAACAATGAAGGGCAAGTCATGGTACCAAAAATAAAAAAAACGGGGAAAAGCAGCTGGTGCCACTTTCACTTCCAAGTTCCCCTGCGGGCACCACTGAGTCACACACTTGAAAGGAGAACCTTTTTTTGTTGTTTTTCTGTCTGTTTTTTTTTTTTTTTTTTTTAAATCTCCCACAGATGCTTTTAAAAGATTCAAAACCTCTCACTCCTGGTTGCAGTTCTACAAAAAACAGACTTAAAAAAAAAGTCTTTTGGAACAAAATTTAAAACAACAAAGCGCTCTCTACACCTTACCAAGCAGCATGTCCCACGGGTATCTGCCTAGGACAGTTATCCCTCTTATTCTCTAACCAACCCGTCATGAGGGTGCAGCCAGCAGAAAAGGACAAACCCTGCAACACACAGAGGGGCCAAACACCTTGGTAAAATCCCTCCTCAGTAACTCCTAAGTGCAACAGGCTGGATACACAGAATTTTTTTCTTTCCACACACTGAGCTCCCAACAGCTTCAAAGCAATCCCACCAGCCTGAACGATGTGGTTGTCCTTGCAGTGATGTACTTTATTACTAGAATTTGTTAGCCCTGTCAGCTGTTACTATTATATAGTTTAAAATGTTCTGGGGTTGTTAAATTCCTACAAGCACATGGAGCAGAAAGCCTACACAAATTAACTGGTACTTCAGATGTGGTTTTCATAAAAGCTGACAGATCTGTAACAACTCCTGAAAACAATACAGGTTTGAGAAATTTTTCAAAGTGACACATCCTGACATAACAGCTGCATTAGCTATGCTTTTTAATTATACATGACACCACATCTGTGATAATAGGTTTCCAAAAATCTTGTGTATAAAGCAGTATGTTCATGAACAAACTGTTTTGTATTTTATCCTGTAATCAGTATTATCAACAGAAGTATGTAATGCAATGTATTCTGCATCAATTAATCTACTGCCCAGTCTGCTCTGAACTTTCACCTGTTCAATTTACAGTTAACTACTATGTACCTACTGATATAGATACTGTAACAGAAAGAAAAAAGTGTTCCTAATAAATAGGTTTACTAGTATTTCAATTCAATATATAGAGTGTTTGTAATATTGTTTTAATAAAAATTTCGGTTGGGTAAAAAAACCCAGTTCATTTGCCATGATGTTCTAACTGATCAGAAATTTCCAGAGCTGATTTATAAGAAACCTGTGGCAGTCAAAGTTCTCAGATTCATCATTAAGAAGCCCTTGCAATTTCCAAACCAGGTATTTACAGAAATGCAGGCCTTGCCTGCAGTAGGGAACCTGAGCTTGTTAAGGAGCCCCCTTGCCTGAGGAGTCTTTTTGAAATTCACTGTGTGTAGGTCCAGCAGCTAGCCCTCCCCAAGGCTTGCAGTCCACGAAACCAAGATCTACACCTACCATTTAAACGAGTTATTAACAGCAAAACTGGTCCAACCCTGAAAGAGTTCTCGAACTGTTAACTACAGTTAGGCATAAGTCACAAATTCAAAAGTCGGGTAGAGAGGAGGCAAAAAAATTAAGCAAGAAAGTATAGGATTGCCATCCTAGGTCTGCACCGAAGAACAGCCTCATGACAGCAAAGCAGCAATTGTTTCGAGCTCGCTGCTCACATCCCTCACCAGGGTTCATTAACAACCCTTGAAACAATTACTGACCCATCCCACCAGGCTCCATCCAACCTGCTCCCAACATCACTATCCATCCTAAAAACAACTATGACAGCTTGCTGAAAAATTCTGAGATGCTCTTCGGCCACTGACAAGTTAGGCCCCAGCAGGAAAAAATTCAGAATTCTCACTGAAAAAAAGTTTAATTTTACTTTTCCAGTGAGGGGGTGAATGCTGAGGATCAGCGAAAGAGAGCAGAAAGATCTTAGACTGAACTAGCTTGTAAATATTCCCAAGGCAGACACCAAATCTCTGTGACTTTGCCCTGTCGTGACTATAAGCATCTACTATAACCATTATTTGCCCATGAGGTAGTGCCAATTTCTATAAAATTGTATTATCCATCTATATGTTTACCTTGGTGACAGGTTCCCCCCCGCCTCCCCGTTTGAATAGTATTTCAAAATTGGAAACATAAAGCATTCAAACAAAAATGTGTTTGTATTTTAACAGAAATTTTGAAGACATTTTTAATTCTGAAACACAAATTTGCTGGAACTCAAGTGGCCATATTTTGCAGGCAAGATGAAAGATTTTGAAATAAATGGTCACCCTCTAAAGCAAGACACTCATGTTATCCAGTGTCTGAACTGAAATGGACTGACTGCAAACAAAACTCAATTTGTTTAAGTTTTCATTCACAAAAGCAATTTCTTTTAAGTAATCATTTTGTACACATTAAAGTCTGATGCATCGAATAACGCTATTGTTATAAAAGATACTAATATTAAATAATAGTTATGTACTGCTGAAAATGTTACATTCAGAAACACTTTAGGAAGTGCCACGCAGTTACTACACATGGTCTGCATTTTCTTTCCAAGGTAAATATCCTGGGAGTTGAAAATTGTTAACTGGTATCAAAATCTCCCTTTTTATCATTTTCAATCCCTCCCAGCCAGTGAAGAAACAGCAGCAATTCCCCATCTATAAATTACACAGGCTCAGCTTCAACAGCTTACTAGAAGAAAAACAACAGAGAACTTGAGATTTAGTGGTCTTCTATGCAGAGCAAGCCCCCCCCATTCCTTGTTCTTCCCTTTTTGAATTAAGAAGCTAAGTTAACAGAGTAACCCAAAGAGCTCCAGGACTCCATGCTAACTATTCTGCATTCAAACATGCGCAATGACTGTAACGTAAGGCTATAACCAGGGTCACGCTTAGTAGAAAATAAAAAGCTTATCCTTTCTAAATTAAATCACACAAATATTACAGGCTAGTCAGTTCATTGCAATTTAAGAGAAATGGCAAAGCTCATTATGTTATTTTTTAAATTAAATGAGAAAGCAAAACGTAGCAGGCAACATGCACAACTATGCTACTTATATCACAACTTCAATAAACAGGCAATAAAACACAAAAGCTCACCACCCCCCGCCAGAACCTACTGTACAGAAAGCCCTCTTAAGATTTGACTCCTACAATGCAGTTAAGTAGAAGATTTCAGAAAAGGATGCACAAAAAACATTTAGCAGACTTAACAATTCGATTAAACAGAGTCCTGGGAGTTTAACAAATGTTCAACAGCATACGCATAACATTTACAACAAGAAAGAAGAAAGGCACCTGGAGACATCTGACACTGGGCATGCTCTGCAGGCATCTCAGTGCGCACATGCTCTCTACCAGGTTGGAGCAGCCTAGCCACAAAGACCTTGGCACAGAACACTGCAGGGTGACAAAAAGGAAGGAAGAGAAGAAGCAGTTAGATGCCACAACAAATCACTCAAGGCAGGCAACTCATTAGTACGTTAACGTGGGTACTTATCTAAGTTATTTCTACATTAATCACAAGGTTAGCGGCCAAGGGTAAAATAACGACTGAAGATCCTTTTCAGAAAATAAGCCATACCTCTGTCCTATCAAGGATAACGAGCTGATTTTCCTCATTTGCAGCCGCTTGGCTTTAATGCCCAGCCGAACATTTTAACTTACTACCAGTAGTATCAGAGTTGTCACGGTTTGGGTCCATCAGTTCAGCAATGCTTCCGCACATCGCTACCGACAAAAGGAGTTTTGCTGCGACGGGGGAAGATGCCTTACTCGGCAAACTGGCCTGGCCGAAATTGCTTGCGAGGTTTTTACCTTTGCAGTCACCCTCGGGGAACAGAAGTGCAGGAGCTTTTCATTAGGGTGGCAAGTCTTTAGAATACAACCTGGAAGAGCTTCGGTAATTAGGGTTTGGCACCCCACACTGTCTCAACTTTCTCAAACAATTTGTGCTTATTTATTCTGACAGCAAAGCCAACATTAACTTCTGAGGTTACCGTCTATGTACTGGGACACTGACAACCAAAAAAACGTGAAGTATTTTTTTAGAGAGGAACACCACCTAGCTAAGATCAAATTGCAAGACCAAGTTCTGCTTAGTCAAGATGCATGGCATCCTGATTAAATGGGTTATTGGGGAAAAAAGTTTGTATTATCAGTTGAGGGTATCGCAAAGCCAAATTATACCCTAACTACATTTATTACTCATACCACCACCCAAGCCAGGAAGAACCAAGCTTAACTACCAGACTCCATGTTGCTGACACTAGAAGTTCGGAAAAATTTGGAAATCCTTTTTGTTTCTTTTCTGAAGCTGAAGAAATTTGATGCAGACAGACTCGCCAAACCTTTTATAGCTCCATGACATTATTTCACAGTTCCTTTTAAGGACAGAATAGCACATACACTACATAACCATCAGATAAAGTTAGGGAAAAGGATTCAATTCCCCACTAACAAGCAGTGCATAAACCCAGCTCTAAAATTTGGCAAGGACTTAGCTTTCAATACTTTTCACAGGCTTCCAATTTAGTTACAACAAACACCAAATCTTTAAAAGAAAAATCCCACGCAGATCAAAGTTGAAAGTGGAATAACTAGAGGTGAAGACTCAGGGGAAGTGGTTTGTGCCAGTAACGAGGGGAAGGAGGCAGCCCAGAGCAACTGAAGAGGTTAAAAAAATATATTATTTTTTAAAAAAATTCATATCTTATGAATAAAACAAAAGAAAGCCTAATATTTTCCTCTCTGTGCTAAGGAGAGAAATTAAAGCAAAAACAGGAAAAGAATGACCCTAGCAGCACCAAACCACGCTGGAATTCTCTCTCCTCTTATCCAGCAGGAAGGTTGCAATTCCATATGGATGTTCTGTACTATGCACATATATTCGGTACAATACCCGAGTGGTGTTTTTGCAATACTGAACTGCTGAAATTCAGGGCATCACTGCAGGTATTTATTAAAGCCCAAATAAATTTATGCATTTTTAAACATACAGGCCCAGTAAAAATTTTAATTCTCCTCACATCACTTAGTAGAAGTCATTGATCAAGAAACACAACAAACTTCTCTCCTAAGGTTCTCAGATAAGATGTACAAAACTGTGCATATAATCTGTGTAATGAATCTACATTTACAGGAGTCCAAAAATTGCAAGCTAAAAATCACTGGTTTAGGTTATCAGACTGTGTTTTCTCTTAGGAACTACTCTAGCTAAATAAGCTGAATTTTAAGAACTTAAGAGAAATACAGGTAACTTGAAAATGATTTTTTTAATTTAGTTCAAAATACGTTAGACACAGGGGCCATTTCTATGCCAAGTTTAAGCCACACAAACCCCTTCCCACAGTATTACGAAACACTGAATAAAAACCATTTATGAAAATCACTGGACACTTAGCTGTAGCAATGATATTGCATAGTACCACAAATTAAGTATTGCATTCTACTTCACGCTAAAACAGGAATGTGCAAATATTTGTGTGCTTCACTGACATGTTATTTCTTGACCCTACTTGCGTAGGAACTGTCATAATAAGAGCGTAATAGTGTACTAAAGATTTAATTTTTGCATAACAAGAGCCTGAACTTATGCCTTCACTTTCCACTTGCCTTTCGTCAGGATGCCAGGGAGATACAGCACTATTTAATAAAGTTTGGGAAAGGGAAAATGACACTGGCTAACAGGCATAATATTAAACGCACACATAGCCAGCATCAATCCCACCAGCAGAGAACAGAACTACACAGGTTAAGATAAGGCCAATCAAAACTCAAATTTTAAGGAACAAACTGATTTGCAATGCAGAGTTTTAATGGACTCACATTAAGATAGCTGTGTGTTCATCTGAACACCCTACTTGCAGGGGAGAAGCAAGCAGATGAAAGAGGGACTTTACAGCTTCATGGCAAGGAGTAAATGATGCTGAAAGAATAAAGACAAATAGAGAAACCCTCATTCTGATCTTTTAGATGCCTTACGTTTGGCAAGATTAATACATTAATTTTATTATTATATGATTTACTGTAATTCTATACACAAAGAACTGCTTTGGTGGTCCAGCCTCAGGAATTACATTTCAAGATTTACGCTTCAATTTTAAATCTCGAATTTAAGCAACTTATGCAAATGCTTGCACTTGCATTCAAAACTATAAATTCTCAATAGTATCAATAAAAAGGAATATGCTTCAATGTCTTTAAAGGTCAGATGCTAAGAACTTCTTATATTAATAGTAAAGCACACAGTAGTGTTCCTCCAATAAAACAACTTTTGTAGGTGGTAACTCAAGAGGATAGAGGCACCAAAAAAAACCACAAACCAAACCAAACCCAAACCTATTCACCTTGGTACTTCTCAGGTGTACAGTGCTGCTATTTTGTTAAAGCACTGTAAAAAGTTAAGAAACCTTTCATCTCAGTGCATTTGAAATTCAGCGTTACATCCAAACAGAAATCCTCACACTTTCCTACCCTTTAAAAAAAAAAAGAAGGAAAAAAATCTCCCATTTATCCTACAAAGCCCACTAAATTGCTCAAGAAGTGGATACAGACTATGGCCTGTGTTCTTGATGGAACTAATACACCTTTGATATCCAGTGATGGACATACTGCAGTGTCATAATTAAGAATGACAGCATGTACATAACCAAGCCTTATTGCTGAAAGTTTTATAAAGTGTTTACAAAACTCAGAATTTTTTACCACATTCATTTTATTTACACAAGATAATTTAAGAAATCAAAATTTACTGGTGTGTTTACGGTTTGGGAAATTATGTTCTTGAAGGCAAAATTATCCTTGCTTTTGAAAATCAGTTTCTAGACAGAGTCCAAAAAAGATTGGTGAAGGGAGGTATTTTGCAATTTCAAAGAAAAATACAGTAAATCAAATGAAGGAGCTAATTAACTCCATTTTATTAAGGAGCATTACTAATTATACAAATTCACTCCTCCTGCAACTTGTTTCTTCTGAAGTTTATTACAAACCGAAATTGAACATAAGAACCTAACAAATCATACAAGTTTACAAATCCTAAAAGTTTTAAAAAGAGTAAAAATTTAAAGTTTAGAAGACTTTACGAAGTCTGAAATGCTCTTCCCAACTTTCTTGTAACAAGCCAGCTCCTCAGTAAGGTTAGTTCATTTTCTGGATGTCTGAAGGGCTACAAATAGAGACTCCAACTGGCAAAAAGGTACAACCAAAAACTTCAACCTTCATTCTGAATTCTCTTCAGGTTTTTAGCTGTAAGAAACTCGCGTGCTATTCAACATCAGTAATTTACTGTTCAGTTTACTTTGATTTAGGCCTGGACCAACAGAACTGATACTTCATTTCCATTAACATTTAATATTGAAAAATTCATGGGGTAACTGCTGTTACTTAAAACCTGCTCTATGGCTGGGAATGACAGGCACATTCCCCAGTAGCTCAGATTTAATGCTGCAAAAAGGGGTATTCTGAGAAGCAAACTTAGACTTAAGGACAGTATGACCATTTAGGAAAGCTATATGCTCTCAAGTCAAATTTAATAACAAGCTCAATTCTTAGTTTCTCAAAAATCAGCATTAACCACAATAAGACATAAACCAATGTAAAGCAGTAACACTGTTCAAAGGCCTTCAGTATTATTTTACACTCGGCAGGGAATAGTTGCCAACTACTCAAACTCCATCCCCTTTTGCTAGCTGGGATATCATCCAGATCTTACCTGGTGTCTTTACTTCAAGTGATTTATTCAAAATAGTGACAAGCAGAACAGTGTTGAACCAACGAGATAACAGAACAAGTAGTCTGGATATTTGCAAGAGGTGGAAAAGTAAAAATGTCAAAGTACACTCTTAAGTGTGAATACTTAATCAGAAATAAAGTGTGAGGGCATGCATGTAACACAAATACACGTGTTCCACAAGTGACA
Organism: Aviceda cuculoides; assembly: GCA_035590195.1. NCBI lineage: Eukaryota > Metazoa > Chordata > Aves > Accipitriformes > Accipitridae > Aviceda > Aviceda cuculoides. The sequence continues at coordinate 34,409,355 of JAVJGG010000054.1, read as the reverse complement.
GCCTGGCTTGGCACGATAACGCATGCACTATGCTGCGCATTTTGGTACAACATTTAATATCTTTGCTGAGGTACTCGTAAACAAAGAAACAATTTACGTCAGACCAATAGCAGTACTTGGTACTCTTCCTATTCTCATTTCAAAACCAAGTTGTCCCTTGAGAGATGCAGTGTATTCACATGCTCCATACAGGTTTGCTGGAATCGGTGCCATCACATCACTACCTTTTCCATGTCCAAAATGCAATCTCACATCCAGTCTTGAGTGTCTGATTTGGAAGGCTGAGTACCATTTGTACAATATATTTCCAAAATCCATGGAGTTTTACATATGCATTTAAGTGTTCTGCTTCAATTTAAGAACAGCTACATTCTCAGATCAAGAAAGTTGTCTTAGGTGTAACTTACTCTTGCATTTCTGTCCTTCAGTGAACTACAAATGCAAAAGTGAATTTCTCAAAAATAAGTATTCACAGAGTAGCAAGATCATTTTAACTTGTGAAATGTTTTTGATTATTCCTTTAGTGTTATCAGATCATTCTAAAAAAATAGGTAACCAATAGCTGAGGCACCCTTCCATTAGAAAAATCTATTTAGCTAAATGATTGCCATTCAAAATAAAAATCACTCGATGTTACAACCTTCCAATAACCATTCAAGATCTGCACGTACGTTTCTTGCATTCAGAGAAAAATACTAAGTGAGGAATACGGAAATTTAAAGCAAGACAAAGGGAAATAATTTATCAGATAAATTCTCCTCATTACCACACCGTTCTTCTAGATAGGGCAATGAATTCACAGAAGGGTGATCGATAACGCAGTCCCACTCTGCTCCTGAAGATCAAAGTATGCGTTTGCTACAACCAAATGAATGCTACAAAAGGAATATGGGTTCAGTGGAGAAAAGATTAAACGCTTTCTTTAAATATAACAACAATCTTACTCCATTATAATTTATTCATCAGGATAACACTCATGAGAGGCAGTAGCTCGTTTTCAGGAAGATACAAAAGTCTAGGAAGAAAATCCTAGTATGTTTACGTAAGTCACTGAATGTTCACTGAAATAACATAAATTTTCCAAAATACGCAGTATTTAGATTAACCCTTGCTTCCTTCATGTACATACATCCCAATTCTCAGTTTCAAAACTTCAGAACTGTGATATTCCCTTCTGCATTAACATATCCTATGTTACATAAAAAAGGCCATTTCAAAAGAAAAATGGCTTTCCTATGCAGC
>JAVJGG010000054.1:34383441-34394188 GCA_035590195.1 Aviceda cuculoides | reverse complement strand
GGAAGTTTAGGTTGGATATTAGGAAAAATTTCTTGACTGAAAGGGTTGTCAGGCATTGGAACAGGCTGCCCAGGGAAGTAGTGGAGTCGCCATCCTGGAAGGTATTTAAGAGACATGTAGATGTGGTGCTTAGGGACATGGTTTAGTGGTTTATTGGGCATGGTTGATGGTTGGACTTGATGGTCTCAAAGGTCTTTTCCTACTTAAACGATTCCATGATTCTATGATTGCCAGTTAATTATTTGTTCTTAAATTAATAAACTTCTTCAGTCCTGAATTGGTTTAAACTGTGGGAACTGGGTAGCTTTCCCCTGTGAGAGTTCTTGTGACTGTTCTTGAGTATCAGGTAAGTGCAGCAGAAGTGATGTGCACTTGGAAGTCCGGGCAAAGAGAGAGGGTATTTTCTGGCAGGCAGGAAAAATGTAACGGCTCTGCATACTTGTATCATCTGCCTTCCATTCTGCAGTCTTTCCAGCTTGTGTCCCTTTGTGATGATTTGTAAAGAACTCAGTAAGATGAATGTTTCTAAGCAGTTTGTCTTCCTCCTGCAGACTTGTCAGTGGGAGTGAGATCTGGGAGTTGCACTGAAAATCATTTTGGAAGGAGGAAAATCAGGGCAGAAAACAGAGAACAGCACTGGGAGACTTCTGATACCTCATATACCCTGGGTACATTTAGTTTCAAGCTGCAATCACCCCTTTAATGCCTGCTTTTGGGGCAAAGAGCAAACACACAATAGGACAAGTAACTATTAGCTCTGAGCAGGTCCCAAAATTGGAGGCTCAGGATGAACGTATAGAAGTGCCACTCAATGACAGTGACCATAAGGTATGCAGATTTAACAGTGGTACCGAGAAGGAAAACAAAGGATATCCCCCACAGTAGAATGAAACATTAGAAAGGAAAAGTTACCCTAAAATGAGGAAGGTTGTTAAAGAGACATTTAAAAGGAGCAGGTAATGAGGTAAAATGCTATTAAAATATATTATATTAGAAACTTAGGGCCCAAGAGGACCATTCCTACACCTTGGAGCTGAACAGAAGAGTAAAGGAGGGTATCAGAACTAAAAAAACCCCACACCCTTAAAAGTGGAAGTGGTATCCACTTGCAAAGAAGATAATGGATTGTAGCAAATTAAATACCAATGAACAACAGAGCAGCCAAAAAAAAGATAAAAGGAGCAACTTGGTAAAGACATAAATGCTAATAATCAAAACTTCAAACGTATCAGAAAGAGAGAGCTTGCCATAGTTAGTAGGATGAATAGACAATGAAGATTAAAAGCTTTGATCCTCACTTATTGCAAAGGAGGGTGGGGAATCTATCACTGATGCAGGAGAGGATGGTGGGGAATTGTGTCAGTCAGAATTATCAACAGCAGGCATTTCAGAAATCAATAAACTGAACGCAAACCTCTGAGAACTGCTATTTTGTGGCAGTACGTTCCCCCCCGCCCCATCCTGCCAGCAGGAAACAAAACTTCTCCAGGCAGGGAGGAGGGGAAGGAAACCCTGGAGGCCGAGGTTGAAATTTGAACTGGCCGGTCGAGACGCACCAGGTACACCGAGGTGACCCTCCTGGCCAACAGAATTAAATGACCACAGGTCAGATTCGACAGGGGTATAAAGGGGGTCCCGCTGGAGGACAGGTTGGGGTCAGTCCTCCTGGGAGCAGCGGGTCTGCAGTCGGGGACTCCCCCTCGGGTCGGGGCATCGTCCGAGGTAACTCCTCGAGGGAGAGAGCCCTCAGCTTTTGGGTGAGTGATACACGCGCTTTGAGCCATCACTTTAAATCTTGGGGATTCTTAGGTCGGCCGTGTAGTATTAATTCTCTTTACATCATTGAGCCTGTGGTTTTTTAAAATGTTACCAGACTTCTAACTAACTTTTGCTGAAGAATAAATCTGAGTTTTAACACCTATTGGATTTGGTTAGTCGAGCATCCGTAACATATGCCTACAGAAAAATTACCATCTTGGACCTGTTATGCTCAAATTATTAGGCAGCTTGGCTCACAAAGAAGAGGGTGACATTCGGACTGGTAATTCTAAGCCAGTAATAACAAGCAGGAATCAAAGGCAGAAGTGAAAGGGCTTATGTGACCAAGCAGCAGTTATTAGTGCCCAAAACCAAACCAGGTTCAACCATGTTAAGAAAGGCATCTTTCTAATTAGATGAGATTGCATAAGCAATCTCCAAAAGCAGACATATCCATTATAAAAGGGACAAGAAAGAGATCAGTGAAGAGCAGTGCAACCACTTGAAATACCCAGAAAGAGATGGATTTAAACTGAATTAAGGTCAGCAAAAGTGGCAAGAAAAGAAAAGTTATGCTGTAGCCTCAGCCAAAAAGCATTCAGATATTATGGGGATTGTGATAATATAAATATCTCCGGAGACAGTAAGTGACATATAATACCTATTAAGAAAAGTACATTCAATGAGGTATACTGCAAATCATTATAAATATTCAATTCCAGTCAAATCAAAATGAAAGAGAGCACTCAGGGACTCCGGATTTGAATCTGAAAAGACAATTGAAAGGAAAGAAAAGGAACTAAAAAAAAAAAGAGATAATAAATTTAATCTTATAAAAAATGCAGAGAATATTAAGCAAGCTTTTCACCTATGATATGGACAAAATCAGACCATGATTTTAAACACCTTAATATGCTTAAAATATGCCCCCTCAGCTTTTGCTGTTTATTCTGGGAACAGAGAGCTGCCTATTCACCTAGAGCTGTTCAGTACCTTTTAGGAAAGAATAGGTATGGCTAAACAGTAGGAATTATAGTAGGAAAACAGAGGGGAATGTGCAGCAGTCATCTGACCCTTCAATTTCTGGCAGAATTTTTTAGTGTGGTTGCATTGAACAAATACCGAGAAGAGAAATAAGGTGTACTAGTAGGTTAGGAAAGAGGCAAGTCTGTTCACGTCAGTGGGGACTAGACAGCTGGGGACAGACATCATAGCAATGCTGTTGCATGATATTAACATTAATAAAAACCCCTCCAACTTCAAAATCATTAGTAAGTTTTTGAAAGTTTCCACTAGAATTGTTAAAAACATGGATATTTTGCTCATTGCTCTGTTGCATTTATTAAACTAGTTTTGCAGATTTCTAACCCATCTTCATGTACGTTGGATATATGAAATACATATTCTACTCAGTAAAAGGTGGCTATATGATGTAACTTTCATGAGCAGGCTGATAATTTTGATGAAAGGTTTGTGAAGTGTCTAAATGAAGGATTATTCTGCCTGTGGAGCAGATATTTCCTGTGTTTTCTCCTCTGTTCTTTGTTTGCTCAGCTCTTTAATCTTAAAGACATCTTTCAGGGAGAAGTAGAGGCTCAGGAACAATAAAGGGTAAGAAATATGATTCCACTACAAGCAAATATTGAATCTATTTCTTCATTTTGGGCTATTTCAGGTTTTGGACATTCATAAACAGATGTAGATGTACGTGAAGATTTATCTAGTGATAATGGCACAAAAATAGCAAAATAATCTGTGCTCAGCTTTTTAATAAAGCTACAAACAAACAGTGTGGCTTTACCCATACAATATTTCTCCCTCCCCCCAAAATTTGAAAATATAGCCTACAGCTTCTAAATGAGATCAAGTTCTTAAAAAATTGCTGGCAAGTCTATGGGAATACAAATTCAGATACTGCAGAATGTTTGATGCTGCATTTCTAGATATAATAAAGCATCTATCCATAGAAATAGATTTAAAACCAGAAAAAAAATCATTTGTCAGCAAAAGGCGCCAAATGAGTCCCTGAAATTAACTTCAGAGCATATTCTCCATCCAAGACCCAGTGCATGGACCATTTCAGATCACAGTTTATTTAGTTTATGTGTTCAAAACCAAGTAAGATATTTTACTGACAATTTTAAGAAGAATAGAAAACATTTCCTGCACCACATTCTAACTTGGATTGTGAAAGGGTTTTCCTATGTTATTTTACTTTGGATCAGGACAGTGTGTACCCCTCTCTTAAACGTACTGGAAGATAGTGCCAATGTGGACAGATGATGTTTATTCATGTCATATCAAAAGACACACATATATTTTAATTTGTAGCTCACATCCACTGAAATATCAATGTTAGTAAGAATAAAGCCTTGAATGAAACAACACTTCAGCCACTCTGGTATCTGAAGCACTGGAAGAATAAAATCAAGATAAAATCTGCTTGCAGTGTAAGGGATTTCATTCTGGAGGCTTAATGTTCTCCTGCACAAATGAAGATGAAGGTATAAATCTACCTCTTCAGAGCAGCTTAGACATTTTACATGGAGTAGAAAGTATTTTCAACCCATGAATGTTGCACATCCCTAAAGCTGCTGTTCCATTATATGAGTGTCCCAAGAGCAAATTACATTGGGGGTGGAAGATGAACATGGCCCTTATTTAGTTTTCCTTAATCCTTTTATTGGAAGAATAGTGTATCATAAGAATGACCATAGACTCGGATCACAGAAAGACTTTGGAACGTTCAGTGTCCATTTTGCAGACATGAAAGCAGTATTCCCTTAAGGTTTCACAGATTTCCCAGACTGTTTTATAGGATTAACAGTAATGAGAACATGCCTAGCTAAACCGAAGCATAGAACTACATCTGGACTTCTTTTCTATAACCTCCATTTTTAGTCCACAGGACAGCCTTTTGCACTCATGCAAATGTTAGGAATTTTTAAATTTTTTTACATTTTCTGGAAACTTTGCTTGGTAGGGTTGTTTTCTGGCTTTTTTTCTACAGAGTGACTGGGAATAGTTTGTAATCCCTCCATTCCTCCTCAGGTCCCCAGTGATTTCTGAATAGCATCAACAGAAGACACTCTGTGATCAGAAGTGTGTAAGTAAAGATACACAAATCTAACTTGTGTTACCCATTGCTGATAAGCATAGACTACACTTCTTTGTCCAGGAAGCCCTGTGCAATTAAATCCAATATATAAAGAAAACAGCTCATATCATGTCTCCAAGTCCTCCTTTCCTAATTCCTGATTTTACAAAACACACTTGCTCTATCATTCTGCAGTGTATGTTTGTGCTCTCTGACTGTATACAACATCTTACTTCTTTTTAATTCTTCAAATCTTTCATCCTATCTCATAACTGGTTAAACCACAGATATCAGCTACATAGTTAAACTACAGTCCAGCCAAATAAATTGCATTCAAGGACAAAGTAAGCCTTACCGAGAAGTTATGTTGCCTGGATGCTGCTAGTAAAGCCATATGGAAAAACATCAGCCTTTTTAACTGAGCCTACTCGTTTGAAAGTTTGGCTTAGCTGAAATGGACTCTGTCTTCCTCATGCACTCATCTTGCTTAAACATTCCTATAAATACCAGTTTCCAATTACTTAACTACAGAAAGCAACAGAAAAGTGAAAATGTGCACATTCTCTCTTTGCTGGCATTAACTGAAACTATTAAGTTACTTCTTTCAGTCTCTTCAATTATTTTTTAGTTCTTTTTAGCCTAGTAAGCCTTTTCTTTACCTCCCTCCCACCCTTATCTGCAATCTAAGAGTTTCTGAGAGTCTCCTGAGCTTCTTGGAAAGAAAATATGGCATATTTCAAGATTTGCAGTGTCTGTTGCAGGATGAAATATATAAAGTGAAAAAGAGACACAACCTGGAAGCATCAGCAAGACATTCAATAAAAACAGATTCTGCAATTTTACAAGTATTGGATTGCAAGATGTTGTCGAACTGGGATGGTTAACATTACACTCTAACTACACGTTACTACTTGGCTTTATGTTGCTCAATTAGAAACAGCTGAAATTTTTCCTTGAATCCTTTTATTCTCATTTTTTCCCTTGAAAGATGGGCTAATTGTTTTGATTCACGCTTTCTTAGGATTTATGTAGTGTTCTGTGCCACTGAAGTAAACTGTGCAGAAGGCTTAAATCACAATAAAATGTAGATTTTTGGAATTGAATATAATGAATATTCATAAGGAGGCATGCAGATATTTTCAAATAGCTAGACTATATAAGCATTTCTGGTCTACGTAGAGGAACATGGAGGAATATCAAAACATCTGGCTGTGTAAATCTGAGGCTGATTTAAAGACCTGCTTGGGACTGACACCTCACCTAATGGTATGATCATATATTATTGGATATTGTGTTTGTAGGAACAGTTAATGTCTTTCAGCATCTGCAGCTGTTCCTAAGAATTTCTTTGGCCATGTGGCTTTGGAAATCCGTGCAAGCACGGTCTCAGCCTCTACAGTACAGCCTTGAGGGCAATGAAAGGTCTAAGGAAACCCACCATAAATTACTCTGGTGTATGCTGTGTAGTCTGTTCTTTCCAGTATGGTGACACCTCTGACTGTCATTGCTTTTATTTTGTTCCCATTAACTTGAATTCACTTTGCACTTCAAAAATTCACATCTGCTTTCCCCCCTTATTAACATTTTTGTCTTTGAAAAGTATTACAGAAGTCTCTCCATGTCCTTCTTCAGCTCTAATACAATTTAAACAAGAAATTATTGTGAAATGGCTTTAGACAATGCAGGATCTGTTGTAGGTCTATACTAAATATTTTTCTTTTACCTTGTCAAAACCAATCAAGCGATGACTGAAACACATGCTGTTCTGAATGAAGTGCATATGTTTTATCTTTTGCTTCCATTTTACTTGTACTCCATTTAAACTTCTCTTTGATCTTGCATCAGCCTCTCAGAGTCCTTTATAGCTTGCTGTTATTGTAGTTGTGCAATATGAAACAAATGAAAAAAACTTCCTATGCACTGCTAAAAAAGATTTAAGTATAACACAGTAAAATCATGTCAAAAGAAATCGTTCAATGCTAGTGAACACACACAATAGGATTTTGAAATTGTTTTACAAAATCTGGTATTTTATTTTATCTTTCAAAAATTGCTATATACTGGGTTTCCTTGGTATATGACTTTGGAGTAGGTGAGAAAGTCATATCTGGAATGAACTAGTTTTATGAACTACTTCTTGGAAACACATTAAATTGATTTATCAATGTAATCTTTTTCTAATCTTGTTATTGCAATCTTAATAATTTTGATTTTTGTGGGTTATTAAAACTCCTACAAAGTTCAGGCATTCCTTAGTTCACTGATACTAGAACTGATTCAAAGAAGTCCACCAAGACCCTTCCGAAAAATTTTTATGAGCTGACTTGGTCTGTTTTTTCTTGTTTATGGCTCTTACATAAATATATGGACCTCTTGTTCTAGAGATCATGCAAAATAACATGAAGAATCTGTCAGACCTTCCTTTTCTTTGTAAGTCCTCACTGTAGTTTTTGTGAGCAGTCAGTATTGGGCATAGACATGTCCCAAAGATTGTAACAAGAAAAATGGGGTTATCTATGGCATAATTTCCTTCATGATCACATGTCAACTGTGCAAAGTTGACAATACCTTTCCCAGTTTTAATTACAGAAGACAGTAATTACCTGCATTGTAAGCATTAAGTAGTATAGTCACAACTTTTTAATTAATTTCTAACATTTCACAACTCCATTAGAAAGGCTTGCAGATATAATTAGGTCAAATAAAACCACTGAATATACTTGGATGAAATGCAATAATTTGACCAAAGACACAGACAACTCCCCTTTTATGAGCTGTATCTGTTAATACAAATGAGTCCATAGTGTCTGCAACTCAAACACAGCAAACTATGTGAGATGCAGTGTATTAATTGGACCAGGAAGATTATTGACATCCTTGGGATTCCGATTTGTGTTCTATGAATTCTGGCTGAATCTTAGACTATGAAGCACTTGCTTCATGTCTGATATAGTTTTAATATTTAGCTTTGTTGAAATAAATAATGTTGAAATAAACTTTTTTATGGTGGTGAAGTATGAACAGTGTTTCCAAGTCAGAACACTGCAGTTCATATCATGAAAATTTCATGAGCTATCACTTCCCTTGGTTTTGCTTGAGTTGTGAGAAAGCAGCCCCTTGTATTGTATCTCCTTTGCTTAATTGCTAACAATTTCTCTGGAGAGTGTCAGTGACATTTACCTTATGTCTCTAACATACTTTCACCACAAACACTGCTGCTTGCTTTCAGAGATGGAAGAACTACAAAACCATCACAGCAGAGACTGCAAGAGGAAGAAATCAATGGAAATCCAGCCTTTTAGCCCCTGCTGCTGTGATCATTAATCACTTTTCCTTACACTGGAAGAAAAAAAAAAAATGGTTCTCAAATTAATTTCAGTAGTGAATGCTAAACAGGCATTAAGAAGTGCACTTACTTCTCTCTGTTGAATATGATGAATTCTTTCCTAACGGTTTCCAAGCACTGCTGCAGGTGTACGTTCTTTAAAAAACAGCATGAATAGGTTGATTAAAAAAGATGGAAAATCATATACAAAAACCACAACAACAGAAACGATACTGAACAAAAAGGCTTATGAATGAATACTATCAAAAGGCTTTTTGAAGACTCTTCAGAAGTGGGCTGTGATGGCACAATCAGTCTTTCTTCCGTTTGGAAGAAGTTCCCCACAAAGAATTCCTGAGGACTTTTATGTCTGATAACTCTAAGAACAGCTTGCATGAACATTCAAAATCATTAGGAGTAGCAACAGAATTTATAAAACCTCACTGAAATGAAAATTCAAGCCTGGAAAATTATTATTTCTGAATCTTCTCAGACGTTTAGACTGTTTATACAATGAGTGTTTCTACATGGGACACATTAGTCAAGACTGCAAGAGACAGCTTTAAAACATCTATGAATAATGAGCTTTTCACTGCATACTTTTCATTTTTGGTACTAGGAGTGGATAAATACTCCTTGTAACTATCTGTCCATGTGTGGGAAGCATATTTGCCAACTGGCAACACTTTTTCATACTTGAAAAGAGCATCTGTGAGAATCTTAAAAATTATTATAACTTAAACATGCTGTTACTATTTGACTGAAATAAATGGTTACTTTTCATCTTGCTTTGGAGATGGGTTATGCTGTATGTGAAATGACAGACATAGAGGTCAAGCTTATTTTCAGAGATGGTAAAACTGAACTTAAATGAGTTTTTGTCTATTAAACAGTGTAAATGAAATGACACTGACTGCAGTCGCAGTCCACAGCTTACCAGTGGGCAGGTTTCCTTAGCTCCATCTTTGGATTTGTTTTTGGCAAGTCGCTTTTTCTTTTTATGGAGAGGCTTGGACTCTAAAATCATTTCTTCAAGTTCAAATGTAGGATCACAGTTCAGTCTTCCTTTCTGGTTCAAAAAGATTGAAAGTTATTCTTTGAAGCATCGTTGTGGTTTTGTAGTTTGCCTGGCAAGTGTTAATAGCATTAATAATGATCCTGCTTCCCAACTGCATCTGTAAAATGAAAACTGTATTTTTAGGCCTGGAGTGATGCTTGAAGTTTAAATAATGGAGGTAAGATAAAAATCATATTATAAAGCAATTATAAAGAGTTAGATCTTCTTCCTAGCTCTATACAGACGTACTGCTAGAGTGACTACATTATGTCACCCCAATGACAGAGATTAATCTGGCCCAGAGTCTTCATCAAAATATCAGTTAGTGCTGTGGAGCAGAAATGGCAACTGTAATAGTGCAGGCAGGATGGGGAGTACCTCTAAGACCTTAGTTGTTACAATCTGATTTTCTGAAGAGTTGCAGGTGGATTCAGTTACCTAGCTTCTGTCCATGATAACAAAGGAAGGAGCAGGCCTTTTTTGGTTAGCAGCGTTTGTATCAAAAAATGGTTCATACAATCATAGAATATCACGTTGGAAGGGACCTCAAGAATCACCTGGTCCAACCTTTCTTGGCAAAAGCATGGTCTAGACAAGATGACCCAGCACCCTGTCCAGCTGAATCTTAAGTGTCCAATGTTGGAGAATCCAGCACTTCCCTGGGGAGACTCCTGGAGAAGAGAAGGCTCCTGGGAGACCTTATAGCAGCCTTCCAGTACCTAAAGGGGCCTATGGGAATGCTGGAGAGGGACTTTTTACAAGAGCATGTGGTGATAGGTCAAGGGGTAATGGCTTTAAACTGAAAGAGGATAGATTTAGGTCTTAGATGTAAGGAAGAAGTTCTTCCCTGTGAGGGTGGTGAGGCACTGGAAGAGGTTGCCCAGAGAGGTTGTGGATGCCCCATAATGCCCCATAATGTGGATGCCCCCATAATGACCAGATGACCGACCTAGTAGATGAGGGCAAGGTTGTGGATGTTATCTACCTTGACTTCAGCAAGGCCTTTGACACTGTCTCTCATGGCGTACTCCTTGAGAAGCTGGTGTCTCATGGCATAGACAAGTGTACTCTTCGTTGGGTGAAAAACTGTCTGAATGGACGAGCCCAGAGGGTTGTGATGAATGGGGTGAAATCCAGTTGGCGGCGGGTCACAAGTGGTGTTCTCCAGGGCTCGGTGCTGGGCCCCATTCTGTTTAATAAATACCTTTATTGACGATTTGGATGAGGGGATTGAGTGCACCCTCAGCAAGTTTGCAGATGACACCAAGATGGGAGGCAGGGTGGATCTGCTTGAGGGTAGGGAGGCTCTGCAGAGGGATCTGGACAGGCTGGATTGACGGACCAAGACCAACTGTATGAGGTTCAACAAGGCCAAGTGACGGGTCCTGCACTTGGGTGACAACAACTCCAGGCAGCGCTACAGGCTTGGGGAGGAGTGGTTGGAAAGCTGCCCGGCAGAGAAGGACCTGGGGGTGCTGGTTGACAGCCGGCTGAAGATGAGCCAGCAGTG
>JAVJGG010000054.1:34282286-34383341 GCA_035590195.1 Aviceda cuculoides | reverse complement strand
GAGAGGGTTGTCATACATTGGAATAGGCTGCCCAGGGAAGTGGTTGAGTCACCATCCCTGGAGGTATTCAAAAAGCATCTAGACAAGGTACTCCATAACATGGTTTAGTGGGCATGGATGACGGTTGGGCTTGATGATCTTGAAGGTTCTTTCCAACCTAAATGATTCTATGTTTCTATGATTCTATCCCTGGAAGTGTTCAAGGCCAGGCTGGATGGGTCTTTGAGCAACGTGGCCTAGTGGAAGGTGTCCCTGCCCATGGCAGGGGGCTTGGAACTAGATGATATTTAGTGTCCCTTCCAGCCCAAATCATTCTATGATCATTCCAATGGCTGATTGTTCTCATTGTGAAAAATTTTCCTCTTGTGTCCAACTGGAATCTCCCCAGGAGTACCTTGCACCCATTACCCCTTGTCTTTCCAATGTGACTCCTTGTAAAAAGGGAGTCTGGGTCTTCTTTGTAGCCATCCTTTAAATACTGGAATATGGTCATAAGGTCTCGCCTAAGCCTTCTTTTCTCAAGGCTGAACAAACCCAGTTCTCTCAGCCTTTCCTCATATGGCAGGCTTCCCAGTCCTTTAATCATCTTTGTGGCCCTTCTTTGGACCATCTCCAGTCTGTCCACATCTTTTTTGCATAGTGGGGACCAAAACTGAACACAGTATGCCAGGTGTGGCCTGACAAGTGCTGTGTAGAGTAGGATAATGACTTCTTTACCTCTGCTCGTGATGCCCTTGTTGATGCAACCCAGCATCCTGTTGGCTTTCTGTGCCACATATGCACACACTTCGTTCACTCATATTGAGTTTGTTGTCCACCAAAACCCCCAGGTCCCTTCCACAGAGCTGCTCCCCAGCTGGGTAGATCCCAGCCTGTGCTGCACTCCTGGATTATGTTCTCTCAGGTACGAGACCTTACAGTTGTCCTTAATGAACTTCATAAGGTTCATGCTAGACCACTCTTCCAGACTATCCAGGTCTTCCTGCAGGGTGGCTCTCCCTTCCAAAGTGTCCACTTGCCCGCTGAGTTTGGTAACATCAGCAAACTTCATCAGTGTACACTTGATCCCATCATCCAGATCACTTAAGCATATATTAGCGTTGGGCCCAACATCGATCCCTGGGGGACCCCACATGTGACAGGTTGCCAGTTTGAAAAGGAGCTATTTATCATCACCCCCTGTGTACAGCCTGTCAGCCAGTTCCCCACCCACCACACAGACCACTTGACTAGACCATAATTCATCAGTTTCTCTAGGAGGAGGCTGTGGGAAACTGTACAGAAAGCCTTGGAGAAATCCAAGTAGACAATGTCCACTGCTTGTCCCACATCAACTGAGCAGGTTACTTTATCGTAGAAGGCGATCAGGTTTGTCAAGCACAATTTGCCCTAGGCGAATCTGTGCTGGTTTTTCCCAGTCACATGCTTCATTCCAATCTATTATGCTTTTTCTACTCTATCCAATCTATTGTGGTTTTTCTTCCCTGTTACTTACATTACTTAAAAAATCTGGATTCTCCATTTTTATGTTAATTTGTGACGCTTGAAACAAATCTTAAGATTCTTTGTTGTATCAGAAAGTCCTTTTTTAAGCAGGATGATTGGAAACACCATTTCTATGTGGTTGTTTCCTTCCTTGATTCTTTTCAGATTCTTCCTTAATTCTTTTCAGGTTCTTGATTCTTTCAGATCTTTTCAGCATCAAACTTTACAGGAGCATAGTTTATGCCTTGAGGGTTTTGTTGTTTTTTTTTTTAGTTCTATTCATTAGTGCAATAAAGCCACCTCACAACAACATTTGGGATGAACTCTTCCTCTCATATTTAGGGATAAGAGCTAGGGTATGGCCAGAAATCTATGGTTCAGCTGAACCCAATACATTTTTAAAAAGTCACAACTTGGCATCCTAGTTAATGGATCAGTTTTTTGCTACTCCTGTGATCAGAATAACAGGAGTTTCTTTCCTCTCCTCATTCTCCCAAAGCATTTAAAAAATAATTTGCAAACAATTTGAATTGTGTGGCGGAAGATCTTAAAAGCAGACTGTTTTCCTCTGTGACTTTTGAGAGTTCAATCACACCATTATCACCATCAAGGTGGAAGTACTAACATAAGTCATATAGAAATGGCAGATATTATTTAGCAATCAAAGACACTAAGCAGTAAAACCACATCAGAAACCACTTCTGTAACTTGTGGTGTCCTACAATGAAACATTTGATTCAGAGATGACTCCATCATTTTTATTCCTAGCAAAGTCTGTATACTCAAAGTATAATATCAAGCTCTCTGATACCTTTTCCTGTACACTATCCAGTCAGGTTTAGTAAAATTTTTTTGTTATTTTTTTATTAATGGAGATTTATGGCTTATTTACATTTATTTATAAATAAATAATTCTTTACATTTGATCAATATCAGTTCCTTTCTTGAGGATGTACCGTTTTAAGATTTGTTTGAGCACTTAAAAAATACATCACTTAAATTCTGAAGCTTTAAAAATGAACACAAATTACATTTAAATAATTTCTTGCTTGCTTTATCAAATATTTAATAATACAAAAAAACTACTAACACTTTATGACTGCAAACTGAATATAAAGAAACTAGATAAGCCATAAAGAAACACATGTACTAGTTAAGTAAGAACAATGTTTTTCAAACTACAGAGGGAGAAATTAAACTATGGAACCTTCCTACCACAGGCCTCCCACGTGCCCTCTTGCCTGCAGAAGGCAGGCAAGCTCCTGACAATAATGGCAAGTTGTCAAAATTTATAAAACTCTCTAGTTATAAAACTCTCCCCAGATCACAGTGTATGTTGTCCCCAATTCACCCTCTCAACAAAGCCTGAAAACCAACAAATATTCTGTTATGTGGCCCGGGTTAATCAGTGAAGGTTTTGCTGGTGCAACAGAGAGAAAAGCTTTTGGAAAATGCCTGGCCAAACTTGGTCTCATGAAACAGTGAAGTTTACTATAAAAAGAAGTGTTGTGCTAGAAAAGATTCTTTGAGTCTTACTTTCTCACTGTTTTTTCCTAACACGCCTGATTGACCAGGTGGTACAAGCTCTGCAATGTCAGCCTCTGTCCTGAAGTGTCTGGTAGAGCTTGTAATGTGACTTTCAGATTAATCTTTTATCTAAAGTTACTTTGTAACTTATCTGAAAGTTACATTTATCTGAAGTAACTTTTAACTCCTATTTTCTTTTAAACATATAATATTATTTTGCCTTCAATACTACAGATTTCCCTGCAACATTATAGATTCCCGCCAAAACACAAATAAGGTGAATCCAAATGTGAAAAGAATAGCTGTCTTTGGACACATGTTTAGTGGCAGACAGTTCAAAGTATTTCAAGAGGAATTCCTCTTTCTCAGTCTCCATCACATTCAACGTTGTCAACATCAACCAGAGAGATGGGTCACTTGACTAATAGAGGAGTACCAGACACATAGGTTCCACAATTGCTTCTGAAATTACATTTAAAATTACTTTTTTCACCATCCTCAAGTCAGAAAACTTATCTATACTCTCTCAGGAGTAAGGTACTCACAGAACAACCTAAATCCAGGTGGAAAAAAACAAACAGCCACATGAGAACTGTGAATTAAGGAGTTAGGGTTACTTGTCTGTGGCCAGATGCAGACCATCACACACTTATCACAGAATCATGGAATTGTTTAGGTTGGAAAAGACCTTTAAGATCATCAAGTCCAACCTTCAACCCACCACCACCATGCCCACTAAACCACGTCCTGAAGTGCCACCTCTAGTGTGTGTTTTGAACACCTCCAGGGATGGTGGCTCCACCACTTCCCTGGGCATTTGTTGTGCCCCAGCTCTGGGCAGGCTGGGCATAAGCCAGCTGGATGTGGAAAACTTGCAGGCTCTTTATTAGGTCCTATTACTACAGCTAAACTGCCGTACCTCGCCTCTTAGGAGGCAGGCTTAGCAGGGTGGCACACATCACATTAGTTGGCTAGGCACTCCTGGACCAAAGTGGGCTTAAATCCAATCCTCAGGAGCAGAGTTAAGATGGAGGATATGGCCCTATGAGTTCAAGCTTGAGTGGGAGCAAAGAGGAGACCGAGATGTCTGGGGAAAGGAAAACACTGGAGCAGCAGCAGGAGCAGAGAACAGACTTGCCATAGGCAGGCTTCAGTAGCCAGTTTTGCTGAAGCAGATTGAAGTCCTCTCTTTTGATTTTAAGTCCTAAGACATGTACCTAGGCACAACTGTGCTCTGTGGAGTCTGGGAGTCTCCTGGATCCCCATGCTGTACCTTTGAGTATGGGGAACTGGATCCCTCTTGTAAAATACAAAGCAGGGTTGTGAAGTTTCCTGCATGCTGACAGTTGTGGATTAAACTTTCAGCTAGGAATAGGAGGTCTAAATAATCTGTTGAGTTTTTCTGAGAAGGAGTCAGTCCACACCTACGATATCTCAGAGAGCAGCTCTAACTTGAAAAAAGGAAAAGAGGAAAAGCAGTCTCCATTCATCTTGTAGATCCGCGCCACCGCAGAGAATGGAGTTCATGGTCCACCAGGCCAAGGAGGAGCTTTGTTCTGCAGTGCTTTTCTTAGGGTAGAACCTGGGTGAGCATAGTGGAAGGGCCTGGCATGGCACAGCAGTTATTACAGCTGCAGGGACACTGAGTAAGAGGGAAGAAGTCCTGGCCTTGGTTTGGTAGATATGGCATTCACCTCTCAAGCTTTCAGCTTGCACCACCATTGAGCTACAGCATGAAAAGAAGGAATTTCAGCCCTGGTGAACATTGCTCTGAAGTGCCTAAGAGGGTCCTGCCTTTCTCTCCACCCATTGTGCTAGTTACCTGCTGTATTCCTGGTCTTTCCCCAAGCTGCCTGAGGGAAGCCCTGCTTGCCCACCCGTAGCTTTCATCTCCTGCAGGATGTTGCTTCCAGGAAAGGCTCTGGTCAGGTGCCAACAAGCACAGCAAACACTGCCAGCACTGTCTTGGCAACCCACCCGGCTGCCTTTGCTCCATTAGGCAATGTCCTCTCGCCCTCAGCTTCTGCAGGGCTCGATCCTGCCCCCATCAGATTTAGCAAGAACTCTAATGTGCGCCTGGACAAGAACAGGGTCTAGGTATTCCCCCCTCCTCATCTTTCTTTACAGCTGCATAAAAAAAGAATATAATCAAACCTTAGTATGCTACAGGTGTATTGTTTGGAGAAGAATTATGGTGCAATATGACTGAAGAAAGGGGAGAAGCATGTTAACACCACAATCATTGCTTTTTATTCATGGTCCTCAAATCCATTTAGCTTACAAATGATCAAAATGGAAATATCCAGAAAATACCAACAAAATGGAACTACAGTAAAAAAGAAACCACCAGATTCCCTCACAGAAGCTGAATGTTATAGAGTAGGAAACTGTCACAAAGAAAACAGATCAGTCTTTTGGAACAGTATTTTTCAACTGAAAAAGGAACAACTGGGATATTAAAAAGTCTTGCAAATGTTACTCAGAAGCCTAACTTTCAGAGCAGCAACAATCTTCTTGGTATTCTTTGGCTAAGAGTTAACTCTGACAATCATTTGCTCTAACAGCTGAAATGCAAAGTCTGGAAAATTTTTTTTTATTTGAAAGGGAACAAAAAGTGAACCAAGGTTAATTAGATTTTGGTGTGATCTAATGAAATGGGCCAAATTTTCCCTTAGCTGTGACTGAATAAATGAAAGGAGAACCCAATGTAAAGCTTCTGTGAGAAGTAAATCATTGAAAAGAAATACATGCAAGCATAAACAAGTAAAACAACGATGATAATTAAAGTCAGAATTTGCAAACACAGTTCACCTGGAATATCGACTTACGTTAGGAACAAAGCCTGGGGTCACAGCTTTCTCTAAAACAGCATCCCAGTTGACATCAGCTAGGTACGGAGAGCTTTGGATGTCTGCAAGGCTTGAAAGTCGGCACTCTGGGTCCTTAGTGAGGAGCTACGATCAAGCACAAGGCATTTTATAAGGGACTGGATACCATATGAAGGAGTAAATCTATCACACGCATAAATTGTATGATACACAATTTTGAGTAAGAAAATGGCTGGGGAATCTTCTAACAACTCCTACAAGTCCTAGTCTAAAAAAAATAAAAGTAATTACTCATAGGATATGAATATAATTTAATTGCCGCCAGATGGCTGTTGCGGGCACAAAGTGTATAAATGTGTTAGTAACAAAAGTCTGTTTACAAATACACAAGAGTCCAAGTGACATGAAGCATCACAGTTCAATGCCACCTAACGATTTGTATTTCATCTTTAATTTATTGGAAGATATAGTTACACTGAGCATCCTGGCAGCAATTAAAATTAACCACCTCATTGCTCCATCTATCAAAAATAGATTGCTCATTGCTGCAAAGGAAATTGATCTTGTATTGCTCTATTTACACATTCACAAACATCTCCTGCTCAAATATCAGTACTGATAGTCTGAAATACCTAAAAGAGACAGATGAACCTTGCAGCATGGCCAGAAAATTAAACCAAACAAATAACTGGGATTTGAGGAAGAAAGTGAGTTCCAGGGTTGTGATGCATTCAGAAAGAACCCTGTTCAGTGACATTTACGGCAAGTGGCTCGACTTTTGTTGTTGCAACTATAGCACCATGGGACAGGGAGAGTTACAGCCCTTTTCCTCTCTAAGCTCCCTGGCTGGAAACTGTGGCAGAAATTCAGAGGGCAGAGTGGTCCTTCCTTCCCTCTCCCGCATGCACAGCTAGGGCTGGAGAGAATGGAGCCAGGGCACAGAGTGGGAATTACTGATCCCCAAAGTTTTGCTATCACTAATGAATCAGTTTTAAAATAAACAAAATATTAGATTTCTATTTCTCTGAGGCCATGAAAAAACTGAGTCTAAGCCTAAGAATAATCCAGCTTCTCAAGAGAAAATACTGCACCACCCACGTCCAGAAAAATCTAGGAATAAGCACTGCTTTCTTATCCTTGAAATTTTGGCTACCTAATGTGTGTGCTTGCCTGATGCCTCTGCATTGTTGGAGGGGCTTCTGGAAGAGGAGAGAAGAGCGGACAGAAGGTGTTTTCTTTCTTACCTTTTTCAGTAGTGCTATCATGCCCTTGCACCATGCAGATGAGTAGTGAACTCTTTCTATCTTGAACATGTTGAGTATCTCATCAATGGGGGTGCCTGAATGAATTTCATAGGGCCTCTGGGATAAAGTTAAATCAATATCAAGTCAGCAAGCATGGATAAAAGAGTGTAGACAATTCACATTTTCCTGAGCGCAGTATTGTTTATGCTGTAAATATCAAAACCACCAAAACATCTTATAACAATTTTGAGGCTAATTCTTCTTTGCATGTGTGCTTTTCTTTGGTCATAATGAATGTAATTACTCATAGATGTATTTCCTCTGCAAATTTTTCTCTCATGAAAAGAAGCATCAGTTCAAATGACATGGCTGCATAATTTTGTTCCTGGGGCATTCTATGTGAACTGTGGATTATTTACCATTTTTTCCTTGTAGTACTAGAATGTACTTGTTATCTAAATTGACAAAATGGAAAAGTAGTGGCTGAAGGGAGCTTTGTCATCCTGATTTTACTGAGTAGTAGATAGAGAAATTAAAAAATGCTTACAAAAATCTGTGTAAGAACCACAGTAAAAAAGTACTCTGCAAATCCCAATCCTTCTCCTTTTCCCTTTTTTAAAATCTAAAATTAACTCATTACATGGAACTATGGATTAGATGGACCTGCTGTCCTGGTTTTGTGCCTAAATTCTTCTACATGTGAAGAGAAGCCCAAGTCTTCACAGTGCTTTGTTCATGAAGACTGCTGTGATTTATCTTTTATTAAATGTAGCATTTGGAAATGAAAGTACGATATATAAATTTATATTCTTATTATTGTGCAAATATTTTTTTAAGACTTGTATTTGTGAATCAAGTTGTTAGAATGATACTCTATGCTGCTGTATTTTTTTAAACACGGATTGAGCGTGGATTGCTTGTGAATTAAGTTGTACCCAGCAGGTGACGAATATGTGATCTGTGATATGAGATCTGCAGCCAAAAGCCATCATAGCAGCAATGTGCGAATTGATGCACCATAGTTCACACACAACACAGAGTTACCTCAACAGCAAAGGGCAGACACTCATTACCTTCACTAAGAACTGAATCATCCCTTGACTTTTGCTAGCATGTATGGGTACAAGATCATAATTTAAGAATATTTCTAGGTGTTAGTTATCTAATCTGATAGTGAATTAGAGCCACTCTTCACAAAGGCCAAGAAGATATTCTTATTTTGGGAAGATTCATGCACATGTTTAACTTTGAGCATGTATATGAAACCAAATCCATTCCAAGACATTGGGATGTTCTAAAATAAATCCAAGGATTGCTTAAATCTTTTTGCTTTGATTCGCATTCTGTTAGTCTGTTGTCATTTAGCTATATCATGTCCGTATGAATTCAACAGGACCTAAGCGCATGCTCTGAATACATAATATTCTTGAATCAGGTTCAAAACTGTCATTTGAAATAGCCTGTCACATGCTTTTCCCTACCTGTGGTAATGCTGCCATAAAACAGCTATTAAAAATGAAAGGTTAACATTCTGTCTGTTGTCAAGAAGTAACCTACTGCTGATTTAGACTTGATATAACGATGTGACCAATATGATCACTGAGCCAGAATTTACACCAATTGTTGGAAATGGTGACTTAGCTCTAAAAATAGCAACTTTAAAGAATAACGAATCTCTGAAAGAAGTAAAAAGTGAGAATAAAAATAAGAAAGTTTTTCTGTTAAGGATTTTTCTGCACATGCCTTTTTCCTCACTGGAAAAATCCTTAAAAACCTCACCTAATTTTAAATATTATTATCATTCTGCAATCTTACTTGATTTTTTTAGATTTGTAGAGATTTTTAATACTGTTCTTAGTTAATTTGAACTATAAATACCCATAGAAATAGCCATTATATGTTTGGTCTTTTGAGATCCTTCACACCTATATTGACCATTTTTTTCAGCTATTCAGTCCACTTGAGCATCAGATCCCTTCTGGTTTATTGTGTGAAAAAGGAAAAACAAAATCTCCTTTGTCTTTGTTCATGACATTTTACGAAAGTTCATTGTAAACCATTCACATCACAGTGAAAGTCAGAGTCCAAGAATCCCACTTATTACCTCTTTCCTTCACTTTGTCTCTATTGAGAGCATGTTATATAGAGTTAGTATAATATTTTAGCAGTTGTTTATGGCTTGGGAAAAGACTCACATGTCATGGTTTGCAACATGCGGTTTAATTTCCTGAACTTGGGGAAAAGACCAACATTTAATGCAAAGCTTTATAAACTTGGGGTTTTGGTTGTTAGGTCTTTTACTGGCAACTGGCTAAGGAGAGAAATGTGCCTGCAACTTAGAGAGAAATTCTAGCACTACTGGGCATAACCAAAAAACGGCCCAGACAGCTCTGTACTGGATGCAACCTAAAATGATCAAAATAACTCCTCCTCCTTTTTAACTCTCCCTCCTTTCCTCTTGCCTTCCCCATGCACCAGCATGCACCATGCTCTGACTGGCCAAAGTCCTATCTCCGGGTGGCCCTGCCCAGCGCAGCACCTTCCCCTTTCCCCAGGGCTGCTCTGGGGCGATGGGGCTCTCTCCTCGCTGCTGAACAAAGTGCTGGGGGGGAGCGTGGAGGAGGAGGGGGCTGCCTGCCTGCAGGTTTAGCTTGCAGCCTGGTAGGTGGAAGCTGCCTCTTCGCGGCCATCTGCACGGGGCTGCTGCAGCGGACGGAGCTTCGGAGCTCACCGCCGTTGCAGACGGCAGCGTGCCTCAGGTTGAGCACGTTTCCTCAACCCGCCGCTACTTCTCTTGTCATCACTCCTCTCAGTTTAGGCCTTGTCTAGACTAGAAAAATATGGAAATGCAGTTCGGGAAAAAATACACCCTTTCCTAGGCCGTACAAAGGCGTGGGCTGCCAAGCCACCTTCTGGCTTGCTCAGTGGGCAAGAGCTGCTCTTCAGGAGAAAACAAGCAGCTGGCTTGGTTGACTGGAGCATAGACAGATGGCAATGTTTTTATTAAAAAAAAATTGATTCAGTCTCAGCTTTGCTTTGTCTGTAGCCAGATAGACTTATTCAGAGAAGACTCTACAGATCTTGGCAAATGGATACCATTCTATATGATTTTTCATTTATAAAATGACCAGGTATCTTTTGTGATTAGTCTTGGGAGTTCAGCTTTCCTTGCACAATCATTCGTTGTGCTGCTTTCTTGGAGACACTCATTGCTGAAAATGTTGATATAAAACCAGCAGGATGTTCCTTTAATTTATTATATGCGCAGCTAGTACTACCGTCCATGACTAGGGTTGAGAATGTATTATGCTTATCACTGCCAGACCTTGACCATTCAGGCTTAAATTTTCCATCCTGGGAAGAATGTCAGCTTAAAAACTCAGTAATTTTTGAGAATGATGGTAGACAAAAATTGCAAAGACTTTTTTTTTTTTTTTTTTCCAAAGGTTTTCAATATTCCTGTGCTTTGAGAGCAGGAACCAAGGTTTGGCATGGGAGAGATCTTTGTATCAGGAGCATGACTTTTGCCATTTCTATTGAAATAAAAATAGCTGGGACAAGTTTTAGGCCTTTGAAAAATGTAGCTTCTGGATTGAAGTAACAATATGCAGACACTCTAAAATGTAGTTTTCCATCTAAAAATGGGAATAATAGTTGTTCTTTATTTCTAGCTTCCTTTGTCTGTCATCCTACATGAAACTGAGAGATCTTTGTGGGATGGATTGTCACAAAGTGCCTAGCAGGATAGGGTAGCAGTACTGTGTTAGCATCATATGAAAACAAATAGTCCTCCCTTAAAAACAACATACTGCAATGCAATAAAATCCACTTTCCAAAATAGGAATTAAGAATTAAAAAATGCTGCTACTTTAGCTACATGTCATTATCCTGAAATAGTACCTAAATTACTCTTTTCCATAGGGAATAATAAATATTTAAGCAACCAACTTCAATCCTTTGGACCAAAATGGAAAAGAATTTTCCATTGTCTTCTGTGATGTTTGACCATGCTCAGGAAGATTTTTCATTAAGCTTAATCACATAATTGATTAAATAAGTAACAAGTGCACTGGCAGATAAGCATTTTCTGTAGTTGGGCCAAGCATCTTAGAATATTACATTAGGTCTTTTAAGGTATTAGCCAAGAGAATCAAAGATGTAATAAAGCCTGAAGTAACTCGACTTCTATTTGAAAAAAAAAACCCATTATTTGCAGTTCAGCATTGTTGAGAAGCCATTAAAACATTAGGCCTTTCCTTAGCCAAACTTAGCAAAAGTTTGTAACATAATTGAGAGTGGGGTGAAACTTTCCTGAGAATGTTTCCAGCTGGGAAGGACTCAGGACAGCATTCCTGACCTGAACCACAGTCTCATCCATTCAAATTTTATGAAGGGTGCACTCAGGGGCACTGCAAACTTTGGGACTTCTGTCAATCACTTTGTTAAATAACAACAAAACCTATCGTTCTTACCCAACCCCTCAGTAATTCATATGCTGTAATTCCTAGTGACCACCAGTCTACAGGGTACGAGTATCCTGGACCTCCATCCATAAAGGCCTGGAACACTTCCGGAGCTAAAACAATAAAACAAATTTTAAAAAAACCCATTATATTAAGGTTAGATTATGGATCATTAATGTTGACAGTTGAAAAATGAATAAGGACACAATTAACTGGAATTAAATACATTTGTAAACACAGCATTTTCAGGATGCAGTTTCAGTGCCTTGGTTCGCCGGCAATGACTGCTTCTGTACAACAAAGGGTGTGCTGGTTTGCGCGTTTGGTTGCTTTGCTGAGAGGAAAGCTGTGGTGTAACACTGGCTGTGCTGGTCCATCTGCAAATGCAATACTCTCACGTGCTGCTCTACCAAAGCAAGGGTCTCTAAGGATATATCTACACCGGGTTTTGACCAACCACACGGGCAATGCTGAGCTGAGGGTTATACCACATCTTTTGCTGCAGGATCGCCACGTTTCGCCCAATGCTGAGCAGAGCTGGAGGCAGGAGAACAGTCAAGACAGCCCAGAACTTGACCCAGCTCTCAAATCAAACCCCATACTTTATCATCTGCATTATGTGCTTCTGGGGAGCCTTCACGGGTTAGGGTTTTTCAAAAGCCAGTAATTTTATATATTAATTCCTACCTGGCCCATCTGGGTTTTGTGTTATCTGACTAAAACAAAGTAATTGGATGGGAATTCCTGAACTGTCACTTGGAATATTTAGAGTAAAACACAAACATTTTATGGGACAAATATTTGCAAGCAAGGTGATTCTTTGTGTTTGATGGAAGTGTTGGGCATGGTAAATCTCAACCTTATTCTACACTTGACTAGAATTAATCAAAAGGGATTTACAAGTGTTCAGATAGAGAATGCTAATTCAGTCCAAATCCTGACACTGACTGTATGTTGTGAGAAACTCTGTCATGACTGGAAATAAACGCACTGTCAATAAAGTAATGAATTCCATAAAAATAATTATCGGGGGGGGGAGATCTTTTCAAAACAAGGATACAGCTGGCTAATTTCAGCAAGAAAGACATAATAAATAATGCCACTGTAGTTTCTTCAGAAAACCATATATAAATAAGACAGGATATGAAATGAAATTAAATGAAATGAAAAGTCAGTCATGCTTTTCTAATTATTTCACAGCAGAATCTCAGTATACTTTGTGAAAACAGCACTTTCCCCGGGGATTTTCTAAACAACACTATCACCAGCCATAACAGACTGCTAGATTGCAATTACCATGTAAACCTCTCCTGGCCACAATACTGAGTCTAATGTACCACATTACCACCTGATTACCATCACATCACTTTCTAATGGGCATACTGCAATGAATAATGTAACCTGGTCACACTTACTTCTGACTGGCAGTTTGGGATTTAACTATGGTATTTAAAGAAGCACCTTTAATTAAAGGAAAGGCATTCCTTTCAGAGGAGTTATTGCAGTCCTTGCCTCATTATGGATGGCAAACTAACAAAACCTCTAAATAGGATTGGTAGGAGAACTGCAGGCACCTAAATACACATTATTCCCAGAATATATGTGTTTGGAGAACAGCTGAACAGTGGATCTCTGGCATAGTTAAGCTTGTTCTGCGATCCAGTATGGCATGAATTAACAGTGCCATAAAAGTCATGACACTGAGTTAGCTCTGTCTCACCTCCAGATAATACAGCTTCACTTGGCACGCTATATCTTCAGATGCACTTCAGATCTTGTTTCCATGTTGCTGGGGATCTGTGTAGACACGACTTATATGTGTATGGTCTATCAAATAGATAGATGCTAAGAGGATAGGCAGGATTATTTTGTGTTACTTCAGTGCATCAATGCACCTAAATTGCACATCAGGCACCAAAGTCATATTTTGAGTATCACCATAAGCACCTTGTAGTGAAGGTTTGCTTTATTTATCCATATTCGTTATGGGTTTTGCCTACTATGCCTAGATGATGTATAATATCTCACTACAGAAAATAGCCTTTGTGGACTTTTTACTCAGCTGTATAGGTATACTATTGCTTTCACTCTTTCTTTTATATCTTTAACATTGTAGTAATGCGGCGGATCACTATCTGATTTCTGTGGGGTAGAGATGAAAGTACTTTATTGATGTAACCTACAACATTGCCAGAATGGTGCAGCTGTTCTGCTAATTCAGTGACTGAGTTAGCCACTTTTATTTTATATTCTTGTTCTAAAAGCTTCAAGCTCAACTCATCCCACATTAAGCAGATCAGCAGAAAATGCTTTCTTTTGCTGACTGGCCCTGGTGTTTTGAAGCTCTGTTTTCTCACCTTAAGCTGATGGCATCCTTAGATCAGAAAATGGGCAGTTAGGCTCCTGATTTTTAAAACAGCTAGCCCCTTTCCCCCTGCTGTAGCAGTATGGTTTGCAGTCCAGCTGGACTGCCTCTCTGCCTTCAGCCAGCTCCAGTGAAGCGGTTGTAGGCACCTGCTTCGCAAGATGTTGGGGGGACTGACAGAAAGTGCAATATGATCTACAGTATCCTATGTACAAGTTTTTTCTCTGGGTGAAATCTCAATCCTGCTGAAGCCCAAAGACCCTTTCCCCAGTTTGGCAAGGCTGTTAAACAACAACCTCACACCAAGCTTGTGCTTAATGTGTCTAAAAGCCTTTTTGACCTGAGATGTTAGGTGCAAACGAAGGCCTCCAGGCTGTATGGCAGACTTCTGGAGTTTGCCTGCTCATTCAGAAACATAGCAACATTTTACACAAAGACAAGAGATCCTCCAAGTGATGAGGTTAGCCAAGCTCTGAAGAACTAGAGCTGTGAAATATAGAACAGAACATTAGGTTCTGCTGTAAGAAATAACTATGTCAGGAGAACTATTTCAGAGTACAAACCGGCTAGGATAAAAGCAAATAAAAAAATCTGAAAGGGAATTTAAAATTCTACATTGATATTCTTTAGGATTGTTATTGAAATAGACTACCTGTAATCTTTTAAAATTTGACTTTGGTATCAGGCTCAGCTTGGATAGCAGTCCTGCAGCCTGCTGTGGGTAGGTTCTTCCAAAGGATGACAAGATTTGAGCTTGCCAGCTTGGAGCAAGGGCAACAGCTCTGCCGTGTGCATTCTTTCTGCACACGTCCTCTCTTATCATAACAGATTTAAGAGAAGAAGAATACATGCATCTTTTATGCCCGTGCATCTACCTAAATGCAAGGATTCTGCCTGCAAAAGTTCATTCATGTGAACAAAACTGAGAAAGTGCATGTAAGAACAAGAGTTTCAGATCTTTTTCCTCAAGCAATTTCTACTGAACAAAGGCTTTTCAGGAAAATATGTGATTTTAATACTGTGTCTGATCCTGCAAATTCTTTTGGCCGAAGCCTGTAGTTACTATCACATGCAGTTAGAGGGAAGGCAGTAGAAGTTTGCATGGTGGAAGCACAGCTTTTAAACAGTGAAGCTAAATCAAGTAATAGCAATTCTAGCTGCAAGAGTGAATTCAAAGACAAGTGGGGAAGTGATGCAATTGGTGGGTCTTAGAGGTCCTCAGAGCTCTCCATGAAATAACACCTTTGACACGATGGACAACTGCTTTACTAGAGCTGCCCATAAGAGCGCCTTCAACAGCCGTAACCTGGTCCAGCCTCACCGCTCACCCTGCTTGGAGCAGGAGGTTGGACCAGAGACTCCCGAGGCCCCGGCTAACATAATCACCTACAGTCCTGCCATGCTAATGAAGCTCAAGCAACCACTTTCTCACAGCACATCTGGGTGGGGTGATGAAGGAGTCTAAGGTCAGAAGTCTCAATGGGACCTTTACAGCCTCAGCAGTCATCATGCACGGCATGGGCTCTTCACCTCCACTCAGACACCTGGAAAACCTGGCACCCAAAGTACTGGGGACTTTTGAAAGTCTAGATCTCAGAAGCAATGTAGTCTTTTGGTTTGGGGAATTACTCTTCATGCGTGGCAGAAGTGTGATCCAACACCCTTCATGCAAGGCGTTGGTAATTACAAGGACAGCATTTCAAAATTAATACCATTCCAAGCTGGGACATCTGTGCTAATTTTAACAGGGCAAGCAATAAAATCAGGAATGTTTCTGTGTCTTGCGTGGTAATGAGTAAATGCACATATTTAACTCAGCAACTCGCCATGCTGAAAATCCTCCAATTGTTTTTTTCTTTTCTACATCTATATTTTTTCGTAATAATGTATTTCCATGCTTTGACTGTTTATCTGCTTTGCTTTCTTGAGAAATGACATAAAATGAACCCACCTTTGTGCCGCCTTAAGTGTGCTTCAGTGCATTCCTTGGTTGTCCCTACTGCGTATTTCAAGTTAATGGGTTTTTTTTCCAACTAATAATTTAAAATAAATCTTTTTCAGAGCTCTACCTTTTGATGCTTTTGTACTGTATCTTTCTAGCAATACCATATCATTGCAGACTGTAGGAAGTAAATAAATGGTTATTTCTCTTCAAAATAAAACCATACAGGAGAACAGCTAACAAAAAATTGAACATGAAAGCAAATCTAGTGGGTCTGCATCCATCTCAGAAGCAGTGGCTTAGTGGGATATCCATACTCCTGTTCTGTGGGTTTAGCCGTACTTGGAGCTAATAATTTTGTGAAATAGAGAGTAATTTCTGACAAATCAGTTCATATATATAACTACTCACTGCAATTGTCATAACAGTGAAATGATCTACAGTGTAAATGACGTAGGGGATGCATCTCATATTGTATGCATATTTCTCTGTAAAAAAAATAAACTACAAAACTGAAGTTTTACTTAACTGGTTGTTAAATATGTACGCCGTTTGTGGAAGATTACCAGTATCTAACAACATGATTCGTGAGCTTGAAATAAAAGAGAATATCAATGTAAGTGCGAATAACACTGAACCCAATTTTCACTATTTTTCCCTACTGTAAACCAGCATTTTGTACATAGGAAATAATGCTTTTAAGTAGGGTTTTTAAAAATATGCTGAGTGTTCATAGGTATGTCTTGACTCCATAGTTAAACTGTAAGTGCTCCAGGTCTCTGAAATTCAGGCCATTTTGATTTGGTGCCCAACAGTGACTTTGAAAATCCTGTCCATGATAAAATAATCAATTTAAGATCTCTCACTTGGAATGGTTGGCACAAAGAACAGCTGTTATTATTTTTGATGGAGCATACTGGTTTAGAGCATACTGGTTTAATCATAAAGATAATTCATCAGACTAAATCATAACATGAAGGCTTGGAGCTGCTCTGATATGAGTCCTAAATAGCATAATGTGTCATTTCTTTTCTGATGAACTGATTTAAGTTCCACTTCCTTAGCAAGAAGCTAATCAAAGAGTGCCTGGTGTACTTGCCGACCACTACCCGGGAGACTGCCAAGTGTTGATTAAGACGCTTACAGAGCTAATACTTACTTTGAAGCATTGCTGACTTCCATAGGCTGCTTTGAAACTTTGTAAAATTGGTGTGAGAAAGAAAGTGAAGTGAGATGAATGCATTAGACCCTTCTTCAAGCGGCCTTTACTACATACTAACAAATCAGTCTATTTA
The DNA here is from genome assembly GCA_035590195.1 of Aviceda cuculoides. Classification (NCBI taxonomy): domain Eukaryota; kingdom Metazoa; phylum Chordata; class Aves; order Accipitriformes; family Accipitridae; genus Aviceda; species Aviceda cuculoides. Next base: position 34,366,192 of record JAVJGG010000054.1, on the reverse strand, counting down.
AGCAATAACTTGCAAGTGAGTCTTGCAAGATGAATTAGCTGTAAGCAGCTGATTGTCCATGCATAGCTAAATGTTGCCAATGAGACCTGGTCATTAATTCCTACAAAATGCCCCATGCCAGTGTTATTAACATGGCAAACTGAAAATAAAATAAAAAATAAAGCCATAGTGGTTTGGCCTCAATTGTTTTGAATTGTTCAGTAGGCATGCCCAAAACACTTCTCAAGAATGAAAACCCTGACATTAGTCATCCAGTTGGCTAGCTAGAGCTCTCTGTAGTCTATCTGCATCTCAGCAGAGACCCTATGTGTCAGTAAGGGGAATCAGAGGTTTGTAGCATACAGCGGGGGTTGCAAAGCAATACACTCTGCCGTAATCATCATAGTAAAACATACCTCAGTGGCACAGGTTTTATTGTAATGCCTGAGATTTCATAGATAAGAAAATAGATTCCAGTGTCATTAACTGAGGTTCAGCATGATACCATGCTGCCAGATATCACTCTCCTTCCTCATATTAATCCCTGGTCTTGGGAAAAAAAAAAAAAATATATATATATATATAAATGGATATATACATATATATACGATGCACACAGCATAAACAGTAATTTGACTGACTAGCACAGTATAAGCTGTTAAAAGCTTAGAACCTTCCAAATTTTAAACGTGTGAATGACTTGATGTATGTAACACATTCATGTTTTCACCTTGCTGAATCACGCTTAATGGATGACAGATTGAGTTGAATACAAAATGAACTTGATTTTTTAAATAATATTCCACGAACCTTGGACTGAGACAGTTCAGTGACATATTAACTGCTTTCTCAGCATTGTGACGAGAAAACATTAATTTTCACTTTCCTCTGAAAAGTAAATTCAGAGGTCAGTAATTCTTCGAGGTCATAGTTTAAATAGAAAACAGAAATCAAACTACAGTGATGACAAGTGATCTTCTATTTAGAGTAGAAGCTGTTTTAAGAGCAAAACTGAAGAAAACAACTTCCCTCTTCCTGAATGTAAACATGGACTTGGTAAACGATCAATTTACCTCCTAGTGTTTACTTTCTCATGTGCTAAAAGGGTCTGAATTATAACGGACAGCTTTCTGACTCATAACTTTAGACTAGCCAACTGCTAAATTCTATTGTATAAGGCAAAGTGCTGCTTAAAGCCTGACCATGCTGGGCTAGCAATTTTCTAGTGTGAGGTCCAGACTTTTTACAGCACTGTAACTGATTTTGTACCATTATTCACATTATACACCTCAGTAGTTTTAATATTCATATTTAATGCAATTATTCAATCAAAGCAAATATTTTAGTTACCATTACCTGAACACAGATAGTGCATTTAGAATGCTTTATTAGTTTGCCATATGGCTATACAACCTCTCCCGCCCTTACTCAGAGTGCTGTCCTCATAAAACCCTCTGCATTACTCAACCACTGAACAGAACCCACTTCTTGCTCTTGTGTTTGCACAGAGAAGCCCTTACTGGTTGAACATCCGGCTCAATCTCAGAGAAACAACCTCAAGTTCCTAGCCCCATTGAAAGAAAGCCCAGCAGCAATGAATGTGCCATGGTCTCCTGCTACTGAATATGAAATTATACAGAAGTACCTTCCTTACACCATCCAAAAGCTCACAGTGGCTGCAATGCCAGGTTTTTTAGCAATTTGTTGAAGGGATTGTGTCCAAAAAAAATCCATTTACTATTTGGAAGATTGGCCTGGTGTATGGACAGCAGCCATTCTACCCCCGTGCTGAACTTAACTGGTCTGGATAACCAGGGATTCACAGGACAGACTGTGTACCTGACACATCAGAATGACTATTACGTACGCCTGCCTCACATACTCCTACCAGGTTAGCAAATGTCTTTGCATCAGTTTATGCACGCAAAAACCTGGGCGAGTTGTGTGGCTTGACCGAAGAAGGGGAGTTATCGAGGGGGCAGGAACGCCCGGCTGGGTTGCTGGAAGTCCCAGCTTGCTGCCCCGTCTGCCACTGCGGCTGGAGGTCTCTTCCCCCTCAGCTCTGCCTGCAGAGCTCCGCATCGGATCAGGCCCTTTCAGGCAGGTTCAAAAAAAAAAAAGCCCAAACGAAACTACCTCTTGAACTCAGTGTGGGGTTTTTTTGACTGAAATAGTCAAAGAAATGGTAGCAGGTCAGAAAGCACAGAGAAGTGAAAAGCAGCTGGAGACAGTAACTTCTTGCCTGATCTCCTGAAGGTTTTTCAGCTGCTTGTGTGCCTACTTATGAATGTCAAAGCAGAACCGTAACCTGAATACCCACTCACAGCTCAGTGCTTAATCCCCTCAGACACGGTGCTCCTAGTGCATGCTGAAAACCCCATCAGTATGGTGAGTAATTATTTCAGCACCTCAAAGCCTCACACGTCCACACTCGGTTCTTGCTTATCAGGACAAACACAAGCCTCCCAGCTCATCCTGGCATCATGGTATTTCCCTGGGATCAAAAGGGCAAGTAGTGACATCACCAGTGAAACTCTGTAGATGGGCAGTCAAACCCTCGGTAGGAAAAGAGTGGGATTTTTAAAAAAACTAAACACTGCCTTAACTGCACTCAAAAAGCAACAAGCTGCAAAACACTATTTAATTTCAGAGCACTGTTTAGTATGAGCGCAAGGAAGACCAAGGTTGAACACTTTTGAAAACCCAACTCCAAATTTGCCTCTGCCATATTGTAACTACCTTAGGAACAAATTTAGCTCTGCAGGATATTTTAATTTACCTGTAAGGTTGATATTGGGACATCCACTAGCTTTCCTCTGACTCCAGTGGTATTCCCACACAATATTAATTAATAAATATGAATGACTCATACATTTTAGAAGTTCAGTGGACCTCTGTAAATCCACACTCCTCTGGTAATCACAGGCGTACAGCCATTCTTCACCACGACAGCAACCTATGAAAGCAGCTGTGAAAATCTGAGATAACAAGCCTGTAGGATAGGAAAGGGGTAGCTGAAACATTTCATGTAATTTACAGCTCATTTTATTGGCTTTGGATTTTTGTCAAGTGTATTGATATTGTAAAATGTATTTTATTGGTTTGATTCGAAGTAAAGTCACAATGCATTATTTAGATAGCTTCAACCTCTGCTGAAGAAAACCACGAAGCCTCTACCTAACTCCCTAACCTTCCTACCACAAGAAATAGAAAAAATACCCAAACAAACCCTAAAGCCCCAAAATGTATAACCTGTAAATGGAAAGTCTTTGCAACACTCACAAATAATATACGGATGTATGGAAACTGATCATTCAAAAAGGAAACATTTCAGTGAGTAAAAAGCATGTGCCATAGGACTCAAACACATCTAAATTATACCAGAACAAGGAATAAACGAAAGGCAATATCTGTAATATTTTCTAGCTATATTTTAGTATTTAATATTTTGTTTAGTAGCTGACCAACCTGTTGCAAGGGGAAAGGACCATACTGCAAATGGGTGCCCAGCACAGAGTGTACTCTCTGACAAGCATATTTCTTGCAGCCTGTATGAGGGGCTGATATAAGAAACACCTCTTTCTTTTCACTCATAAAGATGGAACAGTGTTGAAAATGGCAAACACTTACACAAGTGCTTCCAGCCAGGCTAAGGCACGCTTTCTTTAAAGACAAGAGGCCTACTGAAGAGCCTTCAGCAGGATGAAAGTGCCACAGCTGAACATCCCAGGCACAGGCTGCGGCCAGGGACCCTGTCCTGCCCTGCACTGGCGTTCCTGGTTGGCATCCCGACGCAGAGCGGAGGGGGGTCCCCCACAAGCGCTCCTGTTCGTTTGCTGGCAGCAGGCATGCCTGCCCAAAGCCGTCTGGGTCTCAAAGGACATTTTGCATTCCTTGCCGGCATAGGATGACAGCCTGAAAACTTATGAGTATTCAAAGGGCTATTCCTACAATAAAGCCTTTGACAGCAGCCTTAGTCACAGGTGCTGCAGAAAGTTTGAGCAGTGAATTTTTAATGATAAAACCAGGCGCGGGTGACACACAAGTTCCCTAAACCGGCCTCCGGCACACGCTGTATTTCACAGCTGCAGCCGTCTGAACAGTACGAGACAGGAACTCTGAAGACCACCGAACACTAAGAAGTTGATTTCACTTCACTATTTCAGGCCAATGGCTTTGAGAAATAAAACTGCAGAAGCAGCTGGAAGTAGCTTTTCTCACCAGGCTGTTGGCCTCGTTCCTTTCAGATTCACCATTGTCCATATTTTTGCTGCCTATGTGTGGCAGGTATTATTTCACTTCTCTGAATGAATCAGCTGGGAAGGGAGAACGCAGAGAAATTACCAGGGTTTCTGAAGAAACATTCAGGTTCAGATACATTGCATTCTGCATAACCATTTAATAAGTAGGGAAATAGGCAGGGAAAATTTCAGGCTGAGAAAGACTTAGGGGCAAGAAGGCTAATGTGAAGTGGGATTAAGCAAAGGCTGCGGGAGCTGACTCACACCATGTTTAGCATTGCAAGATAGGTATCTTAATCAGAACAGCTAGTGTGTTTTTACAACACAATATCAATTCACAGCGTTTTTTCCTGGATACCAGTTTTATGCAGTCATGCTGCATGTGAGCAAATCGCTCCCCAGCAATTTTTCAGCCTATTTCAATCAGATTTTGAACAGGAATGAAGGTTTTAGAAATAACATTTTTCTGTTTATTTCCTTAAATTGGCCATAGGAAGAAGTGAGAAATCCTGTAAGTATCTCTACTAAGGGAAAGGCTGGAGGGAGCCTTCATATCTGAATAAACGTAACAGAATCCACATGAGATAAACTTTATAAACCTCCAAGAGGGGGCAAAAGCTTTCGTGTTATCACATACCTTCATCATCATGAAAACCAGCATAACATAAGGCATGTCTTACAGGAATCTTGCTCAAAGGTGATTTTGTCTTGTTAAAGTGTGGTTTAAATTCCTGGTAATGAGAACTTATTACCAACCATAAATCCAACAACCCCAATTCTTTTTGTCTTATTGTCTAAATGGCTTAGGTGAAGCCACATGGAAAGGCACTGATATAGCCATAAATTCAGAAATCATACGGACTTAAATAACTGTCAGGAACAACCCCAAAACTTTTTTAATTTGTGCACTGCAACTGAAAAGTCTTTGTAGCATTTTACTAAAGTTATGATTCTTCATAAAATTAAATGTGTAAAATAAAAGAGGAAAGGAAGTGAAACCTTAGAAGAAAAAGCAGCACCAATGAGCATCTGGCCATATCTGTCAAACTTAATATTTGAGGATTGCTGAAGCTTTGCTACCCAAGCTGTGCCACAGAGAATCCTCACCCATCACTTTTCACCTGAAACGGAGGATTTTTACAGCTCTAAAAGCTTTCCTGCCTTCTTACAGCTCCAAATAAATGCAGGGATTACTCTTTTGACTCTTTCTGAGTAGCAAAGACTGCACTTGTGGCTTTTGCAGTACTTTTGCATTTCCAAGAGGTGAGGAAGGTGCACTGGAGAGAAAGTAAGCTGGTAGATGGTCCATAGTCTTTTCATAAAGGGAAAGAGCATTTTTCTCGTACTGTTTCTTCTTGTTGTGAGTTTGTTGGATATGAGGGAGACCTGATGTGTGGGGAGGAGGCTTCGGGGTAGAACAGCTCCATGAGCTAAGGTGAACCAAGACAACCGTTCATTAGCATGCAAAGGTAAAATCTTGTCCCCATCTCCCGTCTTCCCCCTGCTCCAGGTCTATGGTTTACCTCCTTCTGTGGGTCAGCTTGGGCTCTCACAGGAACCCTCTAGGAGCTCATTTAGCTCTCTGGGAAGGCAAAGAGGCTCAGATGTCTATGGCACTCCAGATTTAGGGCAGAGAAATTATTTGCCATGGTGTTAAGCTGAGGAGTGATTACAAAACAATAAGGCTGTAAAAGGACATAATCTATCCTGATGATTAGTATTTTCCTATTAAATGCAAGGACTTCAGCATTTTCTAGCAAATGGAGAGTACCATGGAGAGGGACATAAGTGAGTTTAAGCAGGGTGGACTGGACTTTAGCATTTCTGCGCTAAATGAAGAATAAATAGATGTTTTCTAAGATGAATCTCAGCATTTCCTTCCTTGTGCCACTTCTTGGCAAATGTCAGCTACACAAAGAACAAGTTACTCCTCCTCATGGGGATGGATGGTTGGAATTCCAAAAGGACTGGGCCATTTTTCATAATTTTAACCTTAAAATACCAAATCATGGTACTTATCACTTGCTACAGATTTTTGTGCTTTCTGTTGTTAAAAGCTAGTTTTTTTCCTGTGAGAATAGCCTGCCAATAGAGATCACTAATGAACAAAGAAGGTGGTGGTCCACCAATATGTGCAGATGGTCTGAAAGATGTTCCAAAGGACACTAAGCTTCCTGTTAACTCTCAGCAAAATATTTGAAGAATACTCACATACATTTTTATACAGCTGTTTTAACTAATCTGCTTCTGATCATTAGCTGCCAGATGATCTCTTTGTTACACACATTCACACTATGACAGACAAATGCTAAAATGTTAACTCTTCCCTAAGCAAGTATTCAGCTTTTTTCTGCTTTCATAATAATTATGCTTTCTAATGTAATAACTGTGCAACTGCTTCAAGATTAAAAATGTAAGGCCATCAGTTATTTAATGGACTCCCAAATTAAATGTCAGAAAAGACTCTATTGGTATGTCTGCTGTCATCATCACAATTAAATATGGAAAATGTGTATTCTGAACTTGTTTGAGCTCCAGCAAAATGGCTGTTCTTCAAGGGTTTTTTTGAATAATCTGTGTAATAAGAATTTGCACATCTATATGACAATGGCTACTAGAAGATTCTAGGTAGCTATTTACACAGAATGTGTGAGCTCTGAGAAATAAGCTTCTCACAGAAATGCAAAACTATCATATAAAAAATGTTGGAATCTTTTAACATTTCAGTAATTTCAGTTAGAAGGGCACTTCTGTGAATGCAATTAGTTTCACATGTCAGTTGTACAGCTATTTGTCTGTATGTGTTGAGAGGAGGCCAAATTACTTGTAGACAAAAGAATGCTTTTTTTCCTGAGTTTTTGTTGTTTTGTGGTGTGTTTTTGTGGTTTTTTTTTTTTTCATAAATAAATGTACCACATATTGGCAAAAATGCTCAAGCAAGTTCTTTTTAAACTAAAGCTGTTAGTGTAAGTGAGGTTGCAGCATCCCTTCCCCTCTCTTTTCACCACAATGAATAGGAACCTGCGGTGCAATATCGAACACTGGGGTACCAGCCCCGAGGGGGAGCTCTGTATGCAGACTTGATGTCCTAATACTCTGTATCCCAAGCCCATGCAGTGTTGGCCAACTCATCTAAGTAGAGACACTGAACTAGACACTCAGCTAAAGCTAAGCAATATGAAATGCTGAGAAAATGTTAATCTAAAAATCTCATTCCTCTGCATAACTTAAGTGCATGAGTCAGGACTACATAAAATGTTTCTTGGTCTGTTTTGAGCACATTTATAAGAGTAAGCTAACCGGCGTCAGGTCAGTGCACTGGTCCTGAGCCCAAGCGGCACAGTGCGGCCACACACATGCTATTGTATCCTATTAAATGCCGAAACAGGACAGCTATGCGCAACCTGCTCAGGGGCAATAGACCCCAGCCCCTGCTAACTGTTGGTTCATGACAAAATCACATCATATCTGAAAATAGGACTCTGCTCCAGTGCCTGGGACTGCTCTGACACAGCCTCATAGCTGATAGGGAAGCACCCTGCAGATGCCTGCCTGCTTCACATGAAGGTTGGTACAGTGCTCTTTGTGCCCTGAAAAACTTAAGCGTTAATTCCTGTTTCTCGGGCACATGCTTTTACTCCTATGCTAATATGCAGAAGTGTGGGAACACAGTGGCCTTTGGTTCCCCAAATAACATTTTCAGAATATGATTGTTTACCAATATTTTACTACTGTGTTAGATGTGTTCTGAGCATGTCTGCTAGAGAAAGTCTCTTGGAGACACACATATCTCAGTATGGTTTCCAGAACCCAAGTATGTGTTGTCTTAAGCTACTCATCTCCTCAGGCAATGACAATTCTGTATACAGACAGAATTAAAACAGCAGATGCGTAGGAAGCCACAAATAGGACAAACCACACATGTTCTTAGTCGCGGAGCTGTAGCCTAACATTGGTGGGAGAAATTACCTTCAGGAGATGCCCTCTGTCCTTCAGCTTTAGGGGAAGTTTGAATTATTAACTTAGCCAAGATACTTAACTTTTAGACACATGAGGACAGGTGAACTGAATTTTGCTCTCACATCCTTCAGTCTATACATGCATTTAGAAATACATAACTAAAACATATAAAATGCCCCTAAAAGCCATGGGGCAAGCACTTAAGTGGTTAGTTACATAGAACTCTATAGCTTTAAACAGACACATTTTTGAGGAACTCGGCATAGCAAAGCAATTAAGGGTGTGCCTAAATACCTTTAAATTGACATTACATGTTCTCCGTTACATCACAGCCACAGTGGTGCAAATATAAACATGTATTCTTGTCTCCAGATGTGGGCGGTTGCAGGAAGTAACACAATTTAAATTTTTTTGAATTTGCTTCACAAAACCAAACTGAACCCGACTAGAAGCAGCGTAGAGACCAAGCTCCCACCCAAACCCTCCATCTCCAATGTTTTTCATTGCTAACACATATATACTGTCAAAAAAAGAAGTTGATCACATTTATTGTATGCTTTTACAACTTAAAATCCTTTCAATATATCATTAGTCAACCTTAATGTGTAACTTTTCTTACATTTTTAAATGGTCTTGAAAACTTACCCATATAGGGTTTTGTGCCAGCCATAGAAGAAGCTTTTTCTGAGCCTTTCACTATGGTTGCTATGTTAAAGTCAGTGATATGAACATGTCCTGCAATTACACAAAGTAAAAACAGGAGTTAAAATAGCACATCATAAAAATATTCCTCCTTTTGTTTAACATTTAAGCGATAACGGAAAGAAATTAAATTGGAAGGATCCATAACAATCCATAGAAACTTACTATTAAATGTTACTCATAACTAGAAAAATCATACAGGCAGCAAAGCGATGGAATACTTTTCTTGTGTGGCTGCATCCACTATCTGCAACGCTGAACTTTTTTTGCTGGTTACCCCTGAACCTTTTCCTGCCATGACCATTAAGGACAGTAACTGTCTTCTCAGAGCAGTAGCATACAGGAGTAGCATATGAAGCTACACGTGAAATCTCCCTCTCCTTATCTGCAGCTAGAGCCATCCCTCACAAGCTCAGGTGCTCGTGACACCTGTCTGCTATCAATCCACTTCAGGTTACCATCAGCCTGGCTTTTTCTGAGTCTCCTCAGGGCAAAAAGGGAGTCAAGAAGAAAATGGGTATCTTTATCGTACAATAACTAGAAAATTAAATCCATGGTAGCAGAAGAGTGTGTATGTAACAGCAGCAGGTCCCAAATGATTACTCATTTGACAGCGGGTTGCAAGATGAAAGATAAGTGACAGAAGTCAGCCTGGGGACTTGCTGCCTGACCAGCCAGACAGCTGACTTAAACTGAACTAATCAGGCTGGATGGCCCAAACCTGCTGTCATTACTTTTTTCCTGGGGTAGTTTATGATAAGCATAGGTTAAATTGCTCCGCAACAGTGAAGCAATAGTTGTTAATCCTGGTTTGCCATAGGGAGGTAAACTGAATATAAATCCAACCTGAAAATCTGCAGACTTTTAATTTGATAAATCTGCTGTTGGGTTTTGCGTCCCCGCATAAGGACTAGTTTTGTATTGTGAAGTGATGCAGATACTGTGCTTGCTGTGATTATATCCGGCAATGCCATTGTGGAGGACAGAGTATAGGGAAAGGTACTCCCTTCCCTGGCTTAGCCTTGTGCTCAGATGAGGATTAATACATCATGTGTTGAACTACAGTCTGAGGTGATAGGTTCCTGTGATTTTTTTTTTTTTTTTATCAAGATCTCAACCTCATTCAGTCTACAGAATGGAGCAGGCTTTGGGCATGATGCAGTTATTAAGCGAGGGACATTGTTATCATGTTTGCTGCCAGAGATGAAACGAGTGTAACAAATGACTGATGTTGAATGTTACCGTGATGTCTGATGGAGGAGCAGCAGTCTCAACAAAAGATTATGCTGCTTTGGCAGTCTAGCCTAGATCCAGCTCAAAGTCCACAGGAAATGTATCTGCCAACCTCTAGCAGGTCTGCAGCCATACATGTGTGAATTGAAATTCTCTGAGGCCCCTAATTTGGCCAGATTTGAGCTGCTTTTGAAGGGAAAAAGCAAGGCACATCCCACTGCTAAACTTAAAGCTATTTCTCCAAATGGAAGACACTGTAGAAGTTTTCAATGAAATGGTGTGCATGCTTTTTGCATTTTTCTCAGAAAAACTGCTTACATTTTATTGACACTTTCTTCCTAAGTCACCCAGCCCAGGAAGACATCTGCACATGGCAGATAAAAACTGTGAGCAGATGAAAGCAATCACTTTATGAGGGGCAGGAGATGTTAAGCTGGCATAACAAGAATTAGTGTTTACAGCCCAGCCTGCCATCAGGTTTCAAGGTGGTATTCCTCTTCCTGGTGGCTGGAGCATAGCATGTTTGCAGTTTATTTCTGCAATAATAAAGCACCATGGCAGAAGCCTTCTTGAAAATGATAACTGAACCACATACAGTCATGCCCTGGCAGTAGTTTTAAGCAATTCCATGTACACTGTAGAATGAAAAGCTGGAAGGATCTCAGCAGACTAATACTTTCTCTTTTTTTGACAGATAAATATAAAGTTCTGTCATTTATATTACAGCATTGTAAGTGATGCTCCCTATTAAAGTGCCAGCATGATAGTCTGTTGCAAAACACCTATCGCATAATATCCATTCAGACTGATCCAAATAGTTGATTTGCAATGAAAATTGCCTTTCCTGCAGTGCATTGTTTTCTCTCCCTTTTATTAATTTTTTTTTTTTTAACAAAACCAAAATAGCACACGTGAAATGTTGTGTATACACTGGTTGATGTGTTTTGTTAAAAATGCCTTTCTGCAAGGTAAGGGATGGATTGGGAAGCTAGGTCCTGCATAGCATCCTGCTGCAATGGGCAGCTCCTGTACATGTAGCCGGGCACAGCAGAGCCACGTCTGTACCGCTGGAAAAACTCCACCTTTGCTCTTCCCCATCACAGGCCCCCACCATGGCCCATGGGCTGCCTGCCAGCAGCCTTTGCCTGTTGCTTAGAGGGCTGCTAACCGGCTCTGGAGGGAAAGCAAGGTATCCCGTAGGGAGATGATGGCTGTGCTGCCGCAGGGAGCTGGTGGGAGCTGGGGGCATGGAGAGAGGCTGTGTCCGGGATGGAATCAGGTGGGGAGAGAACCCCCATGCCAGTCGGCAGTGGAGGAGGGCTGGAGGGATGTCAAAGCAGAGCTCTACCTGCCTGTGCACACCACTGAATAGTTTCAACTCTTCTAAGCCTAGTGACTTGTTTTGTTTGGGGTTTTTTTAAAGTTTTTCATTCCTGGCGTGAATATTTCGAGAGACAGTTAGACCCCTATTCTCTACAGGAGTCTTTCTAACCAGCCTCTAAGACATCTTGTTACTGCAACTCGCATATAGGAAAAGGAACTGTTGCTATTGCTGCAGCAAATATGGTGGGATACTAGCTACTTCATACTGTTTCCAAAATTCATGGGAACATTTTCCCATCTGACCTTCACACCTTGTACTTGCCCTCCCTTTCTGGATATTCTTGTGAACAACTAAATGTCAGAACCGTCTGTACCCTGGCTGCCTTCTCAGGTGTCAGGTACAGTATTGAGCTAAGCAGTATGTCAGTGCCACTTGGGTTTAGCTTTTAAGAGCTGTAAAGCAGAACAGTGCACAACAGATTCAGCAGTACCTCACTAAGTTGAAGTATCACAGGGAAAAAACACATTGCTTAATCCCCATGGCTGCATGACCCCCTGTGATAATAAGATGATGGTGGAGAAAAGGGAAGAAAAGGCAAATGACCACATTCCTCTGGGTCTCTGCAGAGTGGCTTTTTCAAATCATCCTAGACTGAACAGATTTCATGTATGCCAACATGTACATTGCAAGCAGAAAGTATCTCAGTGGAAGTTGTTTCAAAAATTGCATTCCTCCAGTCAACTTCCAGTTAAGCCTTTAACACAGAAAATTTGTAAGTTAATACCTACAGCACAGTGTATGACTTTGAGAAGCTTTATGCATGCACTTCAGAAGTGCTGTGTGGCTTTTATGCCTCACTTTTCCACATGGCCTGGAATCCTAGTATATGAGGTAAACAGCAAATGATCTTTGTTTGGACTATTATTTAATTTTCGAACAAATCATAATGACAGTTAAAACAAGTCCTGAAAGGTGGCTGAGGCTGTCTGACTAACATTTAGCAGAAAAAAATGTACATGACTTCAGACTTCATTGAATTTCTCAGAGTCTGAAACCGAAGGAGTGAATATGAGGGCAGGGACGAGAAATACCAGTCTGGAGTTAATGCCATTGAATCAATGTGCATCAGCGCTGATGGGAAATCTCAACACAGTAACATTTTGGAGCAAATTCATATCTGGTCTGCCCTCAGAAGGTCAAACCCTATGAACAATTTAAAAAGACTCTCTCTGGATTCATCTGTACTATATGCAAGAGCATAAGCTCGTATCCATGTGAACTTGGCATGACTTGGCAGTCTGCCACTTATCATCAGCGAGATTGTTAGAAACCTTATTGTACTGCTATAGATGGGTTCAGTGAGGCTGTGCCTTTCAAAAGGGCAGGCTGTTTAATGGCCATGTAGGCATGTAAAAATTTCAAATTTATTTTCATGTCATAGATAGCTTCAGGTAGATGAATTGTGCTGAGAACATTCATCTTGTTACTCAACATTAGAGGGTTAAATGAGATGCAGTCCCTGAAAATTGTCTGTGGATATGATAAGGACCAGCCCTAGTGCAGACACACCAGGTACATTGTTAGTGGAGACTTTATGTCTCCCTGACATCACCACACAGTAATGATGTTGCCACTTCTGTTGTTCAGAAGTTAATATCAGCGTTCAAATAACTGAATTTACAGGTGGTTTTTTTCATCCTACTTCTCTTTTTAAGACCAAGATTGCTCATTGGCTGCATCTTTCAATTTTGCTGTTAGTTTTCAAATGAGAGCTGAGATTCTCAAGGAGAAAGATTTTTAAGGAAAGCTTTGATGGTCATAAAACAATATAATCATATATAATAAGGCACAGATGAATGCCAGCTTAAATCTGCCTTGCTATCTCATAAGAGAAATGATTACTGAGTAAAATTATCACTAACAGATGCAAAAATCCAGTCTAAAAAACTCCCCAATCCTAATAAAATATAATTCCTGTTAAGTATAAGAGTGAAATATTAGGTCTGTGGTTTTAGTAGGAGAACCACCAGGAAACAGTTCCAAGACTAGAAGTAGGAAGCATTCTGTGCAATTAGTATTGAAGGTAGTACCTTCAAAAAGAACAAACAGGTAGCGAGTCTTCACATAATCGGTGTTTAAGCTAAGGACCGCTTTGCCACAGGATGTTAAGGTTGCTAAAAGTTCCCTCCACTCAAGGAAGCACCACAAAAGACCATGAAAATGACCACTGAAAGTTATTAAATGTGTGGAAACCATACCCAACTCAGGAAATGCCTCAGTCACTAAAGGCTGGAGGTTGGGTGATTGTGTGGGGGAAGTACCACAAAAACTCGTCTCATTTTATATCCTGCTCTGTCATTCACTTTTTGGAGACTCTCTGAGATAAGAAACTCAGCTAGATGGGTCTTTGATCCAATCTGGTTGCTCTTCTGCTCTGAAACTGAAAGCCTGCATCTCAGTAACACTAGCAAGAGAGAGGGGCAAAAGGACTGGAGCAATGCCTTATAAGGAGAAATTTAAAAGGCTGAGACTCTTCAGCTGACAAGAGAGTGCTGAAGGAGTTTTGGAATTTCATGAAGATTGTGACTGCAAGCTATTATTCACCTAATCCTGCAATTCTAGAAGTAGAAGATGTTTTTTTGAAGTAAGAATGTTTCAAAACACATAAAAGAAAACACTTTTCTTTCATGAAGGATGGTGAACTTCTACAACTTGTTACTCCAGGAGGTTGTAGAGGCCAATGTCAGCAGCAGCTTCAGAGAGGCAGTAGACAAACTCATTAACAAAGATTCATCCATATTCTAAACAGACTCTACAGAGATACTCTAATATCCTAATACAAAAATTGTGGGTGATAGGAAGTACTGAAGCATTCGATGACCAAGTGGCAAAGGGCACGCTCCATTAATACTATCTGTTCTTGTCACTGGTTGTGACAGAATACTGGCCAAGGTCTTGGGTCTGAGCTAGCAGGGAGTTCTTCCTCAGTAAATCAAGCAGGGACCTGGCTGGGTCTTATGAAATTGTGTCCTGAAAAACTTGCCTGAGAGGAAATCAAACCCTTGCAAATTTCCTGTAGAGTGTAATAATGGTGTGGTCACTCTGCACAATGCAAAACCTGGATACCAAAGTAGAGCCTCATAATTTCTGCAGAACGACCAGAAATGTTAATATCAATGGTGCTATTGAATAGCTATAGAAATAATGTTATCATCTCTGAAAAAAGGCAATGTACTAATCTGGTTGCCACTGCTTGTTTTTCTGCATTTTATGCATTTGGCATCTCTTTAGACATCATAGCTAATAGATCATGGGAAGATTTAAAGACATTTTTAATTTCTTTGATATTTCAGAAAAAAATACAACACGACCAGACTTGCCAGCTTTCGGTTCTAAATGCCATCACTTCAATTATACTGTTCTAAACCATTAAAACAACAGGAATAGTAGAGGAAGCAGAATACTGTTATTAAGAGAATTCTATAATGGTTTTCTCTGTGCAGTACAATAATAATAGCTCTCCTGAACTATCAGGTAGTCCCTTCAGCTATCACTGGAATAATTCTGTTTCAGATGCATGTTAGCAGAACAGAGCACTACTACTAAATTTAGAGATTAGTGTTAGTCATAAGAGGAAGAGCTTTCTGGGAAAGGTAAGAGGGAAACATAACAAAAGAGTTTTATGGACAGCATTGATTTCCTTAGAGAGTCTGATTCCGGTTCAGAGAGTGAACCCTGAAACTATTCCTACTTTCTCTCCTCAGAGGAGACTCCTCTATGGGATGAAGAATCTCTCCAGGAGACCAGGAGATCATCTTCTGGTAGGGACTGAACACTATTTTAAGCAGCCAATTACCCCATTCTCATGTAGCATTATGCTTCTCATGATCACTAAACATTTATTTCCACTGATGCATCAGCACTTGTGCTCAAGCAGTGTTGAGATGTGGCTTTGCTGAAAAATATATGGGAAAATCCAGGCTTTCTCTGCCAGAATGATTTTGAATATGTTGTATACATTTTCACGTTTTTTTTCTTTGTGAATTAGATCAAACTTTTTTATGGGTTAAGAAAAATCTCCTGTTTTCACTACTTCTGTATTCCTGAGGTATGTTCCCTAAGCCGTACAGATAAATTGTAGTGAAACTAGTTTTAATGAGCAGAAATATCTATAATCTAGGTATATGTTATGAAAGTCAGTCAGTTTAATTGCTTGAAGATGTAAGGCAATGTGAATGGTGTAACACTACAATTTGACTTCAGCCAAAATAGATTTCTACAGTGAGGTCAGAGAAATCTAACTCACTGAGACAAACTATCAGTCCTAAATGTTGTGCATATCCAATTCCATAATACTGTGTGTAAGCACAGTTTGTTTAATGAGCTGTAAGAAAGACCTAGGGGTAAAGTCAAGTGTACAGGAAACTGTTGTGCCATCTTAGAGGCCACAGGCTAAAATAAAGTTCCTTCCTGTGCACCTGGGTAGACTCATGTTAGGTGAGTTTGTTATGCTTCCTCTACATATTTATGTTGCATATATTCAGCACATTCTTCTGTTAAGTGAGATCTGATGATTCCATAAAAATTATGTTACTATGTTGCAACTTAAAGCTTTTATGGGCTTCAAGGATAGCATTCATCTTGCAAAATGTACATCTATAAGGTGGCTAACTATATCATTACTCAAAAATTCTAAGTGTTAGTCACCAAAGAGAAATAGATATTGGTGTATGGTGCAGACATCCAAAATAGATCAGATGATCTAAAGCACTCCTATGTCTTTCAGTAACCTGTAAAAGAAGCCTGTGGTGACAAGCACAGTACAGACACCTGTCCTACTGATGTCACCTCATTTAGTGAGTTGAAGTGTGTGGACCTTTATCCAGGTTGAGAGAATTACATCTCCCAACCACATAAGAGTCTGTGAACCAAGGATCCATGAACTGATTAATTCTGCTGACGAGGTCTATCTGCGAGTGTGGAGAAGCATGGTTGTTTCACCACTTGTCTGCAGGTGTGCTATGAGAGAGCAGTATTCTGCTGCTTTGCAGAAAAGGGGCTATCCATCCCAAAATTTCCAAGCTGACTATGGATAATTTTGTTGCTGAACAGCTCAGAATCGCCAAAAAACTCCTCATTTTGCAGCATATCACTCATTCTGGTAAAGCTTCTCTGCAATACTTGAGCCCCCATAGGAGAGCTCTTGCAAGAGGCTGATTTTGCGCGGTAGTTGACCTTGATGAGGGGCAAGGAGAGATAAGGGCAACCGTACTTCAAAGGCTGTCAATCAGAAATTTAACACACTCATAGTCATTTCATGTTGCCTTTGACATCTTTAATTCACGCAGGACTTAAAGACAAGAGATTTCTATTTCATGCTTATTTGCTGATACTAGTATCTAGGGAACATTAACACTTATGGGTCTGAAACATTAAATTCCTGAAGCTCTAGGTGGTTTAAAACTCCAGCATTATTTAGCTTTGTTGGCTTCCATATTCCCAGGGACAAACTCCAGCTGTTTGCAGTGTTACCTCTCTAATCAACTTTAACTTGTATACCCAGCAGAACTGCAATGGATTTTGAAAGATAATGGTAGCGTTGGCATGATTTAAAGTTCATATTTTCACAAAGATTAACTGCTTTTAATCAATTTCTGAGATGAACAAAGCACAAGACTTTCCCACAGTAGAAAACACACATCTCCTTTTTCCATTTCCTGTATGTATTTCTGTGGTGATACAGGGTTAATGCCTTCTTTACCTGTATTTTCTCTTGTTCTTCCTATGAATAGTTGCAAAAAGGTGCGTGAGGTTTTAGCAAAATACTTCATAGATAGCATATATGTATAAAATTTAAGTTTAAAGAAATCGGCTGCTTTTTTTTTTTCATACCACAGCTTTTTTTTGTTTGAGATCATGGAAATAGTACTGAAAGTTCAAAGCTGATTATGTTGTCTAGTCTTTTTTATGTCATTTAAGCTAGAACTGTATGTAGAGAAGTAAAAACTTTGCAGACTTAGAGGCAAATTTCCAAACTCCATATCTAAATTTAGGAAAGTAATTTCAGATATCTACAGAAGAAATAATTTGCTATATGAAGTTTCTTAGCCCTCCAGAAGTTTTCAAAGAGAAAATAAGTGTTTGGTACTGTTCTACTGGTAGGCCCCTAAAAAGGGACTATGGTGATTCACAGTAATCCTGTTAATAAAATATTAACTTCTTTTTATCAGGCATCCCTGGTGATCTCAATTCATATTAAATTCCTTCTTCTTCAGGTTTTATGTCCTGGGTTTGGCTGGGATAGAGTTAATTTTCACAAGAAGCTGGGAGGGGGCACAGCCAGGACAGCTGACCCGAACTAGCCAAAGGGATATTTAATACCATACGACATCGTGCTCAGTCTATAACTGGGGGAGCTGGCCAGAGGGAGGAGGGATCGCGGTTTGGGAACAGGCTGAGCATCAGGTTCTGGGATGTGAGCAATTGCATTATGCGTCACTCACTTTATACATTCCTTTATTAGTATTATTGTTATTAGTACTTCTCTCCTTGTGTTGTCCTATTAAACTGTCCTTATCTCAACCCATGAGGTTTTATGTTTTTCTTCTGATCCTCCTCCCCACCCCACCACGTTGGGGAGGAATGAGCGAGTGGCCACATGATGCTTAGTGGCTAGCTGGGCTTAAACCATGACATCTTGCAAATGTCAGATCAGCATATTTTTTTTGCAATAGAAGGGGAAATTACAAAATCCACAAGGTGGACAGAGGGTCTTTCCAGAGAAAGTCCGGATTTAGGTAGGAATCCAACATCTGAGGCTGATTTACAAAACATGTAATGAGCATGCCTCTGAGATCTTAAGAATTAGAGATGTCTGAGAGAAAGCTGTCACTTTTCACTTACCATGCTCATCCAGTAGTATGTTGTCAGGCTTGATGTCCCTGTAAAATAAGGAAAGGAATGCATTACATTTCATACCCAAAGAAAACCTACAATTTTAAAGTTTCGTCCACCTGGGTATGAGGGCCAAGTCACTCAAATCATTACAGAACCGATGAAAACCATATCATAGATAAAGGCAAATGTTTTTTATCCACATCTTTTTACTGCCCTGAGAAAACAAGCATACCAAAGAGGATCTCTGTGTTTCCATTTCTTGTGGTTTTGTTTTCATATGGTTAACATTAACATGGATTTGGTTTTTAAGATTATGTACTTTATTCTTTATAGCAGCGGGAACAACAAGACGGAAGATTTGTATCTAGGAGGTGCCTGATTGCCTCAGGGACTCTGCATTTGACAGACCCAAGAAATCATTTAATTGGAAACATCGGTGATCTACCGTTTCTGCCAGACCCCACTAATCTGCCGTGCTCACATGCATGATCACTTACATATTGTAAAGTCCTGCTAGCTATCTTATGCTGACTGGGTAAGCCTAGCAGCTCTCTTTTTAGCCTCCAAATCCCCACTTGGCTGTCTGTAATAGTAGGTATTATGTTGGGGGAAGGAGCAGGGATAGGGGATGGTGAAGATGATGACGTGCTGAAGCATCAGCTCAACTCTGCCGTTCTTGGCACAAGGGAAGAACATTGCCCTAAAGAGCTGCACTTTCAGGATAATTTTCCAATGACCTACATTCATGCTGCTGTCAGGAGGGATGGACACAGCTTTTTCCGCACACCGTTGTCAGGCATTCCTACCCTCTTTCTTGGTCCAGCATCATTGCTCATGGTGTGGACCTGTTCTGGGGGAAACTCATCTCTTCCCTTTGCCAGCCTGGATCAGCCCCTGGTTTGGCTCACCCTACGCCTTGGTGAGCGTGATGCAGCAGTGTTGTGTGGCACTGCCTTTTCACCGGCACCTTGTGCTTCACGCAGCTTCAAAGCCATGTTTCTTGGGGTGGCATTGCCAGAGTGGGAGATGCATCAGTCCACCTTGAGCAAAACGTTTGCCCCTTGGGCTGAATTTTCCACTTATCTCAAAAGAGAAGGCACTGTAAACTGTCAAAATAACCTGTTGAATGAGTCTGCAAATGAAGTCCAAATGCTTCCAGCTGTGTAATTTCTTTTAGCCAAGGGATGTCTTGATTATTCCAATTTAAATATTGCCCAGGAAATCCTATCCTGACTGAAATACATACTAATACATACTTAGATTTCACTAAGAAGTTTTTACCAATGTGCCCATAAATGGAATGAAGAAAAAAGTGAAATATTGCAAAAGGAAAATGCGTTACACCAGAACACTTTTTTTTTTAATTAGAGAATGACTTCTAAAGTAAACATCATACAGGAATAAGATAGCAACAGCAATTATAATATGTATATTGCTTGCATGATTTGAGCTCAGTCATCACCCAAACTCCACACCTTTATTGACAAAAGAAGGAAGTTTACAGTTTAGTATTATGAATTCCACACTTTCTAGCGCTTCCTGAGAATCTTATGAAATTGTGAAGTACACTAAGATTATGTTTACAATTTGTGTAGCAGCAGCTGGGGAAACGTAGGATAAATAAGAAATTACTTTGAATCATTCCCTGCACATTTGGAAATAATGTAGGATGTATATGTGTCTGTGCAAGGAAAAGGATCTCACTATGAATTACCATCTGGAATGGAAATTTAAAATTATACCAATATTTCAGTGTGAAATACTGTATTTCTCCTGCACAACTTACAGGCTACCTATAATTGCCTGATTCAGCAGCAGGTCTAGTTAGATGTGTAATATAAAGGGAAATCTCTTCTAGAGCCCGTCACCCATAAACCTCCAAACTCTGACTTGTCTCTTTCCTCTCCCCTGTAGTCACTTGACATATCATTTATCATATCAAAGCTTCTCCTTCCCCTGATTTCATGTGGGTGAAGTTGTGAGTTACAGGTGAACTGTAGGATTAAACATCTTTTCTTATATCATAAAACCTCTCTTTGGTTGAATTATCATAGGAAATTCTATACATTTTTATATGTAATCTTATCTCTAATCTCTCAACTAATGAGACAGTTTTTTGAATAGCTACTGTTCAGCTGGTATCAAATATATTTGCTGGTAACAAAATAATTGTTACAGTAACAGTAATGGTCTCTGGTTTTTGATGACTGTTTTCTGATAAAAGTTGGAATTGTGGTTTCATGTTGAATAGTCTTGAAAATAAAGGAATGACTTTCAATGGAAATAAGCACATCATAGTTTTGAGCACTGAATTAAAAGCTTTAAACTTTGCCTTCACAAAGTTTAACAAGCACAATCTGACTCTGCAATTCTCATGTGGGTAAAAAGATTGGAGGTCATACCCAAGCACATTAGGGCCTTTCTGTGGCTTCCTAAAATCAGTAATGCATTCAACATCACTCCAAACTGTTTTCCCCAGTTTAAGGAAATAAAAATTAAGAATTGGAATGGTACAATCACTAGTACCTCACTGAGAATAAAACTGATCAAAAGGAAAAATTCAGCTTTTTGAGCTACTGCCACGTGTATAATAATGTAGCACCCAGGAACTGCTCATTACAAGGCTATGCCTTTTCCGTCTTTTTTTTTTAGAAAGATGAGTTTAAACAATCTGAATATCTGCTATGGTATTGCACCATTAAGTAAACTATACTTTTTTATTGCCACCAGAAAAGACATTGACAAATCCACTTGGCAACTGTATGTATCATCAAAAATATTCTTTGTGCAGTTGCACCTGTAATGTTCAGAAAGTTGACTGGTAAAATTAGATCTGCGCTTGTCTTTCTGTGGCTCACTCAGGCAGTGGCTGATACTTGATACAGATGCACACAGACCATAAAGCCCTTCCTACCTCAGGGACCTCTGTCCGCGTGGTCTCTGCCGACTTTGCTCATTTTGCTCAGGGGCAGGACTGCAGCTGGGGAGAGGTACAACAGCTTATATTGCCTTGCACAGAGCAGCCCAACCCCTCAGTCCCTGAGGCAACTTGATAGACTCATAACCGCGCCTCAGATCTCAGAACAGTCTGTTTTAAACTGCTTTTACAGCAAATAAAATTCATAGGCTAACTTAAGCCAGAAGGGGAACAAGTTTCTTAAGATGCTGCTGTTGTGGGATCACACGCCTGGGGAAGCACGTGATGCAAAGATGCACATGGCAGGTGAGAAAGCAAGGCGCGGGGTCGCCGTGAAGAGCATGCCTCCCAGCAGCTCTCTGTCGTATGGTTGTCCCCAGTTTACAGCGTGCCACTAAAAGCTCTCCTCTCCAGACGCAGCTTGATGAAATCTCCAAAGGCTGCAGAGGAGCAAGGCCACTGCTCTGCCCTTGCACCGACCACAGCCTGCTAGGTACAGGACAGGGAGGGTTCAACAGTCAAGGGGAAGACTTGGCAGGTCGAGGAGCATTGCAATTGAAGTTACTGGATGTATTCAGAATGGAGGGCTTCTGGCATCTGTCACACAAACGACAGCTAACTCCTTTAAATAAATACTCTATTTAAATTCATTTAAATAGTAAAATCACTGTTTATATAGGAAGGTGGCTTTAAAAGATAAAAACTCTTTAGTTAAGCAGTTTAAATTCAAACATGTTAAGTATGTGAAATTCTGTTTTGACTACGCATCAATATTTCAGAAAACATTTTTCCCCTTAGCAGGCATGTTCAAACAACTGGGTGTCAAATTCATCAACTTAACAGAGTTTTCCTGTTATGCATATCCCTAGCTAAGAGAATGAATTGAAACACTCATTTCATAATCCAAGTATCTTGAACCAGCTCATAAGAGAAACTGAAGGACTTTTGCAAGGAGCAAACTTACTTATAGTTTGGATTCAAAAGAGCCCTGGGCTGCCTTCTAACCGTTCACCAGGCAATGACCATCAGACCTATGGCAGTGTCCTTGACACTGATTTCATAAACACTACTTTCTCAGTCTGTACCAGTGCTACTCCGACTCTTTTTATACACAGAAAAATCAGACCAACATAGAAATGGGAGTAGAGAAACCTTCAAAGTCTAGGCTCGGCAGCAGGACCAGACATAACTAATATAACAGCTGGTCCAAGAAACTCAGAGGTGTGGACAAATGAGAAAAAAATGGGAAAAATTCACAGTTTAATTGCCACTTGTTGATATTGCCTGTGAAACTATTTCTAGCTTTCTTCAATTGCCTTAGCTACAAATGTCAAACTAAAGCTCCCTGAAGGATGAAATACAGTAAGAAGGTGCTGCATATAATTTCCAAGTAAGAAAGAATGATTAATAATCTACTTGTATTTTCTATAATATCTAGGCTGAGTGGGCATCCAAAGCTTGAAGATATTCCCTCTGCATGGATGAAAACCATGAGTGTGGCTCGACTCGTGTTTCACTGCATATGGCAGTCAGAGTCCCCTGAACTCCCTGGAAAGGCTCCCAATGATTATAAAGGACTTAGATTCAAGTATGTGTGGGTTTAATGACCGCTTCCCTCAATGTTTCCTTCTGGTGTTACTAAGTGGAGTAGAAGCAGATTTCTGAACTAAGAAGTGGAGAAGTCGTGCAGTCTTCATCCTTGGAGGTTTTCAAGACCTGACAGGATAAACTCCAAGCAACCTGGTCTGATCTCAAGGCTGACCCTGCTTTGGGCAGGACATTAGACTAGAGAGGCCTCTGGATGTCCCTTCCAGCCTGAATTAGCCTGTGAGCCTATGAAAAATAATGAATGAAGTCCATCGTTCTTATTTCCCCTCCTTTTGGCTACAAGGAAGTTCATGAAAGGTTGAAGAGACCTGGGAGAAGACAGCACATGTGGAATTTAGTGAGTCTTTGGTACAGTCCATTGCAGCTGGAAGCTAGTCAGAGCTTCCACATGTTAAATTCTGTCATGGGGCTTGAATGCTGATGAAGAAAATAGTGGGAATAAATAGCTTTTCTTCAGCATGAAAGGAGGTTAAAATTGAAATGTTCTGCAGTTCAGCACTGGAGAGGTGTAACACAATATTTATTAGCTATGTGAAGTGGTAAAAGAATGAAGATTATTTCACCTGAAAAGGACTCTAAGAAATCTCAGTAAGAGTGAGCAAAACTAGATGACTTTATTGCCAGTGACAGACAAAATGAACAGACACAAAGTATATATATACATCAGAAGGGGAGAATCTGAATTACTCATCAGGATTGACGACCATAAATAACCTGCCAGAGGTCACACTTTTGTGTTCCTTATATAGACCAAATCAAAAAACAAAGGGACACTTTTGTGTCCCTTATGTAGAAGACTGAAAAACAGGTGATGATGCCATTTGCTCTAAAGCTTGAAATCCACAACAATCTCCAAAAAAGTTTCATGTGTTCTGCTACAAATTGGCAACCAGGACATTGTAACTTTTGATCTCTATTGATATTGACTGGACTTGAAACATCGATCTAGAAATGAAAGTTGTGTGGTTGGTGAAGTCAACCATGAATTGCCTAGTTTTCTCAAGGAAAAAAAGTAATGGCTGGTTCATTGACTACCACTTCACATTGACAACAACTAATTTGAAGTAGGTTACAGAAAAATATTGAAAAAAAAGGTGGTATGCTGTAATTTAAAACAAAAGTAGGTGTTTAGGCTTACCTGATTTCATAGCATCTGAAAGAAAACAGTTAAAAAAGAAAAGATCTGGGGAAGGCTAAACAAAAAAATACTCTGAAAGTAAAGAACAAATAGATTAAGGTTGTTTAGTTAAAAGAAAAGATCTGTAAGATGCGATGTGACAGACATATCAAACAATAAATAGTATCTAGATGGTCAATAGAGTTTTTCTATTTGCTTTTGGAACATGAAAGAGAGGTTCGTATTTCACAAAAATGAAGTGAACTAAACAAACAGGGTTTTATTTACACAACTGAGAATTAAACTCAACTTGCTTACTACAAGACATAATTGTGTAAAAATGCTTCAGAGGCTTAAACAAAGATCTAGCCACTGATGTGAATAACAGAACTAGAGTTCCTCCAGCTAAGGTTAATCTAATTGGTTTAGGAAAGCACTTCTATAACAAGTACAGATGCTGTCTTCCCTTCACCTTCTTGAAACATCAATAATAATGCCAAACACAAGATCTATGCTTTTCCTTAAACCTGTGAGAACTGAAAAACTAACACTTCCCATCTGTTTTATTTTGCTTTCATGTTTTACAGCAAACATACAAACACCACAGGCTTGGTTTCTGCCATGTATAAATTTGTGATTTTTTTTGCTTTTGCCTGTATTTTCTCCTTATTTCATCAAAAGATTTCATGTGTTTCCAACACAGGGACAGCTGTTCATTGCCAGTCCAAGCAGCTTTTTAATATTATCAGAGGAAATATTTCAGTTATAACAGCTCTGGATGGCTCTGAATTCACACGTATAATAACCCCTAACCCTTTATTTCATATCAGCAAAAAATCCAAAGTACATTCTTTCAACTTTATGTCTGATAGATTTCACTCTTTGCCTTGCTGGCTCAGAGCAGGATCTAATGTATTATCACATTTCCATTCTCTTGGGCTTCTGAAATCCCATAGTAACATCAATGAGCATTTCAGTCAATAGCAGTTTTACCAGCATGACTTATTAGGAGTATTTCCATTTTTTAATGATGATTGGTTTTTTCTGAATGAGGACCATTGAGGTTTCAACACTTCATTAGCCAAAGGCAACTTAGAGAAAATTCAGTTGTGTACAAACTCATGAAATGAAGATTTTTAAAAACAGCTCTTAACTGCTTTTATTTGAATAGACAGAAGACATGTACTCACTTTCATTCAAAGGACAGAATCTAGCATATGAACAACAGGTGTAAGTTGAAACAAGGGTGGTTCAGACTGGATATAAAGGAAAACTTTCACCATGGGGACAGACAAGAAGTGGGACAGGTTGGCCAGAGGGGTTGTGTGGTCACCATCCCCGGAGTTTTTGAAGACATGACTACACAAAACCCTGGGGAGCCTGGTCTGATGTCATATCTGATCATCCTTTCATCAGAAGGTTGGACTAGAGACCTCCTGAGGTCCCTTCCAACCTGAATTTTTCCCATGATCCTTTATGTATAGACAAGTTCTGCAGGGAGCAAAGAGAGCTTTCTCCACCCTTCAGGTCAGGAGCAGCAACTGAGTAGCTTCCTTTAAACCACACCTAGCACTGCAGCCCATAACAACCCCCCTCCAGGGTCGGTGGGAATGCCTTGAGCCCATTGACAACAAAACTCCATGGGTCACAAGATGTGCTTGTCTTAGTCTGGATGTGGTGAGCCCATATTTACATGTCTGTCACTAAAATTCACTGGCTTACAGTTAAGGCAGGCTGTGTCCTTGCAGAATGCTAACTTTTTTTTTTTTTTTCTCAGAGATCGTTTTAAAATATCCAACAGAGAAATTAAATTAGATGGATTTTGCATTCTCATAAGGATGCAAAAGAAGCAAGATCCAGAAAAAGGCCCTGGAAGTCAACGGAAGGATTACACGGGCTTCAGTAGACGTTGTTTCAACCCTAATAAACTTCTTCTTGTACACTTTTCTCTTTAGCGCTGACAAACTGTATGTTGTGTAGGATAAACCTTGAAATACTGAGTTTAAAGGCTTTTTTCTTAATTAGGCAGCTCATTTCTTATATTAATATTTTTTCCTTATGCAGAAACAGGCATTTGAAGTTACTGTTTTCACTGCGGAAAAGCAAATTGTGTTAAGATCACAGAAAGTCACATTCACTATGTTTTAACCAACAGTGACCTTCACAATTGTGCTCGCCCTCTCTTTGTCAAAATAGTCCCAACAGTCATGACTGAAAGTGAGCACTGGTTGTATTCTTGGATATAGGGAATACTATAAGAAGACTAGGAGTCTGCATTGGCTAGTAGTTAAAGTGTTAAAGTCTAGAAGACAGCTGCTGCTATTAAAAAAAAGCACAGTAAAAAGCAACAATTTCTGGATAACAACCTAAAGTCATGCAGGGACAAATCCAATAACCTCAATTTACTGAGTACCTGATTCTCTCAAATATTAAATTATTCTCAATTATTTGCTCATAACCCACTTATATACTACAGAATATACCTGACCAGAACCTTTTTTTTTTTAATTAGGGGTTTTTTTAGGTTTTGTTAGTCACACCAATGTTTCATATTCAATCACAAATGTATACCTGACATATAATAATAACCTGATGTGACATGAGTAATTCTGAACAATTTTCATTACGATTAATATTAGTTGTATAACAGTTCTTAACAGCTATAAAAACGGTAATGAGTTGAGAGAAATAAGTTTCAGCTATGGATTAAAGTTCACATAGACTTATCACTGTATCAGAGCACTGAAGTGAACCATATCATACATTATAAAGGGATTTCACCTGATTATGGAAAGAAATGTGAACAAACTCTGATTTTCACAGATAGGGACCTTATTTCCTTCCTATTTGATATTTAGATTCACAAATAATACACATGTCCAAGGCAGGCAGATCATAAAGAAAGTGAATATATACAAAGTGATGTTTTCTTGTAGCAAATTTCTTGAAGCTTTGGATGAAGGAAAAGTCAATATATACTGGCCACTGTACAGCCAGGAGATAAATTTGGTCAGAGGTGTTTTGCTTCTATAAGGGCAGCACAGAAGTGATGTATCCTCCAGAGCTGAACTGTGCAGAGTAGCTACCAACAGCACTTGCTCAAGAAATAGCCTTAATGAAGTCTGATGCATCCTCTCGTCCTTTCATCAACACCTCATCATTCTTTTATTTTTTTTAGGTTTTTGTTCCTGACCAACATCCTTCCCACTTTCAATAAATCTTCAATGGTATTAAAACAAAGTCATAGTAAGGATCGCAGAGCTCTTTACTGTTATTTCCTATCAGATGGATGGGAATGAGCGACTTCTGACTGCTCCAGACCTCTGATTGCCAGTTCACATACCCCTCACTTAGATCTCACCAGTAATTGCTGCCACTTACTGTCCTTTTATAAAAAGACCTTCAGAGCCTTCTGTTCCTGCTCTAATGAATGCCATGACATGACATGACCCCATGAATCACTGTAATTTTGAAATTTAAAGACTTCAGTAAAATTGGAAATTGGCTGAGAAGATGTGGTATTAGATTATGAGAGATCTGTAAAGAAAAAAAAATCTTGTGGATGCTTGTTTGTATGAATCTGGATGTGTTTCCACAAGGCACCACATCTGACACTCAAGCCATCAGAATAATTAAGTTCGGAAACAGGCTTTCACAGTTCATGGTGCCTGACTAAAATAGGAATGAGGAAATGATGTCTCTTAGTAAAAGCCACTGGTCATAGATGTGGACAGCAAATGCAGAAACAAGTGACTGAGATGACAAAAAATTAAAGTACTGGTCCTGGTCTTTACATATTTAAACTTGGGTTAATTCACTAACAACCAGGGATAAGTTACACAGGTAATTTGTTGTTGCATGGCTTTTGCTGAGCTGAACTATTTAAAGGAATAAATAAAAAAGAATGCACCTTTTTTAGCTTTTTCTCTCTTGAGTAAGGAGAAAATTCCAGCACAGCTGAGATCCACTAATTCTGTTTGAAAGCAAAATAAATCGCTATTTTGCACCAGGATGTCCATGCATAAATTTATCTTCTGAGAAGCAAAGGGTACAATAATTCATTCAATCAAGTCACCCCTTTCCATTTGCATTTTCTGGAGCCTGTTGCACACAGAGGACTTGCAATGTCAAAGAACATTGCTTCCAGTGTCCTGTTCTATTCTGAAATGTCAGAAAGTCTAAAATGTCAATTGGTCTAAGTTCCATCCATTGTAAATTACTTCACGAGGCCTATATCCACCCAAAAAAGAAAAGGAAAAAAAAAAAAAAAAAGAATAGGAAAAAAAAATCTGCATTTCATTTCAGACTCCAAATAAGGCATGGAGAAAAATCTGTAGTTTTGCAGTGATTTACCAGATACAGATACAGTTTCAGAATCATCAACTTCCAATAGAAGATTGATTTTTTCACGTAAGTATATGTATGTGGATAGATAAATATTAGATGTCTTAGAAAAACTAACTCTTTCCTTCAAGAAAGGCTCAGACTAACAAACATTACACAAACATATCACAATGGTTTAGTAGTTTTATGATATTTTAATCATATGTTCAAATCTCACAGTACTCATTAAAGCAACTTCTAAACCTAGAAATTAATAGAAATCCACAGTATTCTGTGGGAAAAAATGAGTAAAGGTTTCATGATTTCAAAATCGTTCCATAAAACCGAAACACCTATGAAAAGATTCTAAACATGCAATCCCAAATAATGTACTTATCACCGATCAGAAATACATAGTTTTGTTATTATACAGTCTGTGATGAACCTGAGGTACTCAAAAAGTCAGCAGGCCTTGCAAAAAAAAAATTTATTGGGTTTTCCTGTTTAAAATCTTCTCTTTTTTTTTTTTTTTTTTTAAATCTTTTGTTTTCTCTGCAATTCCTACTCCTGGGGCTTTAATGCAGAAACAAAAAATCCATAACTACTTCTAACTACCCAGTAGCAAGCATTCAGATCATACTAATCAGAATCCTATCGTCCAGCCCATTATCACACTTCGGAGCTTTTCCTTCTGTGTGTCAACCTGTGTGGCAACAAGACCATTTTCTATTATGTATGCAAGATATAGCTGCTGTAATAATTATGACAAGTGAAAAAGCTCTTACTAATGAATGCCTCTGAAGACCCTACCTCTTCTTATGTACCTCTAAAGAGTGTCTGGACACTTGGCTCAAGGCTTGGGATTGCAGTACAAAGATATATAGAAATATGCTAATGTGATGCTGAGCATTATGGTGCTTGTGGTTCCTTTTTAGTTTAGTACTATTTTTTACCATGTGTCCAGGATGATCTTGGCTTTTCTTAGTACTTGTACAAGCCAATTTTATATAGCTCTGATAATAAAGCTGTCAAAGAAGGCACCAAAACATGTTTATTTACAAATACCTCAACTGAAACAAGATTGTTATTTTCCAATTTTATCTCCATTTGGAAAAATGCAGTTATGAAAATATCTTCAATTCTTTACTTGTAACAATAGGTGGCAGTAATGATATCCACATTTGTCTGAATGGCCAGTGGTCTTTGGAAACACTGTAGTTGTCAATTTTACCTTAGAGAAATAGTTGTGGTAGATATTGTTGTCCCAGGTTGAAGAAAATTACTTTTTTAAAAACAGGAATCCTGTACTGAACCTTTCACATCTCTGGCTATATATAGCCAGATAATAGTTGTCTTTGGCTAGGTTTAACTCCTGAATTTGCACAGATGCTAAATTAAAATAAAAATAATAAACACAGAATATTTCATTATATTGTTCTTCCTGAGGATCCAACGTGACTTTATTACAGAGGTGATTTTATACTGCTATAACAAGAAAAGTGAGTGAAGATTCCTATATGCTATAAAAGCTAGAAAGATTTGTCCAAAGGAGAATGTGAACCTGTACTTTGCCTCCTCTGTGTTGCATTGTATAATGTCGCAGAGACTGGGATTGGAAAGTACCGCTGCAGCCATATAAACTGAGCTTTTACATAACAGAGCCCGGACTGTTATCCAGGATTCCTCTTCTGGACACAGTAGTTCTTTTCCAAGTGAACACTAACCAGCATAAATTACTTGCAGGCAGGACGATGGTTAGTTTTCATCTTGCCTGAAGGGCTCAAAGTAATGGCAAACGTGCCACTTCCTCTGCTAGAACTGTCTTCTAGAGCCAATGCTAGACATGGCTACAGCCCTTGGACTTTTGGGTAGCTCTGAGGGGAACCTTGAACAACTGTCAACACTGTGATGATGCCAAAGCATCACCACTTTTCAAATAAAAAGTCTTTTCAGCCAAATGCTTCTCCAGTTCACATGGAGGAGTCATGCAGAATCACCATGTAGCAGTAATTTGTTGATCATCTCACAGCTGATGAATCTGATCTTTCCTGTGTTGTAGCATCAAGTATTGCTGAGACCTTCTGTGCATACGAGTACAAGGGTCATACCCCTATGGCTGAATCAGCTTTCAAGAACAGGTGACATCTCTGATAACAACGCAAAGTGCACGGACTTATTAGACACTAACTGGAGTATGGCATTTGGAAAGAATTATCTGGTCCAGCAGGAACGCATATACATTGCAATGGCGATACTTCTTTCCATGATACCATCTGAGATCTTTTGTCCAGGAATAAGAGGGAGAATGTACTCGGCAGGTACTCTGACAGCAATTGCATTAGTACCATTCTCCTTCCAGTAAAAGGCATAAGCCGTCTTCCAATTTACACGTACAGAAATCCATGTGTGAAACTAAATGAGGGAAGAAATTGATGACATTTGTCCTCTGCCTAAAGATGAATCAGGAGAGCACTGTTACTAATAAGCACATTTGGCTTTATTTGTTGTAATAAGCTAGCATTGGAAGTGTGGTGTTTTGCAATGGCTGAAATTCATGTAGCTGCTCCTTTGTTTTTCAGTGCATAAAGTACAGAATAGACCCATTCAGATGTATCCCATCTCCAAGAGTTTGCTCAGCTTATCGAACAAACTAAAAAAAAAAAAAAAAAAAAAAAAGCAGAATTCCAAACACACACGTGTGCTTAAGTCAGCCACATTTCATAGTGTGTAATTACTGTATAATATCCCTAAAATTTGCCTTAAAAGCCCTACCAGTTTCTATACGTAAAAGTTCATCAGACATCTGTTAGAACAGCAGTATCCCAAATAACAATATCACATTGTTTAACAACTGTTTCCTTCATCCATACCAAAGTGCAACTAATTACAGGCAAGGTGGCTGGCAATTAAAGTATGGTTCAGCATGGTGGACTTCACGTGCAGGCCAAGGAAGGTGACAGCAACTTCCAAAGGTTTCAGGTTTTCAGCAAGTGCCTGGGCACTCATCCCTTCAATGCAGCAGTGAAGCTTCCCCTTAAGCACATTTTCTGCTGATCCCAGTTTCAGCAGTACAGTGTAGCAGGAGACCAGCAAGAAGAAAACAACCATGCAATGCTGTCTCGTTCTCTCTGATCTGAAACCTCAAATGCTAGCATGAATGTCAGATTCCCCATCACCCTCACCATTGCCATCATCTCCTGCTGGCTCGTGCCTGTGACATGAGAACCACGGGTTTAAGTATTTGGGCCTTTATTCTTCAAATTGACCGGCTCAGAGCCCATAATATACACAACCAGGACATATCACTGAGAGGAAGCTGAATATGTTCCACAGTCAAGTGAGCTTTGATGTCCTGCATATGCTTCCCCTTCTGGGTGGTTTTATAGATTTAATATATGTAAAAGTAAGCTGCAGTAGACCAGGGTGGGAGGTGCAGAGTCTGTGCATGAAAAGAAAACTGTATTTGGTAAATGATTAAAAAACCTGACCTGCTACTACCTGAAATGTCAACAGCAGTTGGCAGGTCTTCTTGTGAAATTCACCAACAGATGGAATAATTCCATGAAACAGAGGGGCAAATATCTGATTTTATGCTGCATTTGGTCCCTACAACCAGTCTTTAATGTTTTGAACAGAAGTCTCATAACACTTTTCTACCTCCAGCCTCACCTGTCCTGGAAAGGAATGTAATAAATTACTTCTAAGAATAACTTTGGATGCTTTTAAGAAGGAATATTTACAAAGAAACTCAGAAAGCAATAAATATGTGTATTCCTGCAGACTGCTGTCTAAGATAGATGAGACTTGACAGGCTACATTTGACCCAAACCTCAACGCATATTCCAGTACACCACCTTTTTAAGAAGTCTCACTATTCTAAGCAATGTCAACAACATATTGCTTGAAATCAAACAGCCAAGTATTCCAACTCCTCTTGATGAACTTGGATAAGGAATGAAAGATCAGCAATATTACTTGAGTCCACAGACTGCAGTAGTAACACCCTGGTTAACATTACTAGGCAAGAATATAGTACAGGTAAAGGTGTATTTAAACTAGACTGTGCAGAGAAGCTGCTGTTACAGTAACTACTTATGCTGAAATTATTATAAGGATTATTCTTGCTACTTATTCAACTGAAAATACAGATGGCATTCAGATCTCAGATTAAGATACTTGGATTAGGTTCTACTGTGAATTAGGTGTCTACATTCCCATTTATAGTCAATGGATGTATAAACGACATGGTCATTGGAGTGTAAAGAGCCATTCAGATGACTGTCTATTTTGGATGAGCTGAATAGCTTTTTAGATTCTGTCGGCTGTGTTGACTAGGTATCCACTTGCTTGGACAGCCAACTAAAAAAAATATAGAATCCTGCATTTAGATCTTGGTGAACTGTGGAATAAGTTTTTAAAAACATAAGAAACTTCTTGCATGCTGTGCGGAATTATGAAAACAACAGGGGATGTTCTCGAGTCAAATTATTGTAATGTGTTATCACAAAAGCGCAGGCAGGTATTTAAGCCTCTTGCAGGAGTCACGCTTCTGGTGCTCATTGTCTTGTTTGACGTCATCTCACACCATGAAGAACGCAATCCTTCATACAGCATAAATTGTGCTGTAGTTAAAATACCTTGCACGCTTAAGAATTTGATGCTGCCATCAAATAAAACATCCTTCTCATTTGCGGCATGAAAACCTCCGAGGCTCTGGAGGGTCTTCTAGGTGGGTGAGGTTAAGGGGGATGTCTGAGGAAGGAGCCCAGGGCTTCCTCGCTTCCCTCCGGACAGGTAGCCATCACAAGCCCAGCTGTCTGTGGCATCCAGGGAACATGGCACTGCCACGCAGAGCTGCTTTTGCACAACTGGAGCCACATTTCATCACAGTGAGATAAAATCTTGTCTGATGTAAGGAAACTGGTGACAAATATTTCTTACGAGAGAAGAGCAGGCAATGACTGAGCTCCACCTTACTGAGCTCCACCTTTTTTCCCATTAACGAAAGAGTTACATTGGTTTCGTGCATATGTTCCAAAATCTAGACAACTAAGCCTTAATAATTCAATTTCTCAGCTTTAGATCTGTTATTCTTTTTTGATACTGTATCTTCCAAAAGCAAATATTAAACAATAATGACAGGATAAAAGACTGTTAGCTGGAAATGGACATCCTTACCTATATGCTCATAATTCTTAGTTTCAGCAGCAGAGGTACTCTGGGACTTGGGGAAATAAGCTGGTACTTTAATTAGTGTTCAACTCTCTATACATATGTAAGTGCATGTGTTTGCATTGGAGCCCGTCTGCAGAGTGTTTCTGTGGCTGAGTAGGTTTGCAGAAGAGAGTTGAAGGAGAACCATCAGGGGAAAATTCTGCAGCATCTCAAATTAAGAGGCAAGTTGTGAGTCTCTGTAGAATTTAAAGGCAGAACTCTAGATAACTAATACACTTAATGAGCATAAAAGCTGAGAAATGCAGTATTCTGGCAATAGGTTTTCCACTCAGCAAGTCTTGATAAGTGACTACATTAGTAATTATTACTGATTATTGACAATAAGTAAGTAAATTATTTTTTATTGACTTGCATTCAAAAGAGAGCTCTGACACTCATCAAGTGGACCTATTGATCTGATATTTTTAAGGAGGACCATACCTTAATTTTTGTAGCAACTTGAGAGAGCAACATAGCAAATCTAAAACTACGTTTCCCCACATCAGCACCTTTTCTAGGAATATACAGAGAGATTAATTTTTATGCCAGTGTATTAATCCTTCTCTGCAGAATTCTGAGCAAAGTTTTCACAGTTGGTGAATAAAGCTGTTTGATTCCAACAATGACCAAGAAAGACATACTCAAAACCACTCTACCTTCAGTGAACCTTACCCCTCTGACCTGGAATTCATATACTGGCATCAACCCCCTATCTCCCCTGCTACTGCTCCTCCCGACTTCACGGTGCCTCTCTCCCATGTTCTCCACTCTCTCTGGTCACTCCTGATTTTGACTTTTAGGGTCTGCCCCTCTCCACGGCAGGTCTTCCTTGCCCACACCACACACCACACCCTGCACTCCCCAGTCTCTTCTTCAGCCCTCCTAATATCCCTCTGGACATCTCCTCTGCACTTTATGCAGGGAGACAATGTCCTTTTTCTTCTTGGTACCCTCAAATCCATCTATCTTACCACCAATTTCTTTTTTTTCTTGCTACTGGCTCTCCAAAGTGTAGCTGCTCAGCTGGCTGAAAAATCAGCCACATTCACTGAAGGTCCGAACTGTGAACTCATGGGACACACATTCAGAGCTCAGTGTAAGACTGTCCAACCAGTTTGTTTTTCTGATATTGTTAAAAAATTGATACCTCTGTGCCGTTATTGTTCTTGTAGTGTTTTTTTATCATTCATGAAGTCTTTTATCATTCCAATTCCATTGCAAATCATTTGACATTGAATGATAACAACTACAGAGAAAGATGAGATTTTAAGCAGTGTTGTTTTTTACTAAAAACTATGAAGTTTGAGGGCTAAATAAAGCCAGAGAAAAATACGGTTTGAACATGAAAATGTTTACAATATGAACTAAACCTGACAGCAGGGTAAAGATAAAGATGTATACAAAGAAGGCCCACAGTTTTATCATAAGAAACTCATATTTATCTTCTGAAGTACCTGTGCTCATAATTAACCTCCCAAACCTTAAAAAAAAAGTGTGAAATGTGCAATAAGAATATCACTGAAATAAATCGTGAGACTATAACATGATTAGACACAGAATAGTCACTGTGAAAGGAAAAAAAAAAAAAAAAGAAGCTCCAGGCTTCTATTGTTTTTATCATTAGACTAGAAAGCAACTCCTCTGCATTCAGAACAGCACCAAAGTTTCATGTCTATAACAAAATGAACAGATAAATGATTGAATAAAAACTGGTAGCCACTGAAGAGAGGTTATTTCTCATTCTTGTTAGTCTGACTGTAAAGATTATTTTGATCATCAGTGTAAAGAATGACCAAATTCGCCAGAATCTATTTTAATAAATTTTGATTCATTGAAAGGGTACCATCTACCAGGTGCTGTTCCCACCTTGCAAGGTCCCAGTTTGGCACCGTATTTTAAGGTCTTTCCCTGCTGATAGCAGTTCTGCATGTGCAGGAGCACCACGATTGCTGAATTGCAGGCTTGCCTTGTCTCCTCTGCTGCAGAAAAGTGCAGTTATCCCCACTGGATCAGCAGGAAATTCCCCCGGGGATGAGTGTAAGCTGCGCACGCCCATGTTGGGAGAAGTGGAGGCTTATCAGTAGGACTGTCTGTCATACAGCATCAAAGCTCTGAGCTGCTCTGCTTTCTCGTCTGTAAAACCCATCCAGGGGAGTTGGGACAGCAGTTCGCAGAGGATGTAGAGGTGTTTGAAAATAACCTTGAGGGAATGCCCCAAGGAGCTCCCCAAAAAAGGATATAGAGAATAAATGCAAGAGAAAAAAAATTGAGAAGGCAACTTCAGCAGAACAAATCTCATGGCAATCTGTAACTTAATTACAGTCCCTGCCCACCAGATGATTTGTTTTGAAAGACTAAACTCTGTCTGATGATCAGTGTTGCAACTCCCACTCTTTCTCATCCCTCTGTATATCTGCTAAGTCAAAAATTGTACAAAGCAGACCACATCTCACCTGAAATATCAAAGCTGTGCTGAAAGCTGCTGAATGCATTTCTAAGGCAAGAAGGAAGCTTGAATTGCAATATCCTTTATGAAATGCCTTCTGCCCCACCATGGACAATCTACTCAATTCCTGAGATATAAAAGACTGTTGCACTCATGAGGAAATAATGTAAATGTGCACTTTCTGCCTCAAGTCTTTGTTATTTTGCCATATATTAAAAAAAACCCAACTTATGTTGTAAGGGAATCTCCAAGGGAATGATAGAATACACTATGTATGTATTGCTCATCCAAGCTGAAAAAATGTTGCAACCATTAAAGCAGAAAGAGGAGAAAGAAGCAATTGTTCATATGCTGCTATTGGTTTATACATTGCTCAGCCTGAAGTTTACAGTCTTTTTCCATATTCCCTCTCTCCATCTACATACTTTAATCAAATATTTTAAATTTCTTCACTGACTACAAATCAAAAAATGACTCAAGTACATTGCATGCAAATCTGCCACTTCAGTGGAGAGATTATGCCTGCGTACAGCCATGATGTGAAATTTCCAAGATGCAAACATATCAGAATAATTTTAATATAACATTAACAACAAAGCTTTGGAAAAAAGGATCAATATTGTGTCAGAGGGGATAGGCTCTTGTTCTCTCCCCTGTTAATTAAGCCTTCATTCATTGCTAATTTGATCTCGCTGGTGCGAGGAGCTTTTGTTCAGCCTCTCCTCCCCTCCCAGCTGGGCTGGGGGCCCGGGACAGCAGCACCAGCCCGGGATGGCAGGTGGGGGCTGGAGGGTCACAAAACCAGGGTAAACCAGGCAATTCATACTGTGGACAGTGATGCCTCTCTAGAAGGAATGCTTAATCATTTTAATTACTTATTGAAAATTATTTAAAAGTTATTAATACTCTTGGTCATTATATTTAGAATTTACAGTATCAACATGCTATTACTATGGTGGTCTTCGCTAGTATACATAAGTTGGGAGCAGATGCCTATACTAAAATCACTTGAAGCTTTAAAGCAACACCAAGAAATTTCTAACAGGTTTCCGAGAAAAAAAGATGTCTCTGATAGCACCCACACCACATTGGCCACAAAGAAAGTAGCAATATACTAAAGCAGAAAACTGGCATAAGCCAGATCAGATTTGTGGATGGAGACTTGAGATAATCTCAACTATAGAGCTCTGCTTCAATTCTGTCAGCATCTTCTGCTTCAGAGTCTCAGTCTATGAAAATGGTTCATGATCAAAATCTTAATACTGAAGAGTGGGGAAAGGAAGGAAGAAAAACATTGAATTTCATTATCCATCAATAGGGTGATAAATGGTATTTTAATACCTACTATGTACCCTGAAGACTGCTTTTATAAGACTTCTCTTCCTAAAAGGTAGGTTAATGTAAAGGGATTATTAAAGAAAACCAGAAGGAGGGGAAAAACAGTAACACAGGCAGATGATGGCAGATGATTTAGGTGGGGGCTGAGTGCTACAGAAAATAGAAGCAATTCATAGGAAAGTCGTTATAACCCCAGAACGAATGCAATGAAGGGCTTTAGGAAAGCCCTCTGGAAGACAGGTGTAGATGAAAACACCAAACCAATATTATGCTCAGCCACACGTGCCACATGTTTCCATGTAAGTGGGAAATGCGAAGTATGGAACTGGCAAACTGGTGTATAATACCTACATGGACTTTGTATGTTGCCTTTGAGCACACGCCACAGAAAAGGGTGTGCTGAGCCCAGGCAGCAGCGGCCCTGCTAGCATCTCCAGCGTGCTGGCTGTCACACTCACTGTAGCAGCAAGCTCTAGGGCCAGGTTATTCCCTAGTAGCTTTTTGTTGCCCATTTTCAAAAAGATTTGTACCTCCTGATGTGGCAGAGAGTCTGAATTTGCCTGGGTCTCAGTTTCTCTGCGCTGTCTCCTCTTGTGTTCTTAGCCATGAACAGCACGAAGTGCTGATTCCCTCTGTGGAAATGCTTTATCTTGCTCCAAGAGAGCTGTGTTTTCCGGTGATGAAGAGTATGGAGCTACAACTACTTGGAGCAAGTCAGACATGTATAAGTTCACAATTCCCTAGTAATAGCATTGTGATTTTAGAGTTTTAGAAAAAACAAGATATTTCATGTTTATTATGTCGATTGCAGCTAAATGACAGTGAGATGAGGAAGGATCAGGAAAACCTTTAAATCAGTGTGTAAAAATTACCATTCAGATAAAATTGTTTGAAATTCTTCCTAGTTGCATTATAGAAGAATTAGTAAGACATAAATTTTTCTTGTAGGTACATGTCATACACTCCTCTGTCTAGATCATACTTCCACTTGTCTGGGTGTCTATTTTTAAACAGAGAAGCAAGCAAAAAGAAAACCAACTATAATCACAGGACTTATTTTTTTTTTTAGCGAAGGACACTTGTTGTCTAGAGCTCTATACAACACAAACAAACACTTAGGATGGGCTCAGTTTAGGTTATCTTTGGCCACTGGAAGTTTTTCACCTAAAGCAAGGTAGTTGACAGTTCAGATCTTCCCTCTCCTAACATTGACCGGATGCCTAAACTTTAAATGATGTAGGGCTTGTGAGATTAGTTTTCCATGGCTAAACAAAATATGTCATGTAAGCACATTCTTACAACTTTGCAACAATGAGAAGAAGGAGGATGAAAGAAATGGCTGAGGGGCAACTTCATCTACTCACTTGAAAACTGTAAGGAACAAAGGAATCCCCTGCTGACTGCAATGAGGATCCCTCAGCAATGGGGTGTGAAAGGAGTGAGGGTGTGGTGGGTGTTTTCTGGTATTTCACAGGAGTGATGAAGGGAGACCCCACTATGCCCATGATAAAAGATTATATCAGTGCCAGTGGCAGGACTGGAGCACCTGATGGGGCATCAGCATCTCAGAGTGTTCCCTGTGTCTCTTCCCCAACACAGGCAGTTTTACTTCATTAGTAATCTAGTCTCTGGATATTAAAATCTCAGTGTGTTTCCAAACCAACTTCATTTATTTGCAGTATGTCATCTGGTATATCAAATAACTTTTTATTTTACTGTTGCTGAACAGAAGCAAAATTAATTTGTTCTTGTAGGTAGAGAACTCTGTTCAAAAGTTGAAAGTCTTGTTCTCTGCGTATTCATATCTTGTGATATCTAATTTTTTTTTTTTTAAGGACATGACTGAAATTTAAATACATTTCGTGCCTAGAATTTGTGAATCACTTCCCTTTTGATCAGTGTTGGTTCATAAGCATTCAGCAGGTTTTCTGTGCTTTGTGGTTTGCATGGTGTTTCTTTTTTGGCTGGTTTTGATATGTTTTCTAATCTGCTTCTCTTACATAACTCATTGCTCAGGTCCTGCAATTTGTCCTTGGAAATAATGTGGGCTTGCACTAGTTTGAAGAACATAATAGAATGACATGGAAGAGACATGGGAAAACAAATTAAGAAAATTTGAGGGACAGGCCTCTTGACCTGTCATGACCTTTGGTAATGCTTATGAGTAATTTTTTCCCGTTTCATCTACCTCAGACTCTACTATATTTTCTTCTTCATCTGCACATGCTTATGAGCAAGAAGACTACTAGTATGCACTGAAATCCATAAGGAACTGTGTCCTTTTAGTATGTCCTGGTAAACCTCAGGTTGGCACTATTCTGCCTGTGACATCTGTGAAAAACAACAAAGGGCAAATTCTCCATTTTCGAATAATTTCCAAACCTATTTACTGCTTACATACTAAATGGACAGTGTTATGAAGGGAACATTTTAAATTAGAGTTTGATCTTTTGGTGTATGGTATCACAAGTGAGACTGGGAAAGCCCGTTTTAAGGAAGAGTCTAATCATTTGCATATATTACCTTATTTCACCAGACTGCTGGACACCTTGAAAGGCTCAATGGTAATAAACAAACTGGCATCTCCTACACCATAGCCCAGCCTAGCAGTGCTGAACAAAGAGTACATCTTGTCTAGCTGGTAGCAGCAAGACACCCTTACTCTGCAGTGAATCAGCTGGCAGAGGAAAATATAATGCTCGATTTGTCACCATTTTCCATTAGCTTTTGCCCACCCTGCACTGCTGCTGAGTAGCTGTTCAGAGCTGGAACAGATCCTGGTGCTACTCTCCGTTGGAAGCAGAACTTGCAGGAGTGGAAAACAGAGCGGTGATCACAATAGCCACGCAGCAGAGATCCGCCAAGCTGGATCGATTCCAGTCATATTGTGCTTCGACCAAAAATTTATATGTATGTTTGTATATGTACACATAGACACACAAATGGTTTTGCATTTAAAAAGCCCCACTGAAATAAAAAAGCCCTGGGCGTGCAGATCAAACAGCTAGTCCTGTATCCTAAAATTGTGCTGGAAGGTTACTGCAATTTCCTTTCCAGACATCTGCCACATCCAGCCTCCTTTCTGAGCAGATGAAAACCAATGGAGCCAAATGATGATGAAAAGTTCTAAGGGCAATGCAGTTAACACTTGCCCCTTTAGAAAGAGAAAAAGTGATTTTATCAGCGTGAGCGTGTTACTTGGGCAGCAGCGGCAGGACTGCAGGGCCAGCGCTGCTCTGAGCCAAGGCTCTGGCTGCAAGAGCATCCTGGGAGAGACAACGCTGGAGCTACTGCTGAATGAAAATGGGCAGCCTGCTTTGGTGAGGAAGCAGGTGGGTTTATTGAAATGTATGAACAGCAATATTTGTGAAAGGAGGAGGTTGAGTTACTCATGGTTGAAATAAGTTTATTCAGCCTTTGATGGGAAAACTTTCGTCCAGCACATTATTCACTGGTATTATACAAGCAGCACTGGAAAGAATGTGTTTAGTCATACTGTCCTGAAACGGCAGAATGCCAGATTTGATCCAACATTTGAGAATGAATAAGACCATGTGAATTGTCAGAAGCCTTTCTGTGTGTAGTGGATCCAAGGGTCTATAATAAACACCACTCATCCAGCTTTCAAAGCATTATTTTTTCATTTAAGAAATGTGGATAAAATATTATTACAGCAAGGCTGTGAGGAAACAAGGTTTTGGGATGTAGCCATTACCTGTGACCAGCAATTTAGAGATATCTCAATATTAACTTAGCTATTGTGTAAGTTAAGTGAAAAATTTCTGGGAAGGCCCAGAATAGCTTTCAAATCATTGCTTGAAACTTATCGCTTTTCTTCTGAAATTTTTTATAATTCTGGCTGAACATCTGTATAATGCAAACATTTACAATAGAGCTGCGAGACACACAACACAGCATTCCTTATTAAATCCAGTATTGCAGCATTGTGCATCACAAATATGGATTTTATATATATGGATGTGATTAATAAAAATGAAAAGTTTCATAAACACACCAGAACAGTGGCGGGTTTTACACTATTTATGGATAAATTAGTCCCTGCAGAAACAATACTTCTATTGCTGAAATGATTGCCACATTCAAAGTACACAATGCTAACCACATCAGCAAATACAGAGGCGTTGCAAGGCGTCTCCAAGGGGAACTGGCATAGCACTGATCTGGACACTTCTACATCCATTCATACATGCCTGATAATTTCTGTCCCCTTCATTACCACTTCCTCCTATACTAGACTCCTGGGGCTGCAGATTAACCTTGAAAAAAAAATTCTGACATGTTGCTGGATGCAACAGTAATGGAAACCTGAACACATTTCATACACATCTGTAAATATTGAGGAGGAGTTAAGTTCCTGACTCACACATCATATATTCAGCTCTTTATAATACTGCAATTTGAAAATCCACCTACCCAGTCTGATGAATCATTCAACTATTCTTTCTTTGTAGCCCAGACATAATTTAGTGGGGGCTCTCTCAATGACTCTGTGACTCACTAACCTTTTTTCCCCATTTTGCTGCCAATGCACTCATTGAAAAATGAAAGATCTAATACAGTTTTGTAGGTTAGTGTGTGAATGCTGACTGGAAGCGCTTGGTCACAGTGATATTGCTGAAGTCTGCTACCACGAAGTATAAACACCAACCAGCTCACTGGTTTCACCTCTGATCCAGACGGTGTGTTTGCAATGATAAAATAACGGCTACAAGTCTCCTCACTGTGCATCACTGCTGGCTCAGCTCCCAAGCCAATTTAAATCAGCATTGTGCTCTTGATGCCAGCAATGCCACAGAGATTTATGGCAGCTGAAGACCCGTCCCACAGAGTGCTGTTCCAGGTGGTGGCGAGGCAGAAGGCACAATGGGCTGGGACTCTCCTGGCTAAGTAACATGTTCACTGGCGTGCGGATCATTTGGGATTTCAAGGTAATTGGTGGGAAGATGAGAGACAAAAGGCTCCTTGTGCCACAGTTGGGTGGTTCTGGCAGTAAGTGGTGAAGTGGGAGAGCCACGCTCAGATCTCAGGTCAGCCAACTTCAAAATAAACATCTCTTCTATAACACAGCAGAGTCAAGAAACAGACTCTTTATACCTTAAACAATAATCCTAGCAAGCCAGCCAGTAAGATCTGCCACAGGCTAAGAAACGGGTATTTTGACACATCTGGTTTTGTGAAAACTTTTGGGGTAGAGTGAAAGCAAAAACCAAACCCCAGAACTCGCCCCCAAAACAAGCAACAACCAGCTCCAGACCCTTCCTGCCTTCCCCTGCCTTGGTGCAAATCAACAAGTATTGAAGCCAGTGGTGGTACTCTGTACTACAACTACTGCAAAAGAGAAAAGTAAGCAAAATCAAGTGCTTACAAGACATGATTAAGTAATGCAGAAGAGAACAAAGTGTCTTGCCCAATTTCACAGTTGGACCATGGCAATGCAGACACTGTCACAAAAAACAATGAACAACCACAGTGACTTCAGTCCAGTCCTTCATTCTCTTAAGACATCTGTCACCTTTCACAGGCTTTTCTGTGAAACATTTTTAAGTCAAAGGCTTGTATCAAAATATAAGTTTTGATTACAAACTGGATTCTCTCATGAATGTTTTGACAGCCTATTTGCATAAAATGTCTTGTCATTAAAATGATGATGAGAAAAATGCTCATCGATTTGTTTTTCACCAAGAATATTCCTTAAGGCATAGAAGGAAAGGTCAGCCAAAATTCTGAGCTCCACCTTTAAAATATTGTCTGAGAAAGGAAAAAATATGCAAAATACATGAAAATACACTAAAATAATAACAGTGTGCTAAAGTTACAAAATTTCAGAAATTGCCTGCAACATTTGTAGGAGTTTTAATTGCAAGCAAAACAACTGTTGCAATGTTTACTTGAATTTTGTCTTGCGCAGTTTCAGTAATACAGAACACCCATATACTACAGCACCTCAGATTAAAGAGATTTCGTATGAACCCTCCCTCTTCAGAAAGTCAGATCATACTTTTTATTGGTTCTTTATTTCAAAGTCATGAAGCAGCTCTGGTAGGTGGATGGGATGAGAATTCTCAATATATTTGGAGGAATTTTTTTATACTGGACACTGGAAGATCTATGGCACAGCTTTATTTAGTTTGGTCTCTGAAATTCACATCCAGCTTCAGTAACACAGAAAACTAATAATTTTTATATTCAGACCACCATAAATCAGGAAGGAATACCCTGAATTTAGCCTAAGAAGAGTATAATGCAGGCTTAAGCCCATAATTTTATAATTTCACAGTTGATGTGTTAACATAAAAAGAGAAGTTACCCTGCTGCTTCAGTTAAATGCCAAATTATTTAAGGAAAACAAGAAGACCCTGATGCTTGCCACCTTTTTTGACATGAATACTGATTGCCAGCTGTAAGGCAGTGAAAATAACAGATTGTTGTAATCTAAGAAGTGCAAAAAGGATGCACCATCTAATACTCTTCCAATTTACTTCCACTATTTCTTTTATTTCTCCAACTCTCTTCCTCCTTCTGACCTTCATGCAGATTCTGCAAATAAACAAATTATTCTTTATTCTCAGCCTTTGGTTTTGTGACCTTTCCCTGATGTTGTTGTGTGAAGTTGTTGTACTGGATTACAACATTTTTGTGCTCAGGAGCATTGGGGCACTGGAGAACTAAAAATAAATTAAAAGCAGCTACGATGCTGTAATGGGTTGTATTTAGTGTTTAAGGACCATAGTAAAAAACATGCATCATAGTATGAGGTCAGGACAAGAAAAAGGTAGTATGGGAAGGACATCGGGCTACTGAATGGTCGAGGGCAGAAAGAAAACATTTTGAAAAACCACCCTTGGATAACAATGGAAACTTTTCAGAGATTTTGAATAAACAGAACCATGTAATCAGATATGTGATAAAAATCCTCTGCCCTACCAAAAGAAAGCAGCCCGTCCCTCCAATGAAATTCACTCACCTGTGAATGATGTGGTATCTCTGCAAATAATCCAAGGAAAGCGCCAGCTCACAAATGTACAGCTTAACAGTTCCTTCATTAAAGTGGACGTTCTGCTGCAAATGGTAACGCAGATCACCTCCGAGTAAGAGATCCACCACCATGAACATGTCTTCTTCGTCTTGAAAGGAATACCTGGAAGAAAAAGTTACAGCTGAGATCTCAGGGTCGGTGACGCAGCCACAGCCGTGCCCTGGGGTAGCTCTCAGTAAGTAGGTCTGTTCATGGTAAGTCCGTGATTTGCTCAAAAGGCATACACTGATTTCTTACTGCTGTGGTCCAATCCTGCAACCAGACTTTGATTGTGGTGGCACTCTCTACGTATTCAAGGCAAGCAGAGCTTGAACTGCTGCTGTACTACTATCTTGTTTTAACCATAGATTAACACCTGAATGTTGAGAAAACAGTAT
This sequence comes from Aviceda cuculoides, assembly GCA_035590195.1. Taxonomy (NCBI): domain Eukaryota; kingdom Metazoa; phylum Chordata; class Aves; order Accipitriformes; family Accipitridae; genus Aviceda; species Aviceda cuculoides. The sequence continues at coordinate 34,321,459 of JAVJGG010000054.1, read as the reverse complement.
CTAAAATACCTTTCAGGTTTTTACTTTTCTAAATAACCATATATGCATTCAGTTGACGAAATGGCTTACTAAATAACATCAATAAAATGGAAGACCTTGAAACAGACTTGGTATTCACACACATACAAGCGTAGATCAGTGCCTGTGGAAAGTATCCTGGCAGGATGGATAGCTGCTGTCCTGGGATTATTTTCCAGATTCAATAAATATACACAATATTCTATTAGCTGAGTATTTTCTACAGCTTACAGTGCAGCTCCAAATTCAGTAAGAAATAAAACTGTAATTTTACTGCCTAACAATACATATTTTTTCCATCTGCAATTTATATCTTATAAAATGAGAGTCTTCATGGTTACTGACTGAATTCTTCTGGACCCTTTCCCAGAAATGCCTGTTGAATACTCTGAGGACCAAATCCTGATCTGATTTAAAACCTGTAAATCCAAAGGTGTAGCCAGACAATATATAGTCTATATACAGCGTTTGGGCAAGCAGGAATTTGCATGTGTTCCTACTTACCTTGGCTAGGCTGCCACTGCTGTTTATTTCTGATCTGAGTAAACTGACAGAAACTCTCTGGTTTTCATTTCTGAATGCAGCTGTCTAAGATACAGTATTTTAGATTTCCCAAATGGGGAATGCTGAATACCTTATTTCTAATATGAAGTCACTCTTCTCGTAGAAGTTGTTTTAGAATTAATTTTGATGTAAAGTTATATTAGCTTATACCAGTTGTGAATATGAACTGCGGAGAGGTGATCCACAATGATAGTGCCTCTTCCATCAGCTTTTCTCCCATGAGATGTGTAATACACGTTAGCTACAGATGTGATTCAGTTGTCCTGAACTGTAAAATATATGCTAAGGAAATGAAAAACTGTGGGCTTACAGAAAATCTGTGCCCACCCAGCCCCCAAAAGCAGAAAAGTCTATATTAGATTATTTTAATTGACAGTTGCGTACAGTTTCACTTTCATTCCTAGGCTTGCACTTTCTGAAATGAGGCACTGCTTAGGGGTTGTCACAGATGGTTCGTTTTGAATTTAAATGCTTTCTCTTCTTTCCGAACACAGTTCTGAGAAGCGAGTGTCTCTAGGTACTCTGCTCTTCTGTTGCATTTCTGTATGCCTGCCAAATGCCAGGAGGGGAAAGCCATTTTATTTGCATTAAGTTTACTTCTCAATAAGTCAAATCTCTGAAGCAAAATAGTAAAGTAGGTGGCACATGGTGTCTGCTCGCCTCCAGAGACTCAGAATTTCATAACACACACGTTAACAAAACAGAAGGCTTCAATTATATTCAAATTACTCTGAACATTGCACATTACTGAGCCTGGAGCAACTGCAAAAGGAAAGCTTAAATACGTAGTTATGTTTAAGAATTTTTTTTTCTTTTTTGACACTGCTGTTATTTTAAATGAAGTAGTTGTAGCATTGAGCAAATGTAATGAGAGATGTTATTTTTTCCTTCAGTTACTGCTTGACTAAAGTGTAGATTTTGCCTGGTTTCTTTTTTATATATATAAAAAGATCCAAAATTAAAATTACAGTTGAAAACTCTACTTAAATGTATAAGTGAAATATTATGTCTACTCTGGGACTAAAGAGCTCTCCTGGTGTGTAAAATCATATGATTACATGTCAGTAGAAATGGTTCTGATGCAACTCTGGTCTTGAGAAGGAAAATGTCCTGAGTAATTTTTTCAGTGATTCAGTCACCATAAGGCATAGGGTGAAGGCAGGGTAAAGAGTGACTGCTGTGAACTTGCTTTTAAATTCAACAACTGTTCCCTTTCCTGGGAAAATTATGAGTGTGCTCATAGTGTTTCAAAGTGTACCCATGAATGTTTAGTCTAGATAAAAGAGCCATCAGAACAATCCAGAAATAAGTGTGAAGTCTTGTCCACATCCAGATGAATGCTAACACTTGATCAAACTGGGTTTTCACTCTGAGCATTTGTTTCTGCTAAGGCACTCTGATTTCCCGTGCCTGTGAGCAGGGAGTGGAGGTCCTTGTGATCTTCCAGGCAAGCTTTTCGTGCATCTGTGAATTGTTAATGATTTAAAAGAGAGATCAAAAAGTTGAACTGGAAAGAGCTGGTACTCTATCCCATTTCACTATGTCAGGAAATAATAACTCTTTGCATAGAAAAATGCGTCTACAGTCAAGTGCGGAGGGTTGCGAGTTAGTTCTGCTCACAAACCATAACGATGTAAGAGCAACCACACTAGGTCAGACTAGATGTCTAACTAGCGTGGGAGTCACCAGAGAGCAGGCACAGGGTTGAGCAAAGAATACTATGGACATATATAAAGGTTTCCTCCAGGACTCAACCAACCTCCACACATTCACCACTCTGGGAATTTGAGGGACTCTGTTTGGCATCTCTGGGAATCCAGGCTGGGATGATGAGTGATGAGTTTTGTCCAGGGACCTGTCAGACTTGTTAGTGAATGATTGGTCTCCTGCTACTACACCTTGCCTCTCAAGTAAACTTATTAAGGTAAGTGCAATCCATACAAACAGAGCTGCAAGGCTTCCAGAGGGGACTCTTGTCTAGAATAAAGTGTTTTTAAACCAAACAGACCAAAAAAAAAAAAAAAAAAGAACAACAACCAAACCAAACCTGAAGAGATTCAGAAGTATGGCTGATGTTTGCACTCATCAGCCTTCCTGCATTGGACATTTCTAAGATTCAGCTGGACAGGGTGCTGGGCCATCTTGTCTAGACCATGTTTTTGCCAAGAAAGATTGGACCAGGTGATTCTTGTGGTACCTTCCTACCTGGTTCTATTCTATGATTGTATGATCTGTCATGACCTGTGAATGGAGCACAGGCCAGTTTTATTTAGATGTTGAAGCTAGAATGATGCACACCGAGAAACAGCTCTTGAGGAGCTCTCTATATGCTCTCCAGTGCTCTCCTCTTTCACTTGGAGCCAGATTTTTCTTTCATTTGTACTGATACAGATCTGTGGTAACTCCACTGATCCTGTCAGAAGTGTTGTGTATACTGGTGTAGTTAGGACATAAGCTGTATAGGCCCAGTTTGAAAGAACAAATACTGTGGATGGATATGTTCAGTACATCAGCAGACTTTTTCACCCATTATAAATTATATCGCACCTGTCACATATCATTATGTTAATTACATGCAAGTAGCCACGGATAATGGTGTTTTCCCTGCACAGTCGATCCAGTTGGATCAAACCTGCATGGTTGGTGTTTCTCTGACTCTCTGGATCAGACCACAGTGCAATTAAAGGCGCTGCAAGACCATTCCAAGAGATTTTCTGAAGGGTCAATGAATCTATCCCAGTGAAATTATGTGTCTACGACCTAGAGGAGAGCTTGGACATGGCAAACAGCAGAAGGTCTCTGGAGCTGATGGCCGCTCCACTAAGTAGCCCCTGCAGCTACAAATTTCTAAGCTACTGAATGCAGAGCAGGAGTCGTTCCAGGTCCTGCCGTGCAGCTGGGCACCGAACGGTGTTTCTCCTTCTCTGCACTAGGGACTCACAGGACTTGGTGTACCAGCTCCTGACCAGTTTGGCTTGTCATGGTCACAAGCAGTTTAGCCCTCTGTCTCTCTCCCTTACGCAAATCCAATATTCTTTCTTTACACAAGAAATGAAATATTCCCTTTTTGCTTCTTGCTTTTTCAATATTCCAAAAAATAAATGGTTTTGATTTATTGGTCTAAGAATTGAAATTGACAGCAGGTGAAATATTGACCATGGGAAAAATGAATTTGAAAATATTACTGCAGGTTGGGGAGGGGCTGGTGGCAAATCAGCCCAGTGGAGATTAGTTTTTTGAGTAAGAACTGTAATTTTACTTTTTTAAGCTTCTTATCTGCTCAAAGGCAAATGACATACAAAAAGGGCTGATTGGTTTTTGAAGTAAAATCAGAGGTTGTTTGGGATTTTTACGTTAACTAGGTAACTGAGAAATACCTACTGAATGAATTATAGCATTGTGACTGATATCGAATATTAATAATACATTACTAAGTTACTGTAAAGACAAACTTGCAATCCTGCTTGAAATGAAAGAGTAAATGACTTTAAATACTTTCATTTGTTGCTTTCTTTCTTTTTCCTTGTTTGTTTTTTAAGTCATGACATGAACCAGTCATAGGAAAACTGTTCTAATTACAGAGCTAGTCTTTGCTTTCTCTTGCTTGAAGAAAAGTTTTAATGCATTAGAATCAGCTTTCTCCAAATTAAGATAAAATAATAATGCCCCTAGAAACAGTGAATTGGATTTTTGATTATCTTGAGACTGGAAGATAAACTACCATTGAATAAAATCCTCCATGGAAACAAATTTAAACAAAGCACTTTCTGAATAAGTTATATCTGTTTCCATATTTATATCTGTATATTTGTTTTAATAATATCTATTTTTGTATTTATATCATATTTGTATTTATTATTTGTATCTCTGTCTCTTCACAAAAGCAGTTACAGATGAATTATTAAGATAATTTTTCCCCTTTGCATTCCTTCATCTTAGTTAGCTAGGGTAATTTTTTGTTGAAATCCTGCCAGATGAGGCACCCAGTATCCTGAATTCTTCTTTCATATGTATTACCTGGGGAAGAGGACATCATAATGGATATTTTATATATGATGTTAATTTAATAGTAAAAACACATTACAAAAATTTCATCATTAAGCCAAAACCAAACTTCATAAATCTGAGATAATCAGTTAAAGCAAGATATGCACAGTTCAGACAGTCAGATAACACCTCTGTGCTGTACTGAGTATGATAAATGATTAAGTCTTGGTAGCTCCTAATTACGAATTTAAAGAAGAATCTTTTTCCAGTTTTCCCCTGGTAGCATTAAAGGCAGGAGGTAATTTTTTTAGTGACATGAAGCCCCTAGTGACTGTAGATTTTCCCAGTGTAGATGTAGACGTCCTGGAACAGTGCAAAGCAGAGAGCTGGAACAGTGCCTTGGTTCCTGACTTTGCAGTCAAACCAAGGAACACCAAGGGCTTGGGAAGAACTGGCCTTGTGCCTTGGTGCCTTGCGGGTTCCCTCTGTGAGCCCTTCTCAATTCCTGTTGCAGAGCTGCTCAGCGTTGGCCTGGATTAGCAAAGCCTTGAGGGACATTTCAAACACAGACAGATCCCAACTGGGAAAACTTCTATAAGCCAATTCAGTCTGTCCAAGGGAGAGCAGACAGGTAATGGTTTGACCCTTTTTAACTGGTCAGACTGGTTTCCTTCAGAGAAATCATGTGACTGCATCTGGACTGCCTACTGCAACCTTATGGAGATGTCTGAGCTAGGTCCAAAGAAACCACCTCACCCAGACACAAGGTTAGTTGTGGTACGGGGGCATTGCCCCTTTTGTGAAAGCAGAATTTATTACCTCCGGCAAAGCAGGAGGATGGTCTAGTCAGGCAAGTCTGCCTTCCTGAACCCAAGCTAGCACCCCTGTGCAGTGTTGTGTGAATGTACCAGCTTCTCTGGGAAGAGTCAGCTCCACTTATGGTGCTTCACTGGTGCTGCAGTCTTGAGTGTTCAAATGGGGTTTGAGTTACCTGAGTTACCACTAAGTCTGTTCGTCAATGAGAATTTCTTCTCTGTAGGAAAGACTGTTCAAAAGTAGACATTAAACTTCACAAAGGAGTTCAAACACTGGAGCCCTTATCCCAAACCAGGCTCTTGGGGCTTGAAGCTCTGATGTTTCCAGGGATCTCCAGATCTCCTAGAACCTTTATCTCACAACAAAATCTCCAGAAACAGTAGACTGCCAATGCTATAGCAATCTCCTAGGAAACTATGCCAGTAAGCAGTGGATCCTAAAGGTTGGGGAACCCTTTTTGGGAGGTACAGCAAAGATGAAAATTGGGACTTCAAAAGGACAAGCTTTTGAAAGAAGATCTGCTTTCTGCTGGAAAACCAATGTGAAGCATCATGCTACAGCAGCTGATTCTTCTTGGCTTTCACATTAATGAAACAAATTTTTACCAGCAAAATAGTTACTGACTTTGTTTTTACATTATGTATAGTTCTACATGACTCCTAATTTCAAGGAGTCATCTTGCTACATTGCTAAACAGAGGAAATCGAAGCTGCAGCTGTATTTGCGTAATAAAGATGCCCAGTGAATATAATGAGCATACTGAGACAAGACTGTTCTCTGCAGAGCTCTTAAGGCTTGCACAAAATAAGAATGCATCGAAACTGCATCTATCCAGAGAGCAATGGAAAATGCTATTAGAGTCTCCCCAGGCAATATGAGGTGAAATGGGCAGGGCAGAACACTCACAAGGCTAGACAAGGCACAGCAAATGCAGCGGCAGGGGAGGCAGAGTGAACCAGGGATGTGGCTGCCCAGCTGCACTGCCTGCTCACCCTTCCAGTGCAAGCACTGCTCCGGGAGCTTTCCCAGTTCTTCTGCTTGTCCTCGAAGCTTTTGGGGGCAGAGGAAACTCTTCTGTACTCTCTGCATGACACATAGCATAAAGAAGTCACCAGGTACCTAAGTGTCAATAATATGATAACATTTACTAAGATTAATGTTCCAAATAACTGGGATCCCACATCTAACTGGCTTGTAACTTGTACAGGAAGAGTTTATATAAAAAAGGGTTTATATTTTTCTGGGGTAGAAAATCAGCATTTTATCTTTCCTTTATAAAGCAAAACATACCGCAAAAGTATAGCACACAGCCTTATTACACTTGTTTACCTGAAAGAAGCAAACGACTGAACAAAAAAAATAAAAGATCAATTGGTAGTCTGTATGTAACTTATAAAAAGCAGTATGCATGAGGTAGCAGAGAAATATAAACAGGTTTTGCTTGATATATAGTAAAAAGGTAATTGCAAAATTATTAAAAATTTACTGCTTTAACCTCTAAATCTAAGGAATTTTGTGCTTGAAAAGTAAGAAAGTATATTAAGAGCTAACAAAATCATTAACGATTATATGCTATAGATTATACCATATGGAAAAGTTTGATTGCTAAAGAAAAATTAAACCTGTATGACATTAAAATATAGTGTAGCATACAGTACTTAGAATTCAAAGATATTACCAATGAATTTATGAGGTTATAGGCAACTTGCATCACCATCATGTACAGGTGATGCATTATCCTGCAATTAAGAAGATTCTACCATAATGTCCTTATGCAAGTAGAGGGCATAATTACTAGTTCTGGTGTCACTATTTCTTGATATGTTTGCCTCAAATTGTTTTTTTTTAATAGTCCAATTTGTGTAACTATGTTATAGAATGCTCCTCATCCATTGTTAAGCAACAATAGGTTCACCAAGACTTGCTGTACTGAAAAAAATCATATCACTTAAAGGCCTGAATAATTTGGCATTTGCCAAAGAACTGTACACTGAAGAGTTAGGTAGAGGAGAAAAATATAGGTCCAAAACTCCTTGGTATAGGTATGGTGGATATAATATAGGTATAAATATAGGCTGGTGTAGGTATCGGTTATAGTATAGTATGGGTGCCAAAAATAGTAACTTTGCTCATTCATACATCAAATTTTTACAAACCTGCCTGTGGTGAAAAACTGTGCTGAAAACTATTATACCCACTGTGACTGGGAATAGCAAATACTTATCTTTGAATTACATATTTCATAAAATGAGATGTTCAACCTAATCAAAGTAACGTTAAGTTTGTGTGTTCTGCCAGCCAAGGACAAGCCTCAAGAGACAAACACCCAAGTTTTATGAACATCTTAAATAGAAGTATGCAAGTATTATGAAGGAATGCTGGAAATGATCCTTCATAATGTCTGTTTTGCTTACATTTCTATAGATTTCTTTTGTCCTTTTGGAAAATTGGTAAACATTCGTTATTGGAGTTTGCAATTTGTGCTTCCAAAGTATTTGCTAGAACTCTATTGTTTCAAAGAGACGGAAATACATTTATTTCCAAACTCAGAAAGACAAGAGTAATTTCTCCAAATGCTGTTAAGAACAGAAGACAATTACTTCCTTTATTTCTTTATAAATATATAAAAATATCTTTTGAGATTATGTAAGAAAACTTTTGAGAACAGGAAAACTCTTCTATAAAGAATTGAGTTGTTTATGCTTATTTGAAATACCTTCTCAAATTCTATTTAGCTCTGCTGTGACCAAAAGGGACAACTAAGAAAAATAAAAAGTAGCCTGTCGATGAAGTTGAAAGGTGCCAAGAATTTCTGTCTCAACAAAGGTAGTAAGAGACATGTTATAGACTTATTAGCAGAGTATATATTCATATAAACAACACCAAGTAATATTAGCTCCCAACCAGCTAAGGGTTATCAATTACAGACAGTTTAGTATTCGTCCACACATGGATGAAAAGTCTTTTTGTGCCTCCAGGACGTTGAGGAGACAAGACCACAAACACTGTCTGATCTGAGAAATAATTGCTCATCATTCCCATGTGCACTGCCACGGCATTTGGCTCAGCTCATCACGAGCTACACAACCGTGTAACAGGCAGGCAGCAAAGAACGCTGATGAACTCAACATATAAAAGCAAAATGCAAAACAAATAACTGCTGTTTGTTGTTTTACTCTGCACTTTGCTTTCACCTAATGAAATAAACCTCATTAATGTATTTTTACATGCATAAACTACAGGTTATTGATCAATGCTGTTTTGAACTCTTCAGGTTCTTTGTGAGACCTGGTCATGTGAGATGGTTTGCCTTGGAGTGGCTTCTCTTTTAGTCCTTCAGCTGGCTCTAATCAACCAATGCTTTTCTCTGCCTAAAGGAAGCTTCTTTATTTCTGCCTCTGATTTTGCACATGCTAGCAAAGGATGAGGTCATTCAAGATGTAGGTTATGGTAATAACTGGATATTTTGCTTGTTGTTAATCATGGTATGGTAGAGAACCATGTGATTAAATGTAGGTGGTTGTCTACTAAATTAGAAAGAGTTCTTACTGTTTAGACTGTTTTCTGTTCCTCTAGACTGGGAGTGAAGAGCTTAGAGCCAGGTTTGCATATGCCTACAGTCATGTGAGATACGCATATTTGAGATTGTGATTAAGTAGTGTTCACTGAATATTAAGACAGGTGTGTAGAATAATTTTAGATGGAAAGACTCTCTGGAGGTCAACAAGTCCAACCTCCTGCTCAAAGCAGGGTTAATTCCAAAATTAGGTAAGGTTGCCCAGGGCCTTGTCCAGGGCAGTTTTGAAAATCTCCAAGGTTGGAAATCCCACAGCCTCTCCAAGAAGTGTGTTCCAGCCATTCATTGAGTTTTGAAGAGACTTTTTCTTATATCCAGTTGGGATTTCTCTTGCTGCACCATGTCACTCTTGTTACTCTCCCTTTCAGTGTACATCTCTTTTAAAAAGAGTTTTTCTCCATCTGTAGATATTGCTATATTTATGTCATCACCACCACACCATTGGGTAGTGGAAGACTGCAACTAGTTCCCTTCCTCAGCTCAGAAGCATCATGTCCCAGCTCTGCTCTCTAACCCAGGAACAATGATACTTCAAATTTTGTAGACAAGGGTTGGATGAACTTATTCCAAGAAAGACCACTGCAGGAGGTAACTTAATAGACCAGTGACATTAGTTGAAACCTTCATAAACATTTGCTTGAGGCCTAGAAAATTTCAGACAAATAAGATGAATTTTTGGTGCACTATGGTTGAAAGCAGAAAAACTACCACACAGCCACATTGCTAGCAATCGCTATGACTCTGACAGCATTTTTATTCCAACACATTAAGTGATCCATTTTTCCAAGTGGTCTATCTCTAAAAGTGCTTTCTGACAATTTGTTTTTCAGGAGAAAATTAATTACTTTTCTGGCTCATTTGCTCCTATACTTGTAGATGTAATGGCGCAGTCTCATGATAAAGTCTGTTTTCTCAAATATTATAGACCAATGATAAAGTAAAACTTGCAAATGAATGCAAAATAGGCTCATGTCTCAGCCTATTTGTTTAGGATTTTTAGCAGACTTGGATGCAATATTGCCAAAGCTCATTTTAATTGTTCTGCTATCACGAAAATCATGGCAGCTTTCACCAAGTTCACTCAGCTTTACTCTCTGAGTCCAAACTCAGGTTCATTCTTCACCACTTTTTTTTCCAAGTGTTTTATCTTTCATATATATTTTGTGGAGAGGATTAAAGAAAACTGTCCACTATCTCCTGTTCTATGTATAGCCTTCTTTACAGTAGGTACATCACAATTACGTGAGATCTCTATTCTGGTTGAGTGAATAAGAGCATATATAGAAGGCACTTGGGATTTGCTGATATTCTCATCTGAATGCAGCCTCTAAAATCCATTCAGCTGTGTTGGAGATGTGCTGTGACTTGACGAATGTTTGTCAAGTTCTTCATTATCATTTTGTGCTATTATCACTGCCAATTTATATCACTTCATATGCACATGGCATTACAGCAGTACCATTTATTCATATAGTGCCAACTAGTCTCTCTTGTCCCCTGCTTGTCTCAAACACATCCAATTAAAGCAAGCAGCAGACAGCATATATGAAGAACTCAGAGAAACTACTGACACAAACAAGTGCCCCACTACCAATACAGGAAACAGCTCACTAAGAAAAGTTAGTTTTTGGAAAAGATGTGGACAAAGAAAAAGCTTATTGGAAATAATGGACTGAAAACATGGACCAAATTTGAGATGAAAGTACAGACCTCAGTCTTCAACTTGCAAAACTTTTTATATTCGTAAATTATGGTCCATCCCAATGAGTAGAAAATCAAGCAAAGGCAGTAGGAAGCCAGCATGGATGAGCAAGTAGATCCTAACTGAACTTAAACAGAAAAAAGAAGTGTACAAGAGGTGGAATTGGGGGCAGGTGACCCAGGAGGAATGCAGAATTGATGTCCAATCTTGCAAGGATAAGGTTAGGAAAGACAAGGCTGACCTGGAGTTGAATCTGGCAAGGGATGTGAAGGGCAAGGAAAACCTGGAGCAAGAAAGACCCTAGGTGAAGGAGGACAAGGTTAGGGAGCACTTAAATAAACTGGACATATGTAAATCCATAGGGCCTGATGGATTGCACCTATGAATGCTGAGGGAGCTGGTTGATTTAATTTCTTTGGTCGTGGCAGTTGGGAGACATGGCTTAAGACTGGAGAAAAGCAAGTGTCACTCCTATCTTCAAAAAGGGCAAGAGGGAAGATCTGGGGAACTACAGGCTGGTCAGCCTCACCTCAATCCCTAGGAAGGTGATGAAGCAACTAATCTTGGAAATCATTTCCAAACACATGAAGGACAAGATTGTAATTGGGAGTAGTCAGCATAGATCTATGAAGGGGAAACTCCTGAAGTTCAACAAGGTAAAATGTGCACGTGAGGAGGAACAACCAGTAAATGCTGGGGCTGACTGACTGGAAAGCAGCTTTGCAGAAAAGGATCTTTTGTTCCTGATGAACACCATGTTCGCCAAAAGCCAGCAATGTGCCCTTCCAGCAAAACAGGCCAATAGCATCCTAAGTTGCATTAGGAGGAGTGTTGCCAGCAGGTCAAGTGATCCTTCCTCTCTTCTCAGCACTGATGAGGCCATATCTGAAGTACTGCATCCAGTTCTGGGATTCCCAGTCATAAAGAGTCCAGTGCAGGGCCACAGAGATGATTAAAGGACTGGAGCATTTTTCGTACAGGATCTCATCAATGTGTATAAATACATGATGGGCAGAAATGAAAAAGAAGAGGGAGACAGACTTCTCAGTGGTGCCCAGTGACAGGAAGCAATGGGCACAGATAAAAACACATGAATTCCATCTGAACACGAAGAAATATTTCTTCACTGTGAGGGTTGTCAAACATTGGAACAGGATGCCCAGAGAGGCTGTGGAGCGTTCATTTGGGGAGATACTAAAATCCCAAGAGGGCAACCTGCCTTAGGTGACTCTGCTTGAGCCAGGGCTTGGATTAAATGAACTCAAGAGGTCACTTCCAAACTAAACAGTTCTGTGATTCTGTGATCTTTTGATACAGCAGCTAACTGATTGGCTCTCTAAACTGAGGCTACATACAATAAAAGGAATGTTGAAGAACAGAGTCTGAGCAGATGTTTGTCTCATGGAGAATTTCCTCTGTTTCCTTTCCCTCTTTCTCACAACCTCATTATTTGAGGTTCACAATACTTCATTTAGTGGAAGATTTAAAAAAAAAAGAAAAATAGTTACCAACATTTCTAAATAGAGATAAGCACTAATTACTAAACAAGGATTTCAACCAGACCAAATAACCTGAAATTTCATAGTATTTAACAATAAAGTTTTGCTGGGGTAACAGCAGCTATTGGAAAAAGGCTATTGCAGGTCTGGACTTGTACTTTGGTGGAACCCAAAGTTCAGCAGTCAAACTTGTTATAAATTACAACAAATTATTTCCAAACCCTCTCTATTTTTAATTTCAAACACAGTTCTGTTTTAGAGACAATTTATAAGAGTCTTTTTTTCAGGTTTATGAAGCAAAGAAACATCAAAGTTGCAGCACTCACCATTAAGCTTCAATCATAACAAAATTTAACTTTCAGCACATGAAAAACTTCAATGAATCAAAAACAAATGAACACATTTTGGAGTTAAGAATAGGCATAAGTCTTTGCTGTGTATAATCTTAGACACTGCAGCGATTGTATACATGTATCTGTGTGTGTGAAGCACTCTGCATGGCTTGAGAGGCTTAAAATAGTGCTTTTCTTTTTTATTTACTTAGACATGAACCAGGTTTTCCTCTGAGCTACACAAAACCCTTCATTTTTCCTTGTATGTGACCTAGAAAAAGCAGGTCAAGCTTAGCTTGCACATGTACACTTTCTATAGCTAGTTGTCTCATTGGAATTGGACAGATTTCCAAATACACCCTTGCCTCTGCCTGACTTCACTATAGAATAAAACCTCTCTCTGCTACTGCAATGAATGATTCATCTTCTTTTGGTTTTGTTAGAAATATCCAGTTTCCTGCAGAATCTCCTCCACTCCAATACTACCCTTAGTGAATAAAAACAGCCACTCAAAAGGTTTCACCCAAGCAGCTCCTCCTATTTTCTGTAAATAAACTAGTTAATTTAAAATTGCGGTGCTGAAGCACAATGCTTTCAATCACATGTAGATGCCTGCTAACATTTGCAGTGAAACCAGACATTTCTCTTAGTATGATGTGCCCCATTTTTCAATTGTGAACATTTCTAAAATGTTAAAAGAAATTAAACAAGTTGGACTGAAACACTGCTCACTCTGTTGAATCTTTACTAGCTCATTTCAGGCTTACGTTCCTAATCGACATACAAGTTATGTTGCAAAGCTTTCCATGTCCAAAAGATGAAGCAAAAATCTGAATTGCAATGTGAAGGAAGTAGTGCAGAGCAAATGAAGCTTATTGTCTCTCTTATTTTAACTGAGGACAGAAAGCTGTTTTCAGTTTCAACTTAAAGCTAATTTTTCCCCCCACAAAAATTTCCTTACAATCAATTCTTCTGGAAGGAACATAAGATAACAGTGTGATTTAAGCGATTCCCCAAGCAGCATGAGCATATATGAAACAATCTTTTCTTTTTACTGTTGGTTTTCACCCATACACCAAACCTAAGAGAAATCTTGGAAAACAGAGAAATAAAGAGGGGTTTGTTTGCTTTCTGGAACATTATTCATAAATCCAACCGGGCAAGAACCCAACAACTTACTGGAATTGAGTTTCTTAGACCTAGTTTTGCCCAAACTACCTTCAGGCACATTATTAACATGCTTTGGGTTAGAAGAGTAGTTTCTCTAGGATCACTGTGTAGTAAGCAGACAGTCCTGATCACAGGCGTGCTAACTACTCTCTAGAGATTCCCTCTTTTTCCAATTGATTACAGAGGTAGCCCAAGGGGACGAGGCTGATGTCCGAAGTCAGCTGGGAAGAATTCAAGTCCTCTAGAGCTTGTCTTTTCTGTTTTGGGAAGTCCCTAATACGATCAGTGCATGACATTCACATGTACGTTTTGACTGCTACAGAAGGGTTGATAAATATGACTGACAGTGAACGTTTTTTGTTTGATCAGCAAAAAGGCAACTATAAAACAGCATTTCTGACTTATGCTGGTTGTACAAGTGCTAAATTCCTTCCTTTAACTGTGGTGCATATCTTGCTTCTGATCACTTAATTGAGTTTACATTTAGCTCCAGGAAAACAGACTTTCATCTATTCACATTAAAAAAAGAGGACAGGAGAGAGGAGCAAAGAGAGGTTTCAGTCTACAGTGAAGTCAGGCAGAGAGAAGGGTGTATTTGGAAATCTGTCCAAAGTTGCAAATGCACTATGTTATGATGCATATTCCAATAAAAAGGCAAATATTGAAAACTTCCCTATTTTTCTGTCTCTGTTTCTCAAACCCTTCTGAAGAAGCTTTTGGTTAAAGTTCAATTTCATGTAGATGACACCTTCTTTATCAAGAACAAGTTCTACTGCAAGGAGACATGGAAAGAGTGAAGAGCCCTTTAGGTTAGAGATCCTGATGTAAGGAGATTCTTTAAGGCAGTTATAAATATAGGAATAAGTAAAATTAAATAACTATATGCACTTTCCCGTGCTTTTTTTTTTTTTAAATATTTTTATATTGCTATCTCTACATTATTACCAGCATATCAGTGAAACCTAAAGGAAGAAAAGTTTCTCAAAAATCTCTGTTTAACACATCTTACTCCCATATAATGATAAGCAATTGAGTTGGCACACATACTGTAGTGGTCAGACACACAGCTGGTCACAAAGTAACCTGCATTGGTTCGCATCACCGTGAGGATGGAGTCTAGAACATATCTATGGTTATTTCTCAGCTGGCGGCCTTTTAAACTAAATTAATTTAAATACAAGCAGTCAGATAACCAAAACCCAAGATTCTTAGTATTCTGTTTCATGGCAGTTCTTGTGCCATACTCATTACCATAGGAACTGAGGAGCTTCTGTTTTTATTTTGTGTATCTGCCACATGTTCATGTCCCCTCCTTTTCTTAATATGTGAAGTGGAACATCTTCCCTTGGCAGATCTTTTTGTTTTGTGAAATGCACAGCACTGTGAGCACTATGTTAGGAAAGTTCTTCCATGCTCTCAGCAGAAACAGAAGAGGTTTGATACAGTCCTCAGATCCTGGGGAAGACTATATCTCTAAAGAAAAAAGGAAAAAAACCCTTTTACTCCATTACTTTATCCAAGTTCAGTGCCATGAATTAGCCAAATCTATGAGTAAGACAGTGCACTGTATGTCAGTCCAAGGCTTAGGAGAGCACCTGGGGAATGGCAGCCAGTGCTAGGTTAGATCTTCCTCGCATCATTCTCTAGGCAGAGCACGTGGTACAAATATACCTGTTAGAGGATGTGCTTCTTTGGGACTGCCTACCCAAGAATGGGATTTTATGATTGCATCATGTGAAAACAGTAACTAACTCTAATTCTGCCTGATTTATCTTTGTTTAAATTTTCTGGGAAATATCATCAATGATTCACTGGGTTTTATTCATTGTAACTGCCACCAAAGAGCAATATTTTTTTCATGGCAGAATTTCATTTCAGAATATGAATAATCAAATCTTATGGCCACTCTTAGATTCAGCATCTTGTTTTCCCAATTCCAATTATAGTCACAATAAATGTTAAGATTTGTTATAAAACTGAGATAACTCTTGCCTTCCTAGTTTACAGTTGAGTTTATGAAGCTGATTCAGAGCAATCACAAAGAGGGAACTTCAGTTGTCAACTACTGTCATTCTATCTCACCCCAGACATTTAAATTTATTCTGCAAAATTGTCTGTCAAGCCTTCAAAGTTTACTCTTCTTTTTTTAATTTTAACATGGCAGAGTGATGTTATTTGTGGTAACAGTGCTTAGTTTAACAGGGGTGCAGAGAGGAGGAGTATGTCAAACTGTCAGGAACAAGGGAGAGACCCCAATGACAGCAAAGAAGATCACCTTCGAAAGCAACATTGCACTAAGAAGGCATCATTAAATTCAGGGCTGCACCCAGAGCCTATGTCATCAGGTGTCTTGTCTCCTGACGCAAACAGGAGCAGATACGAAGGAGTAATACCGAAATCAACATACTCCCTTGCATGTACTACTTCCCAGCTTCCACATGTAGGGTTTCTTGAATCACTATTTACATATTAAGAATACAACAAAATACAGCAGATATTAATTGTTTAGAGTAGCTATCAATGGACTTACTGGTGTCTGTCAGGAAAACTTCCCTGGCTGCATGTCCTGCACCACTACAGGCCTCCTGCCAGAAATAGGTTGTATTATTGGTCAAGAAGGTGAGACGGGGAATAAGTTGGATGCAATTGTCATGGATGTCCAAATCTACAGCTGAAGAGCTACGGTCGTTTCTCTGTATTGCTGAGCTAATGGCTGAATGGTTGCTTTTTCCAGTGGCTCAGTAAGACAGGATGAAGTGGTGCTTCCTTTCCTGACCTCTCCTGCCTCAACGGATGTATGGCCTGATCTTACCCTGAGCCTCTCTCAACCTGTTTCTTTATAAATAAAATAGGAGGGGGAGGGAAATTTAAGCAACAGTGCTTCAAAATTTGGTTCACTGATGCTCAAAACATCCATGGAAATCACAGACTTTTATCCCTTTTTTTTTTCTTTTTAACCCTGTGCCCAAGCACTAGAAAAGCTGGTAGAAATACTACCACAGCCAGAGTACAAGAGTTTTGTCACTTAAATTTATTACTGGTGGTGGTGGTGTTGGTGGTGTTGTTATGTCAGGATACAAGGGGAGAGGTGGAAAGTGTTTCTGGGAATATAGTAACCCAGGTATTACCTTGGGATATTTTCTGAAGAAAACTTGCAGCAGGAGCTTCTGAGCCTCCATGCTGCTATGGAGCTTCTTCCCATGGGGTGCAGGAAAGGCACCAGACTGCTGATTTGACAACCTTAAAGCTGGGCAGTCCAGACACTGAGGTGGGTGTGGATCACCAGTCTGCATATGGGGGAAGAAGGCGGAAAGCCAGCCTGGGAGCTCTTTCTTCTTCACAACCCGCTAGCAAAGGAGTCTAGAGTCTGGCTGTCTAACAGTCCTCCAGGCAAGACAAGAAGGGGACAAGTTTCCAACAAAGTTTTCTCTTAATTGACACATGTCTTCAGAACATTTGATTCACTTTAATTGACATTTTCCTCATTTTCCTGGAAAAATTCAGCCAGCTCCAATAACAGCAAATTTATCTTACTGCACACTAAGAGAAAATTATTATAAACTGTCCCCCCAAGTTGTGTTTGTCTTGATTTGAAGTAATTGCAGCAGAACTGACTTTTAGTGCTAAGGCTGGCAGCTGTAGCTAAATTGGATGGGACAATGGAAACCATATATTCCTTTAATAAGCTAGTATGAGACTGAAAAACATTTTGGGTTGGGACTGGGACCAAGAAAGAAACACCGCTTTGTACACATTAACCAAAGCTTCTAAAAGAGGGTGACAGCAATTTACACACTATAGCACATGAGAGCGGAAAGATACTTTTAGCATACAAACATGTAGACAGAAGCTGTAAATTTATCCTCTGACAGAAAGAGACAAATAGCTGCAGAAATCATCCTTTGTGAACACGTGTGTTAACTGTGGTCTTGAGTACAGATTCAGAAATACAGTGGAAGCAGTCAAGAAAGATGAAATTCTGAGAATGAAGTTGGGTAACAGCCTAACTACAAGACTGGCAAGGACAAAATCTACATTGCTTTCTTAATCTCACATTCTTCTGTAATTCTTAGGCCACAACTTTAAATAGGCAGGTAAATAATCAGGAAATGTTTTATATCTATAGGTTCATCCACCTGTGTGTAAATACAGAGTCACCTATAGACACCCCTGAGCATTAGACCAGTGGGATAAATCTCTGTCATCTCTCCTCTCTTCTGTAATGATGACAATACTCAGCAGCCTCACAGACTTGTAGCAAGGAGGAAACGATGAGTACAGAGCATCCCGCACATCCTATCGAGACCGTCAGCTTACCATTCTGGTTTCTGTTTCTGTCTCAGGAAAGTAAATTTTACTGCAAGCTGTAGGTGTGGCTGCTTTGCAAAACAGAAATGAAAAGAAGGAAAGGAAGAGGTGGCTTTGTAGGCAAGGCGAACACTGTCCTTCTGTCACTGTTCTGTTTTTTGTCAATAGCATCCCATTTTAACAGGAGCACAGCTCTTCTGCTATGCAGGGGCAGATCTCCAGGTCAGAGATTTTTGCAGTCTGGCTTCCCAGTGGAGGAGCAATCAGTCAGCACTGGTTTGTGATGGAAGCCTGTTTCAAACGGATATTTATCTGACACTTCCTTGGCTTTACCTACCAGCTTATTACATAGAAGGGGGAGGGGGGAAACGGTGCTTGCACCACCACCATTAGAAAAGACCAGAAGATCCCTGTTTCACTTCTGAAAAAAAGACTCCAGTTGCCAGGAGAGCAGTCTGGGCTGTGACACTGCCCAGCTGTCTTATACACCCCACCTGCACAGTCCAAACCATCTCCTCCCTTCCTTTCCCTGCTGGTGTTAACACGGGTCCTGAGATCCCCACCCCAGGGCTCTGCTGGTGGAGATTGATATTGTGCTACTGGGTGCTAAAGCATCTCCCTTCCATTTTGCCTCTGCACCAAATCATGTCCACCCAAACTGCTTTCCTGTGAACCATCTCTGACTTAATCACTGAGCAGTGACTTGACTATTTGCATTAGTTCATATAGAAAAGCAGATCCAAACAGGAATCTTTAAAGCAAGTATTCTCACCTGCTGGGAGGCAGGTCTTTCAAAAAGAAGCCCACTACTTCTTGAGTATAACTTACTGGCCTTTTCTTACTTATAAAATGAGGAAAGAAAATCACTATTTAATCAGAAAAGCTCAAAAGTGATCATATCTGTAATGTGACATTTATAATGAGGCATAAGTGATGACAGTCTGTGCTCAGAAAGATAAGGGAAGAGTATGAGATAAAAATTCACCTTAAATGAATCATCAAGGGAGTAATATTAAGAACAAAAGTGGGCTAATACAATTATTTTCCCCAATGCCAGACTGTAAATTACCTTATCTCACAGCTTCAAGGCTTCTGTCACAATATAGAAGAAAAATAATTAATAATAAAAATATGCTTTGCATTCACATCCACTGCACGAGATTCCACAGGACTCGATAAAAACAATCAAAGCAATTACTATGGAATAAAAAAAGTACCTTTAAAAGATCTATTTAAAGACCTATAAGGAATGATGAACTATTTGTGTCTTTCTTTGCCACTGTTATAACTAGCTTGCTTTGTTATTGGCACTGCTGATGCACAAGTTCTCAAAAGGATGATCCAGTGGGAATGGGAAAGGAAATAGAAGAGCATCAGCAATTAGTGAAATGTTAAAAGGGTAAAAACTGCACAATCAGCTGACGGCAGCATGAGGCCATCAAGCTACCAGCAGTACTGGAGTTTGGTCTACATGCCAATGGCATAAATTGTGTATGAAATGAATATTTAAAAGGTAGGAAGGAAGCCCTTTGAAGCACCAGGGTTTCATCAGAGAGCACACAAAAAGGCCAGTGGATGCCGCTATCTAAATACTTCCAGATCAATACTTTGACAGCTGGGAAAGTTACATTTTCAGCACTTTGTACAAGTCCCCAGCCATTTTCCACAACAGTGGCATAACTAAACTCTGTGTAGCAAATTCTTTGCATTGATGGTTTGCTCATATATTTGCCAGATCCGCTGACATGTATACATTTGAATTTTTCAAATATTCTAAGATATGCACTTTCTCCCCAGCTACAGCAAGTCTTACTTTTCTTATTTTTCTAGTTATCCAGACTTCGTATTTGGGAGGGAATAAAACAGTGTTTTAGACAGTTAGCAATGGCATTTGGTTGTACTGTGTAAGAAGAAAGTTACCAAAATACATTTATACAAATGGTAAGTATCCAATTCTGCTTTTTATTACTTACTTATATATAATTACACCATACTGGGTATTTATTTGTTTTATTCCCATCTGAAATATTTTTTTATTTGTGTGTATTTGACCAGTAATTCACAGGAAGCCATTGGTTTGTTTTGGTCTATTTTACCCTCTTGTCTCTTACATTTCAACATAGTGGGTCAAAACCTTAATTTTGTAACTTCAGGGAATTCTGAATGATAAAAGGTCTAGCAGCCACCATTTTTTCCCTTTTTCATGGTCACGTCAATTGTTATTCCTATAAGTGCCAAAATGAAGCATAATAAGAAGCAGAAGAAAAAGAGTTAATATTAGCTCAATGTTTATTTCCTCAAGTCAAATTAGTGAGAAATACCATATAAAAAATACCACATTAAGTTCATAACAAACTGGTTCTGCTAAATCAGCACACTGGTCACTGTTAGGTTAGTTCCAAACTTTAAAATACACGAATTCAAGCAATTTCAAACCAACCTCATTTTCAAACCAACTCCCACTCCAGTTGAGAACACTCAGTTTCAAGGACAGTGCCAACTCAGAGAATCAATCCCTTTGTTAAAATAAAACTGAAGTGCTGACAATTCATTAGCACTAATCTTGTCTGTTAAATCATCATTGTTGTCACTTCTCCCAGAACGACAGACCCATTTCTTGTCAAGGGACTTATCGTCCCTCACTAGTTCTTCCCCACAGTTATCTGCACTGCCCAGAAACATGATCCAGAAACTAATTTTTCATCTCAAGCTATATCCTTCTTTTTTCTTGCTGTTCAAGTCAAGCTGTTCGAGTTCAGCTTACCAACAACACGTCCTCAAGAAGAGGCACATGAGCAACCTGCACCATCCCCTTCTTCTGCCTGTCCACATCGCACCCTGTCTGCAGAGGCGACCTGTGACAGCGTGTGACCAGTTTATTCATACAATATCGTCAGGTGTGCTAGTTTTTGCAGGACTGGACTTGTTGATATCAGAAGAAAAGCTGCCTGTGTAAGTCCACGGCTTGGTTTGTTCCTCTATTTCTCTGTGCAGTGGTTCCTTCCTGTACCTCAGGAGTCACGAGATACAGTACAAATATACTGAGCTTTTAAAAATAAAGGGTATGAGCTCCCTGCAAAAGTAAGACTCCTTCAGTCATCTTTGTGCTAGAAAGGGAGAAATCTTCAATGACATTCAGGAAAAGGAATATCACATTGATATGAATTGAAGAATTAATAGGTCTCCAGTGCAATACCGATTAGTGACTTCTAATTGCATTCATAGCATCCCTGTGAATTATGTGGGTACCAATACATATTCGAAACAACAACATAACCTAAAGTTGCTGAGAACTGTTCATCTCCTCAGTAGAAGCCAATATGAAAAGGTCAGGATTTCCCAATTCCTATCAGTGGGCACACCCTGCCATAAGAGCTCAGCTCAACTCTAAAATCAAATAAAACAAAATGCAGTTCAGTGTCTTGGTGTGTATAATTTGATTATGTAAAATACACACTCAGTGAATATAATTGCCTTTCTAATGATTGGTTTTCATTAGGGACCAACTTGTTAGTATGTCATAGGAGCAGTTCTTCCTTAAATACTCTGGTAGAAAATTGGGATATTGATATTTAAGGTAATTCAAAAGAAAAGGGGGAACATTTCATGATCAAAACCTTATTGCAGAAAGACTATCTGAATCTGTGCTGTAATGCCATGGTCTTTTAATGTGCATTTTTCGCAAATTTCTAAAAGATTGATGAGCTGTAAGAGTTAGGACATTTGGAATTCACCAATGAAAGAAGTGATATGGGAGACAAACGAGTTTGAAAGTCTAACAGAGATTTGATAGAATTAATAATGAAAACAATGTGCTGCTGCTTTAGCTGAATTACCAGATGTTTTAATCAGTAGAATCAATAATTGTCAGTACTGCTTATAGGAATATGAGTGCAGTTCTGACAGAATGGTTTCTGGGCTTATTGCATCTGCAAATATAATTCTCTACTGGTGCTGGGATGTTAATTTTGAATCATGAGTGGTTAACTGAGATTGGCATGTGCCTTTAGTTGAACAAACACTTTGCGCTATTTCTTACCACTCAGCTTGTGTAAGTGATTTCATAGCACAGAAAACACAGTGAGTATTGTCAAAAAAAAGGAGTTTACTCAGAAAAGTTATTCCAAGCCAGTACAAATAAGCAATTAAGATGACTACTTGGCATGGTGACAGTATATGCATCATGTTTCACATGATTTACAGAGAGTATCTGAAAGTTTTACAAAACGTAAAACTTTGGGGTGAGGTGTATGAGAGTCTGCGTGTGTCAGAGAAACAAGCTTTCAGTTCACCTGTAGACCATTAACTAGAAGAACAAATATTTCAAGTGATCTAAACCAGCCATTTTATATGCAAACATCTAATCTCTTCAGCCCACCAAAGGCAAAGTAGGTATTCTGCATACTTTTGGAGGGAGAAGGGGAAGAGTGAGAGCATTCAATTAGCTGAACTTTCCTATGGTAGAAATGATTGCGAGATCCCATTTTCACATTCAGGAAAGGTAAGTCGATGGTGCCATATTCACTCCTTACTCTCTCTTTCTCTCTCTCAGAACTAAGCTGTTTGAAACTGCTCAGGGAATTTAACTGTTTGAATAAAATTTAGTAAAAATAAACTTTCAAGGTTCATTTTATTCATTAATCAACAGCATTTTTCTCCCTTAAGCCCACAGGGTATACAGTAGGATTCCAGCAGTAGGAAATGCTGACAATATTGATAAACTAGAGACATTCATGTGCTTCTGAGCCATGACATTTGAATAAACATATTGTAATTTTAAAAGTAAACAAGCATTTTCAGGCTTTTCATTTTTCTGTTTTTTTTTAAAAACTTTTGATTAATATATTTGAGCTTTTTACAGCTACTTGATAGTCACACGCTAAGTGACATGCTTCAGATGTAAGTCAGTTTTCAGTGGTTCCACAGCTCCAGGAACTTATAAATAAATAAAAACAACAAACAGAAAAATAAACACATCTTTCAGATTTTCTCAAATACTTCAGCAGTGTTCAAGTCTTCCTTATTCCACAGTTTTTAATTTCCTCTCCTATGAACACTCTGATCATTTGTAATTGCTTCTGAAAGACTCATGCTGCTCAATTATTTATTCCTTTTGGCGAAGAAATGTTTTGTCCAAAGCACAGTTTAGCCAATAAATGTCTCTGGGCACTACTGTCTTACTTAAAGAGCATCAGGAATATTCCTGAACTATATTTGATTGAAGTGGTTGCTGATTTTATGATTGCAGTTTTTGCAGTCAAGATGTCAAATTTGCTGGCCATTGGTTCCTGAAACTCAGCTTCATCTTGACATAGAAAATGCATGATGAAGCACTGCATATTCTCACTTTGATCTGAACTTCTAAGCCCTTAATTTGGAGGACATACACACATGAATCAAAGAAAGGATATACCCCAGAGTTTCATACTTAATTTCAGAGTAGCAGAGTTACAGTTGCACTATTATTTCTGAACTTTTCTACTTGACTATGTACTTAATGGAATGAAAGAGAATTATAGCAGGAGGAGGAATGTGATTTAAGCTCAGCTTTGCGTTTTGAATTATGGATGGCTGCGTTATCTTTGCACGAAGAGAAAGGCAAAGTAGCAGCCAATAATCTGCAAGAGAATCGAAGTACACAAGAAAAAAGAAGTTAATTTACAAGCTTTTCAATTTTTATGGAAGATTGGAAAACAAAACCTAGCAAGCAAGATTACTTTAATTTATATGTTAGAAGAGTGTCTTGAAGAGAAAAACAATGCATGAAAATACATAAAGGGAGAGCAATGAGGGAGAACAATATCTCAGCAGGGAATTATTCAGTTATTTGTCAAAACTAGTCAGGTAGTGCCACACAAAACAAGTCAACTACTTCCTAACAACTGGAAGATTTTCCCAAACAAAGAATGAAGCACAAGGAGAATGTTTTCTGGAGACCAATACCACAAGCTTCTTGAACTAGCCATTTTTTCTATCTATTTAAATGAACTTCAGATATCTCAGGTTATAAATAAGGCACAAAACAGTTTGAGAGGCCTGTGGTAGACACAGATCATATTTGAGATAATCTTCAGCAAACAGCGCTTACATCCCACATCTCAAGCAGTGAGGCTGTGGGTCTCATCATACTGCAAGTACACACTAGTATTTCCTCTTAATCTCAGAAAAATTGCATTTATTCTTTTCTTTACTGCTTTCAGACATGCTCAATATACCAAAATACTTATAGATTCTCTTGAAGAGGAGAGGTGAAGAAGATTCTCCTCTTGAAAAAAGATTATCATCTTAGTAGGCTACTCAGTGCTTAAAAGAGGAAGATAACACAAGACTTTTGAGGTTTACTGAAAGCCTGCTCTGAACCTTCTGGTGTATCAAGCAGGTCCAGGACAACCTGGCCAACATGGAGCCACAAGTGGAGGATTTTAAACAGGATTGTTTTCCTGAAAATAGGAGTAAAAGATAAAAGCTCAACAATCCCACTTTCAAAAAAACACAAAATAAAACAACCCCCCAAAAGCCCCACCATGCCCATGGTGTTACTCTGATATTTGACCTTCCTATGAGAACTGACGTACAAAAAAAAGGCAAGATATGAGGTTCATTTCCATTGAGTACAAGGAGCATTTTAAAATGCAGGCACCTGTGTACAGCTGGTAGACAGCTGGTTTACATTAATGATTAGGGGAGCAGGTGCTGACTCTTCCTGTAGAAGAGAAATAAGCCCACACTATGCTACCATGCCAAAAGGCCTTTCCTGTACTGGTGCCTTATACAGTCAGAAGCTTCATCCATATTCCACCCATGTACAAATGACTTTCCATCAATCCCCCTGGCATGCAGGACCATCCTGGTAGACCCTCCATGTCCAGCTATTCTTCTGAATCCAGTCAATACACAGTGACACCCTTTTAAATGTGACCCTGGGGCTGCAACATCACTGATGGCCCATGCTTGAAGCACAGTTCAAGCCGTACTCATCTAGACTTGAGCTAGTATTTAGTAGCAATAACAAAGCTTTTCTGACAAGTTCATCAAAACATTAAATTCTATGATAAGAGTCATCTCCACACACACACGGATGCAAAAAAAATGGCACAAGGGAGAACCTGTTCCTTCACCTGGCTGCTCCTAGGGCTATATCACAGGAGATTTCACATCAGCCTGATGGGTTGGGCATGATTCCCATCATCGTGAGTCAATGGGAGACACTCTCCAGGTGACCTTTCAGACTGATCAGGGGAGTTAATGCCCAAGGGTCTGGGATGCAGGGAAATGGGGCAGGATAAGCAACCTGGGAGCTGGCTATCAAAAGGGCTATAAGTCTCTGCTGGACATGCACATCTCTCTGAGTGAGACAACAGGAGAGGCTGGCTACTGGAGGGACCAGGAGTTCCCAGACATCTGCAAGGGAGACTGTGGGATAATTGAGAGAGCTGTTTGCATATGAATGTGTCTCTGTGCTCAAGGCAGCTGGAGCCAAGAGGAGCCAGGACTGGGTCAACTAAGAAGTACATTGAACTACCCAGCTGCTAGGTTGTCTAAGGGCACTTACTGGAGAGATCCTTAGTGTGTGTGCACACATGTACATGCATTGCTGTGTGCAAGGGTGGGGGTCAGTATCAGTAAGCAGAGTGGGGCTATGAGCCTCGGGTTCATATGTCCAGGTACCAGCCAAGGTGAGACTGGAATGCAGGGGCAATTACAGGATAGACCACTCAAGTCCAAGTCCACCTTCCAAAGGGATCCACACCATGAATATACATATATATATGTATTTCCCAATACTAGACCTTCATCCTGGATAGGGCCATGAGCAGTGTTTGCGAGTGCTGTGTCAATCTCTGTGACTGGCCATATGTACATGCATGTGTGTGTTATAGAGTATGTTTATGTCTGTGCCTGTTGGGAACACATGTTCAGCCTTACTACTAGTGAGACCTGGAGGCATGGAGCTCTATCAGACTACCAGATTTGGCACCCATAACAGAAACAGTAGTATTTCACCTTCGCAGCAGACAAATTATACCAGCGATAGTAAGATTTGGAGACAGCCTTCTTTTAAAATTATGTAGTGAAACATGGATACTTCTAAAACCCTAGTTATTTGCATTTTACAGATCTGTTTTTAACAAACCCATTTGCTGATGTTATTTCAGTGGCAAAATCTTGTCATTTAACTGTTACTTTCCAGACTTTAGTACATAGTAATATGCTTACAGGTGTTATGCTAACAGAGATGGTATCATGTGAGTAGCCCATTTTATTAATTTTGACATTTTGCTTTCAATAAATAATTTGCAAATACATTTTGCCCTTGTTCATTGCATTTTTTCATTGCTGATTGGATGAAGTGGTGTGGTTTTAGAGTAATGAGTGAACACTGCTAGTGATCACTAAGCAGGATTCTTCCTTAGCACAGCAGTAGATGCTGGAACAAAATATCCAAGTCCAAGACCAAGTTATTGCACCCTTCTAGCTTGGAGTGCACATGGCCTCCCTAAGGAGGGAGCAGAATTTGTGCCAAAGCATCCCTCACAGGAGGGAGAGCTCTCCTTTGGGGCCGAGGCTGCTCCTTTCTCCTCTCCCTGCTGCCAGCAAATCTACTTCTGACAGTATTTAGCTAGTAACGATGCGTTCTCATGAGACTCTTCCCTCGAATCAAAGGCATTCTGAACAAAAACCATAAAAGCTTGCGCAAAGTTGAGTTAGAGGATTAGAGCCCACAACACTCATATACTCAGAAAAGAAGACAACATAGTCCAGCAGGCATGCAGAACACTCTACAACTAGAGGAAAAAAACCCACTGATTTCTTTTACCTTTAATTCTGCACTATACTTCTGTTTTTCCTTTCACAAAGTGCTAGGAAGATGAAAAAACAACGATCTCTTCTTTCCATGAGACACACCATGTGCTCTAAATTACTCTAGCATCTGTTGAGCTGTAGAAAGATTAACCAGGATACCCCCGAACTAACAGAGATTGCTAATTATGAAAGACCTTACTAAGCTGCATCTCAGGAAAGCCTGTAACAGACCTCATCATTGAGCCAACAAACTGAGCATGAAGAAATGGAACTGCATTAGTCAATAGATGGCTGCAGTGATTTTCCCTTCTCCTGCCTTTATTTTTTTTTTTTTAAATAGCTCCTCTGTCTTCTTTGCTCTTCAGCCACTCTCATGGAAAGTCCCTGAGACTAAATTAACTATTAAGGTGGACCAGTGGAGAAACTATAAACAGGGCAGCCACAGACATACTGAGATAGCAGTTCATATAATGTTACTTGTAAACTTGTTATAAGCAAGAGATCTGTTTTGTGAAAACAGAAGAAACATTATTATCACCACCAGCTGAAAACTGGTAGCATGTATAGTTGTAACTGATGTGAGGATCTTCACATCGCATTAATAGAAAAGTGAAGTACTGGGTGGTGACCTTACAAATGCATTGACAAAACTCTGGATGCTTGGGGCAGATCAAGGAAAACGAGGGATGGAAATTGAGCTGTCAACTTGAGATGTCAAGCACTTGATGGGGAATTTGAAAATTTGGGTTTATTTCTGCATCAGAATGTGTGATACAACTGGCAAAACATTTCACTCTTGGCCTCTAGTTGAAGAGTCTCATTTGTCCTATTTGTTTGGTACAAAGACCATGCTTTACCATATGTTTGAGCTGTACATAAGATCACAGATTAGTTTGTAGCTAGGTGGGATCATTAGTAGGGGAAAGATAAAACCCACAGTTTTCTGTTCATGACCAGATTTGTCATTTGCACGTTTTATTTCAATCCTAATCATGCAAAACCATGTGTTTTCTCAACTCCTGCCAAGTCAGAAACTGTGCTGATACCAGCCATTCTGACTTCACTGGAGCAGACAGCCAAGTCCTCAGCTCCACCAGGACTTTCCCAAGCCAGGGACACCAGGAATGCTGCATACCTGAGCTGCTTTTCAGTGGCTGCTGTGTGCTCAGGAGGGCTCAGCCAGCCCTTGGGACACGTGGGACACCAGCCCCAGGCGATCTGCTTGGCCAAAGCAACAGTCAGTCTGTCCCAGGACCTCTAGGAAGCCCCAGCCCTGAGTTTCCGACAGGAGAATAGACAACACCAGTACAATCAGATGTCTCACCAACTATAGATTCACTGGTCCTTACCCCGAGGGTCTCCATGTCTCTGTAAAGACCTAAAGACATAGACTGAGGTTCAACCAGAGCTGCTAGTAGTTTACCAGAAATTCCTAAGTTCCTAAATAATGTAATGGTGAGAAAAATCCAGGGCTTCCTGGCTGAAAAGCTTTGATGAGCTAAATCTTCATTATCAGTAGAAGATATGTACTGCACCTACAGCCAGCACTGACTGTATCTCATACCCACAGCTGCTCAGGGCATAAGGTTGCTATTTCGCTACTGCGCTGTTCCCTTCTGTAACATGTGTGCACATCGAACCAGGCAGACTCAGTAGTGATTGCTTTCTATTGCTGTGCTGTGATCTGCATTTAAAGCAGGGTTGAAATTCTACGTTTTCACATTTGCAGGCCAGATTCAATCAGGAAGACACAGCACAATAACTCTTGGTGGTACTCCTGCTTGCCACATAATGTTTGTGAAAGTATTTTTTAATTTTGTGGGAGAGACATTAAAGCATTTCAGTTTGTCTCCAAGACAAAATGTTTCCCTACATACTAAAGCCCTCAGTCAATAAAAATGGTCAGACTTCCTGTACAAATGCATTCTCACAATGTCCTCAGGATTAAATCTCAGAATTCAATTAATTCTGATTGCGAGCAATCACTTCCCAGATTCATTGCAATTTAAAGAGCTGTGCAGGAGGAAACCAGAACATCCTAGATGCCCAGCCTCTTACTTTCTCCAATACTGTTGCCATAATTCATTACGTATGTCCTATTTTCTTTTTGGACTATGCATACATCTTACATTTAGAAATAACCAATGGGTTAGCTCCCTTAGCCTACTGTACAACACAGGTCGGAAGAATTTGATTCAAGCTTTCATATATTTAGCTTAATAAACTGTATGTGAATATATAAACTTCCAGGCACTTAAACAAATTGGGCTAGCTCATTAGATGGTATTCATGAAAAAGTGCAGAAAGTTCTCCGGTGTGTAAAAACAAGCTTAAAAAAATGAAGATGGAAGTTCTTGAAAGAAGCTTAGGGTATCTGGTTAATCTTTAGAAACAACCTGTTTTGTTGTTTCTTAAAAAAACCCCCCTCTCTCTTAGAATATCAGTGATACCACATCTCTGATACAGAATGTGAAAACCGAACACAATGGTGTTCATCATGCCCTGAAAATGTTCACATCCTTTTTTAAAAAAACACAGATCTGTTAAAAATAAACAAAAACCTAATCAAGATAACCTAAAGCAAAAAGTAGCAAAGCAATGTTTATTCTTGAATTCTGGCTGCCATAAAGAAACAAGAATAGAGAATTTTTAATACGTTATTCTCTATCCACCTGGGATTTGTAGATTTGAAGACCTCAAAACAAACTCCTACTCAATATGGAATGAAACTGTAGTTTATATTATGAGAGTTTATACTCTGAGATCAATATATATTTTATACAAAGAAGATAAAAAGCAAAGATTATTTCAGCCAAATTGGTCTTCCCTGAAGTTAGGTGTGTACAGCAAACAACATCAATAGAGAGTTATTCTGGCTGAAGTTAAATTTTCTCTCCGAATCCACTACTGACACTGCTTTTCATCAGGAAATTTAGACCAATCTGACAAAATCTGAGTTCTGAAGTCAGATATCCTAAGTCTATAATTGAGTAACTAACAAGAAATGTTCAGAAACCCACTAACTTTCACTGCAGTAAAAAGTGCATGCATCAGACTGCGTTGCATCAGACAGTGTAACTATACAAGTTTTGTGCTTAAAGTCCAAGTTGAGACCATACGATCAACCCCTCAACTTTTGAAGCCTAAACAGACATTGATGGAGTTATTTGTAAGGTTTCACTTTACCCTCCTGTTCCTGCTGCTGCTCCAAAGGACAAAAAGCTTGAGAAAATGGAAATTAAGGTGAAAAAATTGAAATTACAGTAACAGTAGGAGTTAGTAAGACTGTCCAACTAGTTTTCAAACCCAGCATCAAGTAAAATCTCTCAACTTTTACCAAAGTAGTTGCTAAACAAAGGAAATATCAGTGGTAGACAATGACATCTTTCAAACCACTACTGGCTCCTAAGGGGGAGTGGTGGTCTGTGGGGCACATATCTCCCAATGAAAATATGACATTCTGTCTTTCTTAAAAAAAATTAACTGTGACACCTTCATATCCTGCATAGCAATAACACAGTTCCAGACAAACATTGCCTGAGGAGACATGTGACAAAATACTAATTAAGGGGCTGCTTAGTTAAGGCTCCTTCCATTGAAAGCCATACACACACATTTTACATGGAAACTTTAACAGCAAATATTACATTTGGGAGACTGATAAGCATCCGCTTCATCAAGACATTCCATGATTAAACAAGCTTCTCCATTTCCAATTCATTTTGTAAGAAAACATGTGCAAAGTGAATAAAACGATTTCATTTATTCATTACACGGGTCATTAGATTTTCATTTGTAAAAAGCAAACCTGTCACAGTATTTAGCTAGAATTGTAATTAAAATACATATAAAGGGACTTTCAGTCCCATGTCCTTTATTTTCGTATTTGAATGACTAGCAGACGAACAACAAGTTCTTAGCAGAGGCTGTGATTACATTACCCTTTAATTTGGTTCAGGACCACATCTTGCATCAGAACAGTCTTGGATGCAAGCTGAGGGGTTTTTGGATGAAAGCACGTTTTAAAATCAATGCTGTCAGGATACAATTTTAAATATAGAAGAAATAAATGTGGTCTGAGGAATAACTGAGCAGTATCATTTCTGAAAAATGGGCTTTCCATCTAATATGTAATCTTAAGATGTTTATTTCTTTTCCTATTTGAGAATTTGAAGCAAAAGTTGACATCTCTGAATTCTGTGAAATGCTTTGAGAAACAACTAACACGAATTATTTTGACTGGCAGTACAATATTTTAAAATTACTGAAGTTCTTTAAAACCTGTATATATTATAAACTAGCAAAAATCTGATGAAACATCTGTATTTAATTTTCATTATTTCTCACTGATTTTTTTTTTTTTTACAAAGACAATGAAATATATCTAACTTCAAGGAATATACTTAAGTTTTTCAGTGAAATATTGAAGAAGATGATGAAATTCTGACTCTGTCCAGTAAAAAGAAATTATATTTTTATATAAAATGGCAACCATGAGCATTGCTAATGCACTACATTCTCTTCCCCCATATTTTGCCATTTACATGGTATCCTATACTTTCTTTTCCCAGCAGAGTAGTTCGGGGGTGGGCGAGAATATTTTATGTTATATTGTTGGGTTGTGCATTTTTTTAGATGAAGGTTTAACAAACAGTTTCTAGTTATAGTTTAGCCCTTTTTCAAGATGCAAAATTACAAGCAAAAGAAAATAAGTGGATTCATATCAGTAATTTGTTTCATGGAGAGACATAAATACTGTTCTTCTACCATTACTAAAAAAAGATCTGTTGTACTAGAGAAAGGACACATGACTTATGGTTTCCTAAAGTTAAAAGGTTCCTATGGAATAATGAACCTTTCCTGAGAGGAAACAGAAAATGAACTAACCTAAAGCATATGAGTCCCTCTCTAAGATCAAGGACCCATGCACCATGGGGCCAATACTTGATGACTGAATATCAGAGATTTCAGCTCACAGATAGACCGCATAACCATAATACCATGAATGCTACCAACTCAATCCCAAAAATCTTTTGAGCAGTTACTCCAGAACACTCATTTGGAAAGGATTAACACATCTGACTGTTGTGACTTTGCCGGTGCTATGGATATCTATCTGCAGCACAAAACCTTTTAGGGCAGACTTTACAAGAAGAGTACAAGCAATGATGACAAAAGCTTTCCTGTGGGATTCCTGAAACAAGCATCAAACCCAGGCAGTGTAATGGAAGTAGTATAGCCCCATTCCTCTTATTATTGTCCTTACATATTTACAGGGCCATTCAGAAATTAGCCCAACCCACCCAGTTCTACCAAGGCATTCATTCTTACATTACACATTAAACAAATTTTTAGTATAGAAACATTTTCTTCACTGAATTTATATTATTTCAGAATACAACATATACTGTTATATAGAATTTTATGATACAGAGTACTATATATTGTATTATTATATATCCCAATATAGAATAACATGAAAAGTACAAAACTCCCTGAAACAGTAGGATAACAAAGAAGTCTTCAAAATCAGAGATT
The DNA here is from genome assembly GCA_035590195.1 of Aviceda cuculoides. Lineage (NCBI taxonomy): Eukaryota > Metazoa > Chordata > Aves > Accipitriformes > Accipitridae > Aviceda > Aviceda cuculoides. The sequence goes on along the minus strand of JAVJGG010000054.1, from coordinate 34,289,143 downwards.
TGAGCGTAGGAGAAGAAATGACAGTGTTCCAAAACCAGGATGGTCTTACTAGAGAAAAATGAAGAGCATCATTGCAGTAGCCCTCAGGAAGCAGAAATTTAATAAGTCAAAGGAGAACACCACTGACACTTTGGACACGACTCTGTATTATTAGGCTGCTTTAATGCAGCACTGTGTTCTCCGGGAAGCATTAATGCAAGGAAAGAATGACATCTCAGTGTGTGCCATTCAAATTAACTTTGACCTAACACTTTATTATTGGAAGGTTTGTCAATTAATTCTTCTCATAAAAAGATTACCTAAAGCTTCACTGCCAAGTAGTCACCGATCTGAAGATTTTAGAGGACATTCCACTATAGAATGAAATACACATACTGGCAAAGATGTATCTGTTTTAAAATCCAAGTCTGTATAGTGCCTGCTAGAGGCAAACCATTTGGACATTTGGATAACCTGCATGCATTTATCATAATCTGTGTTACAGACAGCATAACCAGAAGGACCAAATTTTATTCCCAGAAATATTTGTGCAACCTTAAAGCTTTCATTCATACAGCGGAATATCAGTAAATCTCAAATCTAAGAAAGTTAATTTCGTCAGTTTATTGGTTGTTTTACCCAACCAGGTCATTTAGGATGTTATTTTCCACTTAAATAGCAAAGAATCCTTACATTTTCCTTTTATAGGCCACAATTCCTCTGACATTCATGACAGAATAAACAGCTTCCCCGCCTGTTTATACCTATTATGATCACCTAAGTATTCCTGAGGCAGCCACAGCACTGGCCTACATGAAAAAAAAATCTTCAGAAAGTTTTAGCCATTATAAAGCCTGTCCACGTTAAAGAAATTAATTTCTGTGAAGCTTTGCTTATAGTACTAACCTTTGCTTTAGTACTGAATTTTTCTATGAATAAGGGCTCTGAAGCTGTAGATCAGCTGCAAATGGACAAAACCCCCACAGAGATATGTAGCTATCAGAGGCTATGTGTTAACTGCAATGCAAAAGCAGTCAGAAACAACGGTCCACACACATGCACAGTACCTTAGGGTCAACCATAGTTGAAGGCTGAAACATAGGCTGAAACAACCAGTAGGACAGAAGAACAGTGATGGATCCTTAAAAATAGACGTAATGATGTCTCAGATATTTAGATGTCTCTCTTGTACTTACATTCAATAGATTCTTTGCTAGCAATAGAACTGATTATTGACCACATCCATATTTAGGAGATATGCACAACAGATTGATACGTGGATGGCAAGACATTGCACCATTGGGAAAGGGAGGTCTTATTTCCTGTATTCCAGAAAATATTACATTAATGGTATTGGTAATGGATGGTATTATTGGTGCTGTTTTCGTTTACCTCAAAAGGCCAGTTAATCAGTTGATGTCAATAAATAGAAAAAAAAAGTTCTACTAAAAAGGAAGAGTAATATGAGCAAACAGCTTAAAGAGAAACAAATAAAGATCAGGAAAGAAATGAGGAGGAAGGAGCAGGCAAGGAAAGGACAGAAAAGGGATGATAAGAAGGAAGGCAGAAAGTTGTCAGTTCCAGAGCACGAACCAGTTACACTTGGATGACCTGAGGCTCCTCTAAACGCTGCTCCAGGTAATGGCACACAAGAGAGAGGTTTGTATCTTTCACAACTTTCAACTTTATAAATCCCTAGCCAAAAAGTCTCGGGACCTATTGAAAATGGAAAAGGGCTGGGTGGTGACAGCTACTGATGTCATTCTGAGCCAAACCTTTGCTTCCACAGCAAGAAATTGTAATTGCTTTGTAATCAACATTCAGGAGGCCAAAAGGAAAAGGAGGAAGAAAACAACTATAAGGAAAGAGCAAGCTTTTAAACATAGAAAACCTGTCTCTGTGAGAATTTATACTTTCAGATTTTGATCTTGAGGAAAGAGAGATTAGAAAGAGTATTGTGAGCTAAGAGCAAAATTAGAGTAGCCTTATTAACTCAGAAAATTACACTGGTATAAATCTAGTGATACAATTCAGACATAATGCAAATCTTCTCATCTGTACAACTAGAACATGAAACAAAAACCAAAATATGTAGTAGCTATGTCTGGTACTTTCTTGCCTTTAACCTACCGTAATTCTTTCCCTCAGTGCAAAGAAGACATAAACGTTGCTAATTGCTGTAAAAATGCTGTCACAACTGAATGAAAACATTTCACTCCCATTCTCTCTGCAAAATTATATAGAGCATGAAACAGCAGAGACTTCAGCCAAAAAAAGTCTGTCGTATTCAAATTAACTCTGTGCTGTTCACAACTTTAAGCGCAAGACAAAAATTACAGTTGTTAAACTGCTAGTAGTAAATTCACTGGATCTCAAGCGCCTCTTCCTGACATGGAAGAAATTTTCATCTTTGTTGCATATATATGTGCCCTTTAGTGTTGTGGAAACTGAGGCTAAGTAACATTTAGGGTATGTTTTCCTTGCAATACTCTTCAGAAGGTTGGGAAAAACTGTGATGTTCCCAGCAAAGAGCATACACCTAGAGGAGAGGCAAATACCACTGATGCACTGAGAGTGCGTGTGAGAGCGCACACCTATGAACTCCTGAAACTCAAGAAATTCAAGGGTAGGGGAAAGTCTAGATGAAGGGTAAGGAATAATTCTTCTCTCCACAGCCAGCTCCTGCTATTTTATCTACACTAGGGATAAATAATTTTGGCATTACAGATATATCCTTCTCTTTTCTCATATGGATAAGAACTTCAGCTGAACGGAGAGCATAGTCAGCTTCATCAGATAGACACACGCTTCACTGAAGGAAGGACAGGTACCAGTTCCTTCTACAGCTGGCTGTTTATTTCTCTGAGACATAAACATTGTTCTGATAACCTGGCTGCTTCCTGTTTAAGCAGAAACAGATCTGGCTGCTGCAAGTGCCACACAGATGCATCTTTATTTCCTCTCTTTCAGCTGCTGTTTATGACTCACCATTAGCAATTTTAATTATAAAAGCCTCCAGTTATAATTTTTGTATTCTACCATTATTACTTACTACTCTCCGGTTATTTTTGTATTCTACCATTATTACTTATCGCTAAGTACCTAACTCTAATTACGATGAGGTAATTACTGTTGTTAAATGATGACAGTCATCTGTCTTTGATTTAAACTATTAGAATCAATGGTTCTGCCTCTGAAGAAGCCACTGCTATAAAATATTGATCAAATAATTTTACACATAGTGGTTGGAAGCAGTATAATGGGGATATTTAAGACTAGCAATTAGCAGGAGACTTTTCTGAACACAATGGCATTTAAATCAGTAGTGGATATCTGAAAGGACAAAGATATAGTTATCTATGGTATGAACTGTAGGGTGCTTACTGCTTAATGAGGGTTAAAGCTTTTCACTGCTCTGAACCTGGTCCTTGGGTACCAATTCCAAAATAGTATTTGTTGCATCGTGTCTTAAGTGCTTTAACTACTGTAACACTGAGGAAGGACCTTTCATTTCCAATTACGTTGCCCACTATTCGCTTGTAACCTTTCACTTACAGTGCCTTCACCCCAAGGGAAAGTATCCCAAGTGCCTTTGTCTTCATGGAGCTGCATTGCCAGATTCTTCAACATTGTGTTTGTGGATTGGCCTTATAGTTTTTAGTCTGTAACCCCATACTCTTCACACTCCCCTTGCAGCTTCTACTTAGTAACTTTACAGCCCCGTAGAAAACATCATAGTATGTAATCACTTACATACCCCAAAATATTAACTAACAATATGGATGTACAAAGTTTAGCAGACAGTCATGATACAACACATGCACCTGAAGAAGTGTGCTGCAATGGGTGCTTATGCCATTGTAAGCAAGAAAAACTGACAGGGAGTTTGAGGGAGTCCTGATGAAAGCTATAGAACTCCCACAGAACAGTGTTGGGAAACACCTCAGCACTGGTAAAGGTGCTCATTTGGGATCCTACCACTTCTCCTAGCTGGCCACTATTGAGTTTTTTCCCTCCTCTCTATTTTTCCTCTCTTTTTCCTTCCCATGCTCCCACCCATCATGCCCCTACTCTCTTTAGTAACTTTGAAGTCAGCGTATGGCATTAGTTACGGACCTGCTAGTAAAGCTTTGTACATGCAAGTCTTTAACAACTTTTTGCGCAACATACTGGTGGTCCTTTGGACATCAGAGTGTCCTCTGGAAGAGCTTTTCTATTTCCATTTGTTACAATACAAACCCTTGATTTCAGTGTCTAAGCACTGTTGAATGCCTCCTAAGTGGCATAAGCCTGAAGCTCAATACTTTATATTGAGAACTACTGATGTCCAGGAGATAGCACAAAATGTGTCTAAATCAACGCTTTAGTTTAGATGAGGACCATAATCCTGAAGTGATCTTCCCCACAGCCCCAGTTACTGTGGTCCAATACACTTTCCAGAGCAGTCTTGGAGCCAATTCATTTTGAAAGGAACTGGAAGATTCTCTTTAGAGCTGTACCTAGTGCACACCAACATCAGTGGACTCAGTTCACAGGCCCAAACTAGTTTTAGTTTGAAACAAAGCACACTAAAATGAACATAGCATGGATCTTAGAACCTCAGCAACAGTTGCTTTATTCTAGATATCCATTCCTAGAGGGCAAGCAGTGTGCTCCTTGCTAACACAGACACAGCCTTAAAGAACTTAATAACATGCAGTCAGATGATTTAGCTACCTCTCTGCTATTGACTGTTGGTTGTCAAAATTTTTCCTCTTTCTCCAAAAAGAACTGGCATTTACTCCTGTGTGTGGATAAATTCATTTACCTCTTCATGAGCACTTTACTTTTCTGTAATAAGGACCAACACATTCCAGTTTGGGTCACCTCAGTTCATTCTCCATCAAAACTGATCTGAACTAATGAGCCCGTGGGTTCTGGAAGACTAACTGAGCTACAGGAAACCCAAACCTTGAATCTTTGGCCTCTGTACTAAAAATACGCTATTCCAGCAGTTTCAAATACTGGCATTTTTTTCCCCTCACATTTTTCTACAGAAGACATGATAACTTCAAAAAGTTCAAAAAAAGCTCATCTGCAAAACAACCCACTGCAGCTTAGCTGAGAGGACAACTTCAAACTCAGAAGACAAGAAAGAGCTCTTGATAGCTAGGTATTCTCAAGGCCATGAAGGAAAGTTTATGATTACTTGGGTGCAGAAGGATATTTGCATTGCCAATCTGGATAGAAAGCTTTGTCTTCCACAGTGAAGAATGTAACACATTTATTAGCCTAAGAATTCAGAAGAGTAGAAGGCAGATTTACAGTATCTTTTGCCTTGCAACAATATCTTAAAAAACCCAACCCAAACCAAATCAAAACAAAAAACCCTCCCCCCTCCAAAAAAACCCACCTAAAATAGGAGTCTTGCCTGTTTTACCCAAATTGAACCCTGGTCCAGTTGTCTAAGGTGTTTTTTCCTGTGAGTTAGTGAGGTGGTTTGGTCGGTAGATCTCATGTGGGAAGTACAAGCCAGGATGGTCTACATACTTTTGAAAGCAAAGGAAAAAAGATACATAAAAGCCCCTTAAAAAAAAAGGAGGGGGGGGATGTTTCAGCCCGTAGCCATTTTTTGGAACAGAATCCTTAGTTTTCCTACCAGCTACACTTCAGCTATGTCCTGCTCACTCCATCATACAACGTTTTCCCCCCAGCAAAGACAAGAAGCTTCTTTCTTCCTCCAGAAGAACTCTTCTCGCAGCCCTCCCACCTGCCTGCCCTGCCACAGAGGGAGCTGAGGGGACGATTACAGAAGCTTTCCTTGCCAGCAGCCTCTGCAAGGATTAGGAGCTATTGATGTTACAGGCATGGCTACATTTCACATAGCATTTTATGCTGCCCTATTTTCTCTCTTCTTTTTGGCAAACAAGAAGGGAGTTGAGGCAAAAGAGTCTTTAAAATATATTTACACTAGTTTATGTCAGAGGCCAAAACAGCATTACTGCAGGGGAAGGTGCCACTTACTGGGATTATGATTGTTCCTGTTCACAAGTTACTGTAAAATTTTGGCTCTTTCAGGGGAAAAGGGGTTCTTCTGCAAAGTACTTCAGTATCTCCTGCTTCCCAAGTGTTTGGGCATACCTCTTTCCTTCTGTAGCCTATTTATTCTTTTCATAGTAAATATGCTCCTGGCTTAAATATGAGGCACTCCTATTTCCGTGGGCCCCTGTAGCACTGGTCTCTGCAATACCTTGTCTGACTTGAAAGTTGCTAGAATTGCATTTACTTCTCTACAAAAGCTTCTGCCTTGTTCCATGCATTTTTCTCCTCCTGGGGCTTATGCTTTCTGTGGTAGTTTCATAGGTGCACCACACTACCACATCCTTTAGAGCTTCTATGCATATTCACTGTCAGATCAGTCTCCTGGATCCAGCAGAACAGGATTCCAGATACTCTTTCTGTACCCCTTTACAGACAAAAAGTTAATCCATCCTTCATGTCCAGGATTTACTCTATCGGGTTTGCATGGCAAGGTTTTGGTAGCAGGGGGCTACAGGGGTGGCTGCTGTGAGAAGCTGCTGGAAGCTTCCCCTGTATCCAACAGAGCCAATGCCAGCCGGCTCCAAGACGGACCTGCTGCTGGCCAGTGCCGAGCCCATCAGCGACGGTGGTAGCGCCTCTGGGATAACAGATTTAAGATGGAAAAAAAGTTGCTGCACAACAGCAACTGCAGCCAAGACAGGAGTGAGAACATGTGACAGACACAACCCTGCAGACCCCCAGGTCAGTGCAGAAGGAGGGGCAGGAGATGCTCCAGGCGCTGGAGCAGAGATTCCCCTGCAGCCCATGGGGAAGACCATGGTGAGGCAGGCTGTCCCCCTGCAGCCCAGGGAGGTCCA
>JAVJGG010000054.1:34270204-34282205 GCA_035590195.1 Aviceda cuculoides | reverse complement strand
CCATGGAAAGAGAGGAGCCCAGGCTGGAGCAGGGTCCCTGGCAGGACTTGTGACCCCGTGGGGGACCCACGCTGGAGCAGGCTGTGCCTGAAGGACTGCAGTCCAGGGAAGGGACCCACGCTGGAGCAGTTCATGAAGAACTGCAGCCCATGGGAAGGACCCATGTTGGAGAAGTTCATGGAGGACAGTCTCTTGTGGGAGGGACCCCACGCTGGAGCAGGGGAAGAGTGAGGAGTCCTGCCCCTGAGGAGGAAGGAGCGGCAGAGACAGCGTGTGATGAACCCAACCCGCATTCCCCATCCCCCTGTGCTGCTGGGAGGGAGGAGGTAGAGAAAATCGGGAGTGGGATTCAGCCTGGGAAAGAAGGAGGGGTGGGCAGAAGGTGTTTTAAGATTTAGGTTTTATTCTCATTACCCTACTCTGATTTGATTGGTAATAAATTAAGTTAGTTTTCCCCAAGCTGAGTCTGTTTTGCCTGTGACAGTAGTTGGTGAATGATCTCTCCCTGTTTTTATCTCAACCCACGAACCTTTTGTTATATTTTCTCTCCTCTGTCCAGCTGAGGAGGCAGAGTGACAGAGCAGCTTTCGTGGGCACCTGGTGTCCAGCCAGGGTCAACTCACCACACATTTATTTCCAGAAAACCCCACTACCATTCTCACTGTCATTATTTCTTCTCTCAATTTGTCTTGTACTTAGATTATGCCAGCAGTACATAGAGGGAGAGGCAGAATTACTCTAAAATAAATTGAGCCAAGGGCGAGGGGGGCCGGGGGTTGGGGGGTGGGGGGGTGGATGTTGAGTATCCCCACAAATAATGAACCAGTCTCTAACACTCTCCTGTAGTTCCTTCTCTTTTAATGCAGGCTGTCACCGCTGTAATCAGACTCCTATTCAACCCAGCCATTTTTGTAATGACCTAATTCTGCGACACATCCTGTATCAGGAGGTTCAGTTTGGGCTTTCATTTGTGATTCGTTTTACTCTCATCACATCTTTACACATTAAACCCACCTTCAGAGTTTTCTTTTTCACATAGCTACCTCATCTGTACACCCATCCTCAGGCTTTACAAGTGCCTTGTTTTCTTCAGCAGCCAATGCTTTGCTTTCCTAAAATGTTAACAGAAATAACAGGCTTGCCAAAGCAAACTTTCTTGTACAAAGTGGACCTTTTAATTGTCAAAAGCAGAGTTTAAATAAATCAGGTTTTGCCTGGTATTTTTCCTTAAAGGCAAGTAATAACAGCAACCACTTACTCCAGCCGCTGTTACTTATTCAATGGAAGTTTTTAATGTGCATCCCAATTAAACCTGTCGCTGAGACCATTTGTCTCAAGAGTCCTGGATATGAGCTTGTCTTCTCTTCCACTGCAGTTGTTTCCAGTGTTTGGTTTCCTAAAAACCCCAAAGGAAACAAGCAAGTCCTCCTTCTACCACTCAAACCCCCTCCAGAGTAAACATCCTTGTGCTGTTTAGTGGTTTTGTTTTCTAAGTTGTGCAGAGTTTTCTACCATTTGTGATGTGATCTCTCCTATATGCAGAAAGGGGCATCAGGAACAAAATCCCATTTCTTACGCATAGGACATTACCAGTTTGAAGGACCTGGGTGGGTACGTATCTAGGCTTGCTGTCTGTAACATATACTGCAGTCATTTGCTTGAGCCTTCATAGACATCCATAAGACTACCCCTAGAAGGACTCAGGGTGAGGCTGGGGGTGTTTGGGGAGGGTTGGAGCACACAGCTTTCCTTATCTGGCCATCTTCTGCATACCACCAAGAATGGGGTCTTATCAAGTTGGAGACTGTCAGCTCTCCCCAGCTGCTGCTAAGTATTTTACAACTGAACATGCTGAATGGTTGAATTGGGCACTTTTGCCCATCTTGTCATAAAACGTGACAACTGGCCTGCATCTGTCTGACCCCAACTTTTGTCTTTTGAAAGTTCTGCTCCTTCAAAGTTCTCTTAGAAAAAGCAGCAACCTCTCTGGCTTGTGCCAATGAGACACAGATGCAACACCTCATGTTTAATTACTTTTGGAGCTATTTTAGGAGATATACTCACAGACCCTAATGCTCCAGAAAGACAGCTGAAAATAGGAGGAGGTATTGTGCATGTGTGTGTTTCAACAAAATATATCAGTGCTTTCCATCACACAAAACAGAAATAGCATTTTAAAGTGGGAGACACTGTTCGTAGAAAGTTTTGGAGACCTAAATCAGATCCATTTGACAGGAAAAGAGCATTAAAACTAAATTTCTCCTCTGCCAGCATTTAGGAAAATTTACAATGACTTCATATTTCCCCTCTTTATAGTTCTACATGGGGAAGCCTAGAACTATCTTAAATATCTGTGCTACAGGCTAGCATTAATGATTAAGAACAGTAATATAAATCATATGTTTAAAGAAGTTTTTTTTCTAAACACTTCTTACAGTAAGAAACAAGCTTCCTCTAAAAAAAAATATGTAAATGTATGTAAACTAGATTGTTGGGTGTGCCTGAACTCCTCTCATCTTTTCCTCTTGAATTAAACAGTGAGCAAATGCATCAGACTACAATTTGCAGGAGAATCAAGGGCAACATTAGAGAATCAAGATGTTTCTGGATATTCAGATCTTTTTCTAGTACAAGTAAGAGATTTAGAGGAAAGAGAAAAATTAGATTTTACTCAATACATAATTTTCTGTTAAATTTTCTGTTAAAACTACTTTCAGCCATCTCTGTATACAACTTTCATATAAATATGTTGTTAGCTTTTATAACAGCTCCTACCCTGATTTTCTTACTACTATTACTGCATTAGTTAGGATAAAAAACCCTATTGGATTTGAATAGACTATACTATATAAATAGCAAAGAGTCAGAATCGCAGATCAGCATCCCATAATAGTTTACATTTTTACAGAAGACTGCTGTAAATGAAGAGACAATGGTATAACATGTGACCAAACACTCAGACAATCTAATTATTTAAATGTACATCACATTTTTGAGGCTAGAGACCAGAATGCAAATTGTCAGTTTTAACTATTGGCTTTGACTGATTTGTCTCTCTTTGCTGTCATGGAAACCTACATTAAATTAAAGGCAAAGAAACAATGAAACCTAATTAATGTCCCATGCATCTTCTGTACAGAAGAAGTATTGGGCAGTTATTTGTGACATTATGGCAGCACCCGCAACATGCTTTGCAAATGCATAGTTAAAGGATTGCTGCTCAAAAAAAAAAAAATTGTATTCCTATAAAAATTTAGATATATATAAAGAGAAATAAGTCAGAAGTCCAAGATGGATAGAAAAGAGTCCCTCCCTCCCACCCCCAGTGACGTAATTTGAGGGATAAATTTAAAGCAGAAAAGGCCATTTTGGACTGCTCTCTCGTTTAGTCCCTGCAGCCTGGCAGTTTCTCCATAAGAGCAGGAACCAGCCTGGGTTAGAAGCAAGAGCCTGTCAGGCTGCCTTGAGAGGAGGCGTCAGGGTGTGGGCACTGCTAGAGGGAGGAATTGTCAAGGTGGTGAGAGGATGTTAAAGAAATAGTTGAGAAAGAAGGATCTCTCCTTATTAAACACTACTTTGTCACCTGCCTTCTTTCATTCATCTGTGTACTGTGATATCTCTGTACTTTACTCCTAGATCTGATTTTTCCCCAAAGACTCAGTGTTTGAAGAGGCAGGAACCACCACACTTTACTTTTCTAGATTCGTCCTTAGAAGGAGGCTCTGCAGACATGATGGTATGCATGATGTTTTTATGTCTCTGCTACAGCTTCATGTTAAAAATTCAGTTTTCATGGAGAATGTGGAAGAGAGTAGAGGAAAGCATGGGTGAAAGTCCTGTAAGCTTAACTGCAACTTTTCTTTTTATTATTTAATCAAGTTCTTCAAGTAAGTAGGACAGGAGATTAAGAGTAATACTTTTTTTCCCCAGGTTAATCAATGGCTAGTTATAAGATTTTGTCTTTACCACTGATTCCAGACTGCAAAAAAACCACCATGTCTCAGGGAAGGAGGTGCTTGTTGGACACTATCATTTAATTTCAGTATAACTATACATCCTCCGCTGCTGGGAGTTACGAATGAATAAAACAAAGCATCTTCCCAAGGTTAAACTGAATCGCTTCACACCCGACTGATAAAACAGGGGAGAAAAAAGCATTTAAGCAGGGAGCTTATCGATTTCTGCTGATGTACCACCAAACTGTCTGACCGTGGCAGCGGTGGAACGCCGGTGCCAGCTGCCCCGCGCCGTCAGCCTGGCTGGGAGCCTCGGCCACCACTCCTGCCCTTAAACACGGTGCACGGGGCTGCTCCCCGACCCCGCTGCGTTTGGCAGCCCCAGTACTCTGAAGCCGCTGGCAGCACCCTTAGCTTCTTGTGTCCTGTAGCTTGTAAACAAGCTGTGCCTGCTAGGATGTGGAAGGCGTAGTTCAGCCAGGGCTCCCTGCCGGAACAGAGGCTGGAGGACAATTTGGAGGGTCCCCTTTTTCTCTTGTCACTGGGAAGGAGCACAGACGGCTCAGGAGAGCGCAAGAGCCTTGGTGACATGCTAAGTTTTCAGATGTCTCCTGAGTAAGAGAGATAAAAACAAACAAAAAAGAGACTTTCTAGAGTGTGAAATGAAACTGTTCGTTAGAACAGTTACAGAATAATGAATATAGGATGTAATTAAAGCAGGCTACTTGTCAAAGGTTGTGATAACACTAATTAAAGATATTTTTTCATCTGAATTGGAGTATCAGCCATTGCCACTAGTTATGCAGTTGATGGGCATGTGGCATCAGTTGTACTAAATAGACAGCAAAAGAAGGAACCAGAGGCAACTCAATATTTATTGATGGGGCATCCTGAAGCTGGTGTATCAAAACACTATTAAAAAGGTCATAAGATACTCTTGAATTATTTACAGAAAGAAAAAAAAAAAGAAAGGAAAAAAGAGAGACATTAAAAATACTTCATTTATCCAGCTACATTTCAGGAAATAAAACAAACCATTTTAAAGAGTTCAACAGACATCAACAGCCTTCATACAACAAAATGGGCTGCCAGCCAGACAACTCCAGAGAAGAGTAGGACTGAGAGGAACAGGAGAGGAAACCCAGGAGACTGCATCTGAGAAAGCATTTCTCTGTATGTCAAAAGTGAGTGATAGACCTTGCTGAGCAGAAAAAGGCCTAACATGATTGATTAGGAACAGAGACAGATGCAGTACAAAGTTGTTTAAGGGCTCAAAGGAAAATGAAATACAAGCTCACTGGCAGAGAAGTGCCAACAGAAAAGTTCAATTTCTTCTTCAGCATTGAACTGGGTCAAAGAGTTGTAAAAATAGTATTTTTCCCTGCCATTACTCTGAGGGAATCATGTTGTGCTGCCCGGCTGTCCCAGGCTGCTGAGGTGGCTGTTGTTCACAGAGCTTCTCCGGCAAAATGCTCATCTTAGACCTTTTTACTTGGGATATGAAGGAAGAGCTGTTCATTTCTCGATAGCACGTGTGTGAGGTGGCCACCGCAGAGCTAGTCCCAAAGACATGCTGCTCTCTGTGATTCTAGATGCTCACAATGTCATTTTCAATGTTTCACTACTTTTCAAAAGCCCGCCTTAGCAATCTTGCTATATTTTTATATCCTAATGACTAGTGCCAGTTTTTCAGTACAGCTAAAATTCTTGTTTCCACTTGAACAAATGCTAGAAAACTCTATGCTTCATTGGTGTCATACTGTAATTTAGTGATCCTAAACATAGATCAGAATCAGACTTTTGTCCTTATTATTTCACAGGAGACTTGTTAGACAACAGATGCCACCAGGCTTTTAGAATAATGATAGTACAACTGTAGGTAGCTGGGCTAAACCCATACTTCACTAAAAACTGAATGCAGGCAGCCACATCATGATTGAAAACAAATGGAAGACGGTGCTATACCAGACTTCCCAGATCTAGTAAAAATATGCAGGTGTTCACATATAAACCCTGGATCATCCAGTAAAGCTGTTTCAAGAAGTGAAAATTGTCCTACCTGTCATTTATATAGAGCTGGTTGTTCTGACTAGAAAGAAGCAATGCTTTCCCTTCTCTAAGGAATGAAGTTCTGTACTCTCAAAACTACAGATGTCACCATTTACTAAGTGATGAACAATAATATTAAGGATAATACTTGAGACCAGCATAACATATTTTATCCCTTTTGTATGTTAATAGCTTAACTTGTAAATTATATCTCTATATTTTTCCAGTGCCTTCTGAAGCTTAACTCCTAAAATTTCTTTTAAATACATATAGCTTAGAATATGCTGTTCCATTTTTTATCATATAATTTGATTATTTATCATTTATCAAATTATTTTCTCTAGGAAGGAATATTTTGGTTTTGAATATTATCTTCAAATAAAGGATATTTTCCTCAAGGGAGTATTTCAAGTGTTCTAGTTCAAGGTGAACAAAATATTTTGGTTATTTTTAAAAAATGGTTGCAGTTTTCAGCTCCCACAGAAAGAACAGTATGCAGAGAGGTCTATAGCTTGTCTCTCCTCTTCTTTGGAGAGACCTGAGAAGCAAAACCTGACCTTTTCTGCTTGCTTTATTTTCAAATATCAGTTAAGGAAGTTCAGACCTTGAAGAATCTGACTTAAACACCAATATTGGTTACATTTTCTGATTAGGTTAGATTTTGTACCCAGTGAAGGTGAAAAATGCCTTCTCCTTTCATCCCAAAGTTCACATCCCTCACTAGGCTTATTATCACTCCTGTTTGCATACTTATTTTGTCTCCTCCTTCTCCCAACCCACCTGCTGGTGAGCCTGCAAAAGCTATGGTAAAGAAGAAGAGTTATTGTCGCGGTTTAACCCCAGCCAGCAACTAAGCACCACGCAGCTGCTCACTCACTTCCCCCCCCACCCAGTGGGATGGGGGAGAAAATTGAGAAAAGAAGTAAAACTCACAGGTTGAGGTAAGAACGGTTTAATAGAACAGAAAAGAAGAAACTAATAATGATAATGATAATGATAATGATAACACTAATAAAATGACAACAGTAATTATAAAAGGATTGGAATATACAAACGATGTGCAGTGCAATTGCTCACCATCCACCAATTGATGCCCAGTTAGTGCCAGAGCGGCGATCCCCTGCCCCCACTCTCCCCAGTTTATATACTGGGCATGACATCACACTGTATGGAATACCCCTTTGGCCAGTTTGGGTCAGCTGTCCTGGCTGTGGCCCCTCCCAACTTCTTGTGCCCCTCCAGCCTTCTCGCTGGCTGGACATCAGAAGCTGAAAAATCCTTGACTTTAGACTAAACACTACTTAGCAACAACTGAAAACATCAGTGTGTTATCAACATTCTTCTCATACCTAACTCAGAAACATAGCACTGTACCAGCTACTAGGAAGACAATTAACTCTATCCCAGCTGAAACCAGGACAGTTATTTCTGTTAGTTTTATTTTGCTTATTCGTTTGCCAACAAGACTTAATCCCACCAGCCTGGCTTTTTGCAAGACAGAATTTACCCTCTGCTCCATGGATAAATTCTAGTTTAGGTAGTTAGAGAGAATTTGACAGGCAGAAGTCATTTCTCTCCTGGACACAACTGTTTTGCAGAGGAATTTAAACAGTCATCTTCATAGACCATGACCTTTCCTCAGTCAGGACATAGTTTGTAAGAAGTACATCAGTAGAAAAGGAACCTTAAATCCTCCTTTTTGTGACATATACTTATGAAACATGAGAGTTAGTCTCTTCTAATGAGAACTTTACACTGCAAAGCTGTCATTAATTTCGAAACAGGATACCATTAATCATTTTCTGAAGTGTTGGTATCAGCTTCTCACTGCACATTACAAGTACAATAACTATTATTTTAGTTCAATAAAATGAAATTAAGAGCACACTTATGCTGTAAAAATCTGCAGTTGACTTTTAAAATAATAAAAGCTTTGATAAATTTTAATGAACCAAGGCAAAGATTCCCCCAAGCAAGCAATATTAAAACAATAATGCATTACAGAATTTTCTGCTTTGGTTCAATCCCACTATTTGCCATTTTAAATCCACTCTATTTGATACAATTCTGACAATGCAAAATTTAAATTACCTTCCACTCAGGGTTTTTATAATTATTTATTTATTTACACCTCTTGTACCTATATAGTCAGCCTTTTGGCTTCTCTTCTGTCCTTTTGGACATTTGGCAAAAAAACTCCCCAACTTTTAATATTTGGCAACATGAAAAATAGACTTGACATTCTAGCAGAAGTAGAAAGGAAAGATCTGACTCAGAGAGCTAACATATTACCTGAAGCACACAGACATTACTTCAATTATGACTATTTTTATATTAATTGCTAGTTCCATGGTGTTTTTTTGTTTTGTTTTTTAGTATTTGTGCCCTGACTTTTACTGCAACCAGTTATAATTAAAAAGGAATCCACCTATGTGTTTTATCTGCTTTGAACTAAAAGTATCATCACTAAAACCTCGAATATATTCTAAAGTAAACTAGGAATAATTTCCAAGCCACATTACACCACCAGTAGTCTCCAAGAATAACATTTTTGGACTAGGTGTAGATTTGTAGGATCTGTTCAATATCAAAGTTTTGCAATGAAAGTGTTAAGCACTTATTTTTATTCTGTAATGATCACCTTTCCATTCACTCTCTGGATGTCTATGGATGATTTCACAAGTGCATCCAAGACAGTTTTGCAATATGATGGCTGTCCCAAAGCTGTTGGGCTTCGTTAATGCAGTGTTGAGCTGCATCTTGTGTAGTCCACCTTTAGCAGAGCTTTTAGTACAGGGTAATTGCAGTCCCAGTTTCCATAGCACAGGTAAGACCTGCCTGAAAACAGATTTGCATGATGAACTCATTACTCTGCCATTGATTATGAGAACCACTTTACCTATAGGACCTTGGTTATCAGTCTAATTACACACTCCAGCTATCATGTTTGGTATTCATAACATTTAAAGCAGAGAATGAAAAAAAAAAAGCACTGCTTGCCTAAATTGGCAATTGAGAAGTCTGAAGCAACGTCTAAGGGCTTTTCTTCTTTCTTTCCAGTCTCATTAGGCTGAGAGCATTGAAACCCTGCTCCCCTGCAAGCTCTCCTGAGAATACCCCTGCCACAGCTACCCCTGGAGCTCTACTTCTGTCCAAAAAGGAACAATACTTATTCCTGCCACAAATGTCCAGAGGAATATTGTGAATATCTACTCCACAGACCTGAGACATGGCCAAGGCTAACCCCAAGCTCAGGAGGGTCTGCTTTGGATAGCAGCTATCTCCCCATGAAGGCAGAATGAGGCAATAATCATGAATTCATAAGAAGAACTTGACTGAAGCCAAACATTTTTAAAACAAAAGGGGTTGTTTTTCCAAGTAGATTGATATTTACCAGTAATTATAATAAAATTCCTCTTGCAGTGAAAGCTTTGTGCGAGAGAAGTTTATTATGGGTCAGCAAATGAAGTCTCTGTCTCAGTAAGAATGGTGCAGAAGACAGGCTTATAAGAAGGTCCCAGGATGCAATGACACACACATGAGATGAAATATCTATTGCAGCAGATTTTAATGCAAAAAGGATCAAAACTTAGACTATGCCAAAGGCCAATTCCTGCTTTTATGAGGAACATATTAAAGTTAAGTCCGAAGATATATATTTCAAGGTGACAGCAATTTCTCACAGGAAACAATTAGTCACCAGAACAAAATTCAATACAGGCAGACTTGAGACAGTGTCCTAATACTGGCAATTAGTATCTTAGGGTATTAAAATCTGCATATAAATAAGTAACTGTTGGATCATGCATTCATCAGTCAGTGAAGATGTTACAGCTAACTTTCATTTAGCACAGGCATCCAGAGGTTACCAACTGACAGTTTTGAGCCCAATGTAATTTCCACAGCCAGAAATAATATCCTGAATATTTACAACTCAAGACAAATCTTTCCTGTGTTCTCTTCTTCCAATTATCCTACCCTTCCTGCCGCCTCATCACCTTTTCCTGCCCTTTTTCCTCCATCATTATCTCTTCTAAGGCTCTGGAGAACAGACATTTTTTTTTTAATCTTACATATAAAACTTCTGTATCTTTACCTATTCCAGATTTACATTAATGCAGTGATGCAATGATCTAGCTATTTGAGGAAGGTACTCACTCTTTGCTCCTTCTATAGCAAAAAAAGTTCACCCCTCTAAGCCCTGTGCAAGACACTATACATCTCTCTCTCTCCCTTGATTTACAATCTCTTCTTGCCTGGAAAGGAATCTTAGAGCCCATCAGGTATCTAGAGCGGCCTAGGATTACATAGCCTGGGGTTCACGACCTCAGCTAAATTCACAAAGAAGTAAGAAACGTATGCTGTATCAATAAACATGCCAGTGGCTGTTCTCCAGCACTGAGACCAAATAGCTCAGAAAAGTCTGCGCCTGGACTATTAAGCTGTCAGCTTCAAAACCACAGCGATGGCATGCTAGCTGCCCACTGGGAGCAATCTGGCTGCACTGGGGCCTCCTCTGGGATGGCGCTCATGCCCCAGCCCACAACTAGGCTAGGAGTGGGTCTAAAAATATTTAGCAGTATGGAAGATTGGGTTCAAGAGTCCAGGAAGAATACTCAGTTTTAAATAACTAGCATAGACATAGCCAAAGAGGGCAACATCATAGTCTTTCTTTCCAAAAACCAGGCTTAGAGCAGCTGGGTATAACCAAAGAGAGCCAAGAGCATTGAACACCTTCATTACTCTCCAGGAAACCTGAATGTTTGTCAGGATCTGTTGTTTCATGACCTTTTGGGGATCCACCACATACTATTAAGGTAGACATCTCTATAGCTTGACTTCCCTTTTTAGCAGGACTCCTGGCCGCTGCAAACACCCAAGCTGTGTCCTAACAGGAAACACCACAAGCCCCCTGCGCCCTTCCAAAACTATGATGTCATTTTTCTGTTAGATCATGGACTTTACTCATAGCTTTTAGTGTGGAGTCTCATGAAGCTCAGAAAGCTGGCCATATTAGATATCAGAAAAGAAATTTTCTATCCTCTATAAAATATTTTCACTCCTGATTAGGTCTATTATGTCAAGGCAAGTAACAGCCAGACACCGCAGCTGCTGAGCAAACTCACCTAAAACTGACCTAAACCACCTCCTCCTGGTGCTTGGGGTCTCTGAGGGGTAATTGATGCTCCTTGATTGATTATTTTCAGCTCCACCCAGCAGTCAAACACTTGGCCAGCTGCTCTCGCTTCCTTAAATTTGTAGGTTTATGTATATTTCTGATGCCAGTCTGAGGAGCAGAGCTGTGCTATGGGGCAGTCCAAGGTGACATTTCTCCCAGCTTATTCTAGAAAGGGCATCTTCAAAGGGAAGTGATAATTTCCAGTTATGTGTGTGTACATTAAACAACCCATCCAACACTTGAGACTGAACAAATAATTTCTTCTCTCCAGCATTCTTCTTTCTCTTTTTTACCTCCCCTGTCTTTTGAAGGCAGATTGGGGTATTAGGTGAATCCAGAAATGAATGAACGTTTTTGCTATGATGTGTGTTCTTCACTTGGTCCAGTTTTCACTGGAATTGAAACTTAGTCTTACTCTAGCTGGTAGCAGTAATGTACTTCGGTAGATCTGTCTTATGAAATACATACAGTTACCATAGGCTGAGTAGGTGAAGACTCCATAGGTGAGTAGAAAGAAAAATACATCAGAATATAGAGCCACTCTGAGAATGCAGCTAACACTTCTTTATGGGTTGTTAAATGTATCCAACATATTGTTCTGTCTATACTAGGAAAATTACCTATAAACTGACAAAAGTAAATCTTCATCTTTCTCCCTCTGCTGCTGTCCTGGTTTCAGCTGGGATAGAGTTAATTGTCTTCCTAGTAGCTGGTACTGGTGCTGTGTTTTGAGTTCAGTATCCGAAGAATGTTGATAACACCCTGATGTTTTCAGTTGTTGCTCAGTAGTGTTTAGTCTAAAATCAAGGACTTTTCA
>JAVJGG010000054.1:34227216-34270104 GCA_035590195.1 Aviceda cuculoides | reverse complement strand
TTCTGTTCTATTAAACTGTTCTTATCTCAACCCATGAGTTTTACTTCTTTTCCTGATTTCCTCCCCCATCCCACTGCAGGGGCGGGGGGAGTGAGTGAGCGGCTGCGTGGTGCTTAGTCGCTGGCTGGGGTTAAACCATGACAGCTGCCTTTGAAATTGTTCCAATAATTTAAAAAGGATATAACAGCTTTAAGCAAGACTATTAAAAATAAGATGACTTCAATGTTCCAAAAGTTTTGAGGAATGGTCCAAAATTTTTTTCAGATTTTTCTGTTCCACATCAGCAGAGAAACCATTTAGATACATGATTTTCTTGCGGAAAACTTCTGCCTTTTGTGGTAAGCTGTAGTATTTTCGGAGCAGCCAGTGGATTAACTCATGTTTGAAGAAAAGTCATGTAATGACAAGTCTAGCCACTTTGGTACATAGGGAGTAACCTGGCTCTTGGCTCAGTCCTAATGTATGTTGTGAGAAAGATATATAAAGTACGGATCCTTTCAGGAACGCTAGTCATCTTGCCCAGGGGGCACCCAGGTATTTGGGGAAGGATAAAGAAGGATAAAATGCTGGATCTTAAAGGGGAGTGTTGCAGTCTCAAGGTGGGATCATGTTAGGAGCTGACATTTCTACAGCTCATTCATCTATGCCTGAAATACACACAATGTACAAAAGTTCTGATAAAAAACAGGACTGCTTTTAATTTTAAGAAGGAATCTCTATTATCAGAAATGCTTCTAACGGTGATAAAACTGGCTACAAGGCTCACGTATCTTTAAGCATTTATTCAATTTCATTTCTAAAATGAAGGTTGTAAATCAACCCCAAGCCCTTCTTGAAAAACACTGTTATCCTCCAAGCTATTATAAGCATTTACAGAAGAATGATTCTTTTCTGCGTCAGATGTTATGAAAGACAGTTCATACTTCAAATAATATGATTTATAAGTTAGATTGTGAAGCTAGGTTTAATAAAGTTCAGAGAAGATACATGAACCTCAAAAAGCTTTTTAATATAGAGCTTTTGGAGTTGAGATGCTACCCTTGTTTTATATTAGCTGTTCTGTATTCTTGTGTATGCTGGGGTTACTGATGGATGCCAGCAGAATTACCCACTACAGAAGGTTTACCTTCTTTCCTCTTCTTTTTCTCTCCACAAGAATTTAACTGATGACAGATTGCTTTTCCGTATCTCATTACTTCTTTGTGCTGTTATCATGTATAACTAAAGGGTTTTCCAATCTTCATGTTTGTTTCTTGAGTTGCCAGCTTTTCTCTTTGATGATGTAATTCCTCAAAAAAAGATTAATGTGCTTGGTTAGTATTCCTTTTGGTTCAAGGAACTGTTGGGAGATTTACCACTATATTAATTTTATTGTATATCTTGAAGGTCTGGATGATTATCATTTGAAAATCAGCAGTTCTGGTCAGGGACAGTCCCACAAACTCATGAAAAAGTTGTCATGAGTGGAATTTCCTCCAAGCATGCTTTTCAGTATGGATTTGGGATTTGACATTTTGAATTAAAAGAGATAAGATTTCATTTCAATTCATCCAAAAGTGAAAAAAATTGATTTTGATGACACTGAAGTTCTTACAGAAAATGATACTTTGGAAAAAATGCAAGTATTTTGATAATAAAATTTCCTAATTTTATCATCATGTATATCTCTTCCAGACAAAAAACCAGCAGACCAGGTCCAGACTACGTACCTAACCTTAAGTCTTTCTTCTTATAATTAGGGATTAGGGGAGGGAGGAATCAAGGGGAACGGACAGTGCCCTAACTAAAATAAGTACCTAATTTCCATTTCAAATCAGTGGAGAAATGTAGTTTTTTCTGAAGACTTTTGAAGTGTCATCCAGACTGGTCCAGCTGGCTAATTACTTTTGACTGAGATTACAAGGGGCAAATAAGATAGATTCATTTTTATCAAAAAAGCTGTTGGCAATATCATCACATTTTGCATAGCAGACAAGTAGTCAGCTCATCTAGAAAGCAGGAGACATGAGCTCTAGGCTCCCCTTAGTGTGGGCAGCCAGATCCCCAATTTTTCACAGACTACATGACTGTTTAACTATGAGCCCGCAATGTGTTTTGTGCAAACACACTTTACTACAGTTCCTCATCCAAAGTCTGTTTTCAGTTTTTATCCAATGACAATTGAATGTAAAAGGCACCATTTTGGAAAAGCTGTTCACCACTATTCATCTTAGTCTGAGTCCTGCCTATAACTGAATTTCTGACTTTCTTTAGAAGGATTACTGGGTTTTTAGTTAAGTGAACAGAGCATCAGTACCTGTCTACTGGTATGGGGCCTGCAGCAGAACTCTTGAAGGCAGATGGGTACTTTACCTTCTCAGAATAATTACTTCTGGATATCCTTGGGAAATCAAAGTTAGATACCCTGGCTAAGTAGGGAGATGCCAATTAAATTTAGTAGGCTGATGAGATTTCTCAGTTTTAGTCACCAAAATCTTACTTTAGGCAGGATTTCTGAAAACTGATATGAACCCTCAGAGAGTGTGGTAGAGCCTAGAAAGACAGACTAGTCTGAAACAGCCTGGTCAAAAGAAACTTAACATTTACACAAGCTGCAGCTGTATTACTGCCCATACACCATGATATAACTATTCCTTGCTAAATTAATATTGCAGTACATGAAACAAGATAGTTAGTAGCTCCTGTTACAGCCCATTTGTACATTTACAATGCAATTAACAAAATGAACAGAAAAAAAATCTAACTCCAAAAAATGAAACACAAATCTTGCTGCAATTACTATAGAAGAAATGCAGCGTCAACTCTTTCCTTCCATTAGTATGCCATGAATTGATTCATAAGAGGAAACCTCATGGATTCCTGCTAATCATCTAATGTAAGTTATAGCTATAATGTAAATATATTTGATGCAAATTATTATTGCATCTAAACTGCAAGTAAAAATACATTAAACAGGCTGCTAATTCACCAGCAATCAATGAAAATGCTGTTATTTTAAGAGATTATTGCTGGGAACACATAAAATACGTTTAAGGAATATTCCATTTTTACATGCAGTGTTCCTTTTTTCATGGCTGTAAATAAACAAATAAAATGTAGTTTCAATTATTAAATAAATAATTATACTTAATATGTTTAAGAGCTTCATATGGCTTAGTGTTAACAGAACAGATGCGACCATTATTCATGGGTCACTTGTGATTTTTGTGTTTTGTTTTATTTCAATAACATAAGTCATTATTTGAAGACAATATGTAGAACATTTTGAAGTTCAGGCAGAAGTCAAGATAGAGCATTCAGAGGTCTGGAACACGCTACTGCCGTCTGGAAGTGTAGGCATTCCAGAAATATGTCAGAAGCTATTTTAAATTCATTGAGGATTGTACGAGGTTAATTATAGAAATATATTATGGGCCTGGTACAAAGAATGAGTTATTTGGGGTAGGCTAGATTAATTTTAGGGAGGCTTGGGTTCAAGACTTTCCTTTGCTTTGCTAGCCCAGGGTGAAATATAGGTTCTCCAGTAGTTCAGTAGCTCGCTCTGGAGTCAGGGCTTTGAATCACTACACATTTGAACGTGCAATGTTTGAGGTGAACACTCCAGGTGAAAATACTGTGTCAATGAAACTATTTTTGGAAAATTTTCTACAGTTCTAATTGTGTATGCCTGAGTCCATGAACCTCAGTAGGGTCTCATATATCTGGGCTTTGACTACACAGTTGCCCACCTTCAGCAGGAAGGATGGACGTCCCTAGAGTAGTTTCTCCTATTCTCATTTAACCACTCTGCTTATCATAGTAAGTGAACACGCTGGCGAGCTTTTCCAAGCGCTCAGGCCAGCTGGCAGGGAGCAGCTTGTGTCTTTGCTAGGAAGTCCTTGCTGCTGAAGGGTGCTGGGCACACCACATTGATCCGCGGGACACTGTGACTCTGGAACTACCCCAGGAGCTCTTTGGGAGGGGGCTAGCTCACACAGGTCAGGCACGTGCCAAGGGCAGTCCAGCTGCATCAGGCAGCACCCGGGAATGTTCCTGGATACTGTTTCACCTACTAGCTTAGCTTTACCTTCACACGTTCATGTTTTGGCCCTAAGAAGATCCAAAGTGTGCGGTCTATGCAGGCATTTCAAGCTCTGAAGCACTGAGATGCTAAGGCAGCAGGGGCTGAATGGACACACAAGCAAATTGTGCATCTTCACAGGACTATCCCTGAATGTGGGCACTGATTTTAGATCTGGATGGAAGTCTTCAGACTATTCCATGTTCTTCTGTCTCATACCACAGACCTGAAAACTAACCTTGGTGACAGGGAGACAGGGCTGTTGGCTGCTGAGATGAGTGGCAAGCTTTAATCAAGTCATAAATTTCAGGCCCCATCCATGGCACGTGACTTGTCATTTATTATGTGATCTGATGGGTGGGCAGGCCCCCTCTGTGCCTTTCCTTCAAAGAAAAATCTTGTCATTCTACCTAATAAGCAACCTAGATAGACTGGTCAACTATAACTATTGCTAGAGACATTGACTATAGAACATTGCTAGTGCATAGAGCATCTTGACTAGTGTCCTTTTTGCCTGAAATGTTTTGTTAATTCTAGAGTACTAAACTTCTCTTTAATTTTCTACATTTCTTATATACACATACAGTGTAACATATGAGTCTTGAGATCTTGTGACAGTATCTCAGAAGCGTGAGAAGAATAAACTAATTATTTACAATAAAAATTATCATCACACCCAACGTACTTTAAGGTATTATTTATTTCAGGTTCAAACTTTGGCAAAAAAAGAAAACAAAGAATATTAATTAGCTGATTATAATTCAGTAATTGGAATCTAGCATACTTTTTGTTTCACAATAAACAATTGATCTTTAGTCCTTCAGCACTGTTATGTTTGCTGAAGTATCTTGTAGATCACGTTAATCTATGACTGTTTCTGCACAGTGTCTAGTTACACAGTGGAAATCTTTGCCACCTCTTCATAAAGAACAAAAGTTTTTGTGAATTCAAAAGAGATTAGACAAATGCATGAAAGAAAAATCCACTGACTCTTAAGCACAGAGATACTATATCTTTGGTGAAGCAATCCCCAGAGTACAGGTTGCCGGAACCTTGGAAAATGTACCAGGAAAGTTTTGTATTACAGTCACAATGTTTATATATTTTTCTTTAAGCCTCCAACAGGATATTAGGTTAGCTCAAGTATGATCATTTGTCTCAAGTGTAGAGAACTTGACACATACATATATATATATATATATATGTATGATTAGGTCCTTTTTGAATGAATTTTGGGATCAAATGCTTTGCTGGTATAAGTGACTGCAATTATACTAAAACTGTGTTCACTCAAGCCAGAACACAATTTGGCTTTTAATTTGTGAAAGCTGTTAAGTTGACAACAAGAAATTTTTCACCTGTACAGGTCAAGCATGAAATAAAAGATGAGCAAAAGACTATAGGTTAGGCATCGACCTCTAGTAAGATAACTAAAACACAAAACAGAAGGTCTGTTTGCACTGTGACCATCTGCAGCAAATCAAGCTATTCATGAACTGAACAGTTTTCATATCATAATGGTTATGTTTCCTTTTTTTTGAACAATATAGGTCATTTTTAGATAAGGAAGGAAAAGTCTGCATCCCATTACTACTATCACTACATAAAAGCCAGCAAGTATTTTAAATTGGTGGTGTAGCTGAAGCTAGTCATTACTTGACCAACATTTTCTCACACTCATATGTGACCAAGACGTTCAGTGGCTAGCACAGGGAAGATAAGAGAAATTCCAGGTGACAAAAAGATGCTTTTCTGTTGTTCCATGTCAGCCACTTTTTAAGAGTAATTGAGTTTTGAATTTTCTCTGAATCAACTAAAAAAAGATTTATTTGAATGGTTGGGTTTAATATTCCAGAGCTTTATAACAGATGTTTCATCCAGGTATTGTCAAAAAGAAATGATGAAGCTGGACAGAACAACACATTTCCACACCCTGCTGTAACAATCTGGAGAGAAACCGAACCAGAAAAGATGAATGTGATGTTTAAATATTCTAATGCAAAAGGCTGTCTGTAAAATATTCATGAAACATAAAACCTAAATACCTCAAAAAAAGAGGTCATCAAAATTTTTTCATACTTTTCAGCTTTCCAGCCTTCCATAGCCTGAACTGATTCAGCAATAAGGAGAAAACAAGAAATCCCTGATAGAATTTTAAAGGTTTGCTTACCATAGATTGACTAGGAAGGGATGCTCCAGGCCTTGCATTATCTGTAGCTCCCGAAAAACATTTCGAACTTCATCTCTCTCAATGCACTTCTGTTTATTCATATATTTCATGGCATACATTTTCTTGGTGTCTCTCTTCTGTACAATGCACACCTAAGTGACAGCAAAGTGAAAGAAAAAGGTTGACACCTACAGAAAGGAAACTCAGTTGTGACTTTGAAAAAAGGAGCCTTTTATGATATTTCAATAATCTAGATCTGGATACTACAATCTAAGAACACCTTCAGGAAGTCCACCTCACAGCTTCACAGCTGTGCAGGATTCTTTGTAATAGATTGTAATGGATAAATTAACAAAAGAACACCTCACTCCTGCATAAGAAGAAATGGGGACTCAGAAAAGTGGCATAACTTTCAGATGTGACATGGTAAAGCTGGGCGGAATACACTCCAATTGCTCAAATCACAGGCTATTTCATTAGTCACAGAAATTACTGCCTCCTGCCTAGGAAAATGCACAATCATTGTTCTGATTCCCACAAGTCAATACACACAACTTGATGACTGCATCATAAACATAACGTACCTTCACAAGGCTCACTATTTCATCTCAATATCAGAATTATGCTCCCTTAATTACTGTTGAAAAGAAAAAGAATATTCGTACAGAGATTCATCATAATGTTTTTGAAGTCACGAGAGACCATTACAATGATTTAGTCTCTGGCAGTAAATTTCTTTGCTTTAACTTTGTTTTCTTTTTTTTTTTTACAAAAGTCAAATAATTTTGTAAATGCAGGAAGTAAATCTCAGTCAAGAGAACTCCCGTGTAAAGCCTGGATTGTTTTTCGTCATGGTAGTTTACCCTGTGAATGAAGCTGGAGAGTGTCACCAGCACCACATCTAGGAACTATCATTTTGAATATTATTTCTGGCAACACAGAAATGTAAGACTGTTCTGTGTCTTATCCCCAAAGCTGGTGTAAATCCTATCTTCATAACAGCCCTACACACACACATAGAGCAAAACTATACCCTCAACAGACTTTTGCTCTGAAGGTTTTTTCCTGTTAATTGATCAGGACTTTTTCTGAGTGACACTCCTAGTGTGTCTTCACAGCCAACAGAACATTAGTTGAGAATACTATTTTGATGCAACGTTTATATTACTAATACAGCCATAGGCTCCAGCCAGAATTTTTCATCATCAGGATGTATACAGACTACATAATAGAAGCTTCTGGTTTAGATACCAGAGCCCTGTAGTGTCTAAATTCAAGGGTATTCTGGATTCACTTAGTGTGGGCACTATTATTTTATATTTTATATGTATGTTTATGTACATACACACATGCACACATACACACTCCCTTATTATACACACATGAAATTATAGCAAACACACATGAAATTAGTGCTCAGAGATCAGATTACAACATGGTGCCAACCAAAAATAAATCTTTTGGTTTTGAGTTGTATTTTAAGGAACCTGCATGCTCAAAACTCAGAAATGGCCTGGAGAAACCAAGGCAACTTCCTACAGCTGAAACCTCTGACTTTGACAAAGTGTCATCTGGATTCTGGACCTGGTAATGAACCACCAGCACCAGGGTGAAGACCCTAGAGAAATCTACTGTGTGGTCACTTTTATTTCTTAAACACAGAGGAAAGGCTCCAGGAGCATACCATCAGCATATTTTACTTCCCCTTCCTTTTTCCAGTCTCTCCAAAAGGAACTGAGCCAGTGAAACCAAACCACATTTATTTTTCTGCAACTCTGTTTCCATTAAGTGTGTCCCTTGGCTCAAATCTATTCCAAAGAGAGGACTTAATAGAGTACTTTTAACCGATAATAATAAGGTGTGATCAAGTAGATTTTCTAATTACCTTTCCTAATATCAGGAGATGTTCTGCTAATTAAGTAAAACATGGATGGTAATATTTTGTCTTGAGCCCAGCAATGTTGCACAATGGCAAGTACTGAAGTTTTGTTTCATTGAGCTCCTTGAGCTGTTACGGAAAGTCTGTATGTTGGTGATGCCCTTAAGATAACTAAGGGTTCACATTTACATGGAAAGAACCCAGGCTGTGGAACAATGGGGAATTGGAGTTGGCCTTTTGGGGGAATAAAAGGTAGCAGGTGGGGTTGAACTGAAATGGAGGGATTGAAATTAATTGTTCGAGCTTCCACAGAACAGAATTTGCAGAGGCAATTCCTGACATCCTGTCTGAGACTATGTGGACACTCCAATGTAGTGAATCACATTATAACAACGTTTATGGATTTTGGCTCAGAACCTAAGTCCAGAAGTTCATTTACTTACATGAATTTGCAGCTTGATTTTCATATGAAACTTGGCCAAGACTGAGGTGTTTGCAGAAGACTCCTATTCCATTACAGAAAAAGCCTCCCTTATTGAACTGTTGACTATTGAGACTGCTGAGAGAATGGGGTTTTACTCAAATGAGAGTTACAGGTTTGACCAATGCAGCAAACTAGGATCATATAGAGCACCTAAATATGTAATGTAAACAGGTTTTGAAACACTGCTGTGATTCCAGAAGGCACTCAGTTCTCTTACCCACCAGTAAAGACAAGAGTATTCAGCACAGTTGAAACAGACCTTCTGTTGTTAGTAGAAGCTTGCCTAGCATACAGCTTTAAAGCAGAATTATAGTAAACATTTTCCAGTAATATGTACCTACACACATCTTTTAACACTGTTTCAAAACCAACAGGATTTTAATGAATATACTAAAGCTACTTCCTACTAAAAATCAGGAAACACAAGCTGCATCCACACTGATGTTATCACGAAAAACGCCTGACATCATTGCTGTGACAGTGCTGAATCGTGGTGGAGATCCTCCTGCTGGCTGTCAGCTCTTCTTCTGAGACTGAAGTCAATGGTCTGAAACTTTTCCACTACTACTACTACTACTGCTTCAGCAGTCTCTATAGGTGGTGCTTCAAACCAAATGTAAGCATCACAAACTCAACAACTATCCCACTTCATAGCCAGCAGGGAGGGTCAGGCCCATCCATTACCACCTAAGGTATTAGACATAGGGGTCTAAATAAGTCCAGGGGACCATCTCTAGAGGGATGGCTTCTCTTCTCAAGTCCCTCTAAAGAGACTGTAGATGACTAGCTTGGATGTAGGCATCTGTGTTTAAAGGCAGGCAACATGAATGCCCGTTGATCTTCTTTGGAGTTATGGGATGCTTATTTTTAAAAGTCACTTGTGAAAATATTGCCTTTCTAAAGAGGGTTTTTCTAAGTCTTAGCTGTTATCACAGGGTTGTATCTTTTTTATACCTGGGAGAACGTAACAATGAACTGCCTTCAAAACTTCCAGGTTAAAAGAGATTTGACCAGTGTGACTTAGAGCCACTTCCCCTCAGAGCCAGGGGAAGAAAACCAATAGATTATGACTGCAGGGGTAAACTTCATTTTTCAGGAGCAACATATGCTATGGTCCACTTCTAAGCTACCTTCTTGGATTTCCTCTGATTTCACATGATAAAAATAGAGCACCTGCAGATCAAGTTTGATCCGCAGATTAAGATGTCACACAGCCAGTGCTACTGCTATGGGTGATGAAGTGCCCTACGGGCTATTGCAGAGCTAAGTAAGTGAAGTGAGAGAGTTACGCTGAGTAAAACTGGGGTAGAATGTGCTAATGGTTTGCTGCAGAAAGCCGCATAATGCCGTGTTGGCTGAGCAGCCATAGGTAGCTTCAGAGAAGCTCTTCCCAGAGCAAAAGATGTGGATGGCTGAAAAATTTGACTTGCTGAAAATCACAGATTTCTCCTGTTTCCCACTAACTTCAAAAGACTTCTAGCTGCCCTGTGCTTGGTCTAGAAAGAGCAGCAGGGAGCAGTCATACTTAGGCTCAATAAAGCCATTTTGGTCTGAGTTCGGTACATGAGTACTTAGATTTCTCAAACTACCACATAATACGGTTTCACGATAGGTCATAAAAAAGGAGAGATGCAAAACCACAAGCAGAGAAAGCTCCTCTGTGCACGGTCACTATTAGGTAGACAGTTGGCAGCTGCAGTTCACACTTCATCCATGCTCCTGTGTCATGGTATGATGCATCTTACATCGGGTCAGTAGATCAGGTGGGGCAGCTATAGCTGCCATGAGTGATGACAGCTCAGCAGAGGGGCTGTGGCACTGCGCGGGCAGAAGGCACTCACCTAGACGTAGGGGACTACAAGACAGAAATCAGCTACATGTTTCACTCTCAGAGTGGGAACTGACGAATCTGCTACGAAGCATGTGCCTGAAATACTGCTACCTTGTCTGTTCTTACCCATATACTCTGAAAAATTAATGCTCATAGTCTCAGCCTACAAGCAGAGTTGGAAAGGTTTACACAAAGAGGCTGGAGAATGGATGTCGTAAGTTTGGCTTTACACTGCCGGGGAATTTCCTTGAAATAGGGGGATTCATTCCCAGATTCCCCTGAGCAAACCACGACAGCTGGAGCCGAGACCAAGCATCTGCTCAGTAACATTTCATATTAACTCAAGCTAAAAAAAAAGGTGGTTATACTGTCAAACAATATTAATATTCTGCAATTGTGTGTTTTGTTGCTTTTAGGATAGCAGCATATTTTTTTCTGAAATACTTTGCATATTATTTAGTAAAGTACCCTCAATCAGTGCAGACGTGATTCTGGGCTCCCATCTGTTTTACACCAGTGTAATTTCAACTACTTCAGCAGAGGAAGTCACTGTTTCATACAACTAAATTAATCAGAACTAAATCCAGTGTCTCAGCATCTTAGACAAACAGAAGAAAGAGTTTGTACATTGTAATCATAATTTGAATTTAATTTAAGGAGGTCAGATTGTTCAGTATACCTGCTCCCATGAACAGAGAACTTGAAGAAAATTGGTACTATAAAATCCCCGAAAACTAGTTGTTGCACCTGAATACAAATTATTTTGCGGCAGTAAGCCTGCAATTATATGGTTACTGGTGCAGTAAAAGAACAATGATAATTCTTGTATTTCACTCCTAGTCAGTTTTGTACTTGCTGGATGATCTTCAACTTTTTTTTCAATATTTTGTTTGAAAAGAATGATGGCTTTGCATATAACAACATGGAAAAAATTAGCCAGATTAAACATGAGAAAGCACTTTTAAGGTGTCACATGTCATAAAGAAATAGCTACTTAGAACAGTGTTCAATATTTTTGGTTTGAGCATTTTTAGTTCTTTACTTCTGAATTGATTTAGAAGGCAAATATTTAATATACAAATAAAACTGCTTGGACAAAATTTCTGACCTGTCCCACTTCAAATGTATTTGGAAATACTAATAGCTGAAACATGCCAAGCCTAACTAGCTTAAAGATCTTCCAAAAAAAAGAAGAAAAAAAAAAGTTTCCTGTTACATAGGAGGGCTCCAAAGCATAAGCAAAGAGCTACCTTCATCCACCTAGGAAAGCACGGTTACTGAGGCCAGCAAGGCTCCTTCTAGAGTAGTGCCACCTACCTCGCTAGGGTACCACTGTCACCCTCGCAGCAGCTCACAGGTCTGTACCAGTATCTGTTGGTACAGCTCCATACACCGGGTATGTACATGCGCCCAGCAGTGGGGGCAGGTATTCACTGAGCGGCCCCACACCGTTCTGCCGCAGCCTGCATGTCACTTGGCTTGAGCAAAAGAACCACTGGCTTACACCGAAGCTGTGGCTACAGTGGTCCTGCGCAGGCTCAGAGCCCACCTTCTGCATCTGTCCCCTACCACGGTACAGCTCGAGCTCTCAAAGGACACCTTTGAAGCCAGCCTGGCTGTTTCCAGAAACAAAAGCACGCACCTTGCTTCTCTTCTCTCCACACCCACTTCCTACCGTCCTCACGACTGCTGTGATGTATCTTCACTTCTTCTGGAGAAGATGCTACAGTGCATAAAGTCTGCACCTGCTCCTAACATGTCCCTAAGAAACAGCGCGTAGTGAGGCAGCGGCTTAAAACAGGTGCCCACTTCTCAGAAAAGACAAGCTCTCTAGATATAAAGCATTTGATACCAAATAGCCTAGGAACTCCTGTAACAGCAAGGTTTGCTACTGTGAATTGAAAATGCCAAAGGAAAAGGCGGGGAGCTGCTTTCCGAAGCTGGCTGGGAGGGACAGAGTGTAGCTGCTGAAGCAGTCGGCCCCGACAGAGGAGGTGAGGTGCTGAGGATCACCTTGAGCTCTGGGCACGAGATCGAGCCGAGCTGTGTGGAGTCTCTGCCATATCAGATACCTCCTGCAGCAATATCCTGCAGAGGCCTAAGGTTGCTGTAGCAACCAGAGTAATTTAAGAAAAAGAGAGAGAGAGATTGTACCAAGAGCAATAAAATAAAAAAGTAGAGCATGTCTTAAAACATCCTATCGCTCTCAGAAAACAGAAAAGGCCGCAGAGCAGCCATAAAGGAGGAAGGCAGTTTAAGGCAGGCATGATACCAAACACGGTGTTATATGTTGCAGGATGCTAGAGCACAACAGACCCCAAACAGTAAACAACGAGTCAATAGAGATTAGAGGTCTTGCATCATTTGTTGACGTTTTCTGCTGCCAGGTACTTCCAGAAGGACAGTAATAGGAAAAGTTGCCAGCAACGAGGCTTCTAAATGAAAGATAAAGACTGACTCACAGAGAAAGACACTTGAAATGGTGACTGATTTACCATGTTGTGCTTTTGGCTATGGTATAATAGGTGGTTTTAAAATGGGTTTCTTTCTTTCCCTGTCTGTGGAAGGAAAAACAAGGTGATTCGTCAGAAGCTTGCATTCATTTGGGAAAAATAAACCTGTTATGCCAAGGACTCTTCTGTTGCATTTGACGTTTGCAAAATAAGAATTTAAGTTTAGAGGGGACTTATACATGAGTCCTTTCTTAATTAAACGTGTTCCTGCAGGGTTGTGAAACTCTTTTCTCATCCATACATATCTCCAAAGCAGGTTCACAAGAACACTGCAGCCACATGAACGTGCAAGAAAATTAGATGTTTCTAGAAATATCATAAAAACATCCACCGGTTTCCTGAATGCCATGAAGAATAATGGATCAAACATCAGCAACAAGCCTGCAAAAAACACGTAGGCTTGTTTTATTTTACTGCATGATGTGTAAGGGTGAGGGCCCCTTTGAAAGGGCAGAGACAGTAGAGGTGTGAATGGGGAAGCTTTGAAGAAACAGAGGTGCAGCTGGTCTTTGTGATGGCCAGCAGGATTTGAATATTTCTTTAACTGCTTATCCTGTACCTGACTTGCACTCCTGGACCTCTATTTAGTTTGACATGATATTCCATCACTGTATTGTGATAATAAACAATCATAAATCTCCAGCTGCCCTGATTTTTAAGGGGTTCTTGAATACCATTTTACACTAGCAGTGTATTCTCCTATTGACCTCAAAGAGGGTTTCTCCTGGAAACTACTGAACCAAATAAGAACCACGCCATGAAGGACCATGCTGTTCCGCGAGAAGTATTTCTGGCCTCTGTAAAATAAAGGTCATTTTTCTGCATGGAAGGCCAAAAGCCAGCAAAATCCTGTGTGTGTTCTTAATGCATAACTACAGAAGTAGCTCACCAGCACTCAGCTGGCTTATACTCAAAAATCATTGAACTCAAGATTGCTTGATCAGTTACTGAAGTTGTATTTCACCTTCAAATGTATTCCTGAGAGTAACGGTTTCTAATATTTTTATAACAAGATTTTCTCTGTCTGCATGGCCTTGTTTTTACCCATATCAAAATTTAAAACCTTGTTATAGTCTTTATTATAGGAAAGAACGGTCGTCTACTCATGTGTAAACAAACCATTAATCTTCTCTGTTTCAGCAAAAGCCTGTTGAATTGAACAAACATTTACTCAATGATCATAATTACAGTGTATGTCAGTTTATACAGTCCCAAGTGTATGGAATCTATGTAAAGTGCCTTTAAAATACTGCAATTATTTTAAAGACATGAATAAGTCCAGAGATTTAAGAAAAAGATAACTCTAGTGGACTGCCTAAAAAAGTAGTCTGCTTCTCCTTTTTCTTTGTTTTTGTTCTGGGGACTGATTTCTAAATTCTGCTAATCCCCACTGAGGAGACTCAGTAATTATAGTAATTTTTACTCAATTAATTTTAGTGAATGTGTTGTAATAGAAATAATTTAATGACTAATCAGAGTCAGTTCATATTGATAATCAGATGTCTTTAAGAAACAAAAGGCTACAAAACCTACGTTCTTTTACCCTAGTCAGGTCACATTAGACATACACAAAGGAATTCTCTATTAGATTTTTAACTGCTAAAAACAAATTGATTCTTACCTTTCCAAAACTCCCTTTCCCAATAGCCCGCAATATTTGAAAGTGGTCAAAGTTAACTGCAAAATAAAGGAGAGAAGAAAAGGAAAATAATTTACAGAGTCCTAAGTCAGAATCAGAAATCAGGTAAGAGAAGAAATTACAGTGTTTCCAACTAATGTAATTTTATCATGTGGTATTTACTTTTTCTCTTAAAACACCAAACATATTTAATAACTAGCAAAGAGGAGGTTTGCTTTAAAATATGCTCCATTCATTTTATTCATCAGCTCCTCTTGGCCCAATGCCTCCAGCACCCAGTAGCTCCAAGAAACATATCTCTGTCGCAACCAAATAACAAGACAGTAAGTCAGCGTTACACAGCCATTAGCAAAACCTGCTAAGCATTTTCCAGAAAGATTAAGGTCTATTAAAAGGGTACTGAAAAATTCAGGTAAGTAACACTGTCTGCTTACAGGTATATAATAATCACTCTGCAGGATAATTCCTATATTCTGTTACAGTGATAGAAGCTTGTCCCATGATGAGCTAGCAGGATCAGCCCCTCTGAACTTTGCCAACTTAATGCAATACATAATGCTAATATTGTAAGACTATTCCATAGATGTAGCATAAGTTTTTTGGGGGAGATTTCATTCTACCTTGGCAGTAAAATGCATTTACTCCCACTTCATGAAAATCTGACAGCACAGTCTGCCCTAGACACTGAAGTGGTTTGGTGTGAAGGTGAGCGAGAGATTTCCTTTCTCAGAAATGCCATTACTGTTGGTGTTGCATGAGACTGAACACAGCACAACCTTCAAATCTCGGGTTCATTGGTAGGTCTAGTGGTTTAAAAAAATCAAACAACATCCTGAACAAAATTGATACGGAGCCACTGAAACATAAACATGACAATGTGTGATACAGTTTTTACAGTCAC
This sequence comes from Aviceda cuculoides, assembly GCA_035590195.1. NCBI lineage: Eukaryota > Metazoa > Chordata > Aves > Accipitriformes > Accipitridae > Aviceda > Aviceda cuculoides. The sequence continues at coordinate 34,254,627 of JAVJGG010000054.1, read as the reverse complement.
TTGTCAGAAAAGAATCACACTTAAAACTGAACTCAGTGAACCAGAGTAGACAAAGTTCAGTGCAACTTAACAGGATTTTTTTAAATTAAAACTTTCTTACATTCCTGGCTTTGGCCATGTAACTCCATCTATGTGCCCGTTATTGCCATAACAGGAATTTGCAAAATTATGGAGACAGACTGTCACTGGAAAAATGTGGTAACGTGAATAAATACAACAAAAACCTGGTGTGCATCATGATGAAGAAGAAAATCCTATAAAACTAATAATACTTTAAATATTTATCAAAAAAGCTGTATCAGTTCAAGCTAAGCATTGGGTAGGAAGTTGCAAGTTTGATATATAACAAGCCTCTGAAAAGGGCTAAAATCTTATTTTCCCTGTTGCAGTAATATCTCATTTACACTATTAACACCACTTATAATATATTTAAGCATTTGTTTATTTATGCTTGCTTACACTGTCTTCAAGGAAACATGGTTGCTCCTTTCATTAGTGCAGCTATAGCAACCACCTTCCTGGTAATTGCTGGAGACCAAATCAAATCCACAGCTGACAGAGCAGAAAGCAGCAGACTCTAGTCTTTAGCAAACAAAGATGGTAATTGTGAATATAGCAGTTTCAGGATCTGGATACTAAAATGAAGATGCATAACCTTGCAAAGGATTTATAAGCTGCTTGGAAATTGGAAAACAAATTTTGTGCTGAATCATGTAAGAGTTAGGGTTACCCAGATGTCTGAGAAGCAAGATTGTCTGTCAGCAACCTGCAGCTGGGGACTCTGCCAACAGTTTTTACCGCGGGGGCACTGTCTTGTAGTTCCTGCTGGTCAATACTGGTCTGATAGACAAGATAGTCAGTTTAGCAAAACCACCTTCCACATAGACCTGTGTCAACCTAAATCTTGTTCCCACGAGTCATCCCTCCCAAGTGCATGCCCCTGATCGGAGGATTTGAGAGCTTAATGACTGGGATCTTTAAGTTGATCCATGACATAGGTAGGAATTCAACACAACATTGAAAAGGTTCAAAACAATATGTTAATCTCATTAATTTCTTTGATAGGGAAAATTCAGCAATTTTTCCCTCCAGCATGCTGTTGTCTGTGTCACTCCTCTGTTTTCAAACCTTCTGATGTTTCCTGTTTATTTTAGCAATTTTTAACAAACATCTTCCTTAAAGAAAGCTTAGTTGAGTTTGTTTTTTACCTTGCAGTCATTGAACTGAGGTCAGTTCCCCAAAGCAACTGAAAAACTGTTGAAACAGTCTGTAATTATCTAAATTTCAGTCAAGCCACATTTCAGTAAGACTTGACTGTATTATTGTCCTGAAGCCTGGCTGGTTTTGAAATATATCAGTTTGATGAATTATTTTGTTTCTGTAAAACTAAGGTTAAGCATTTATTTTTAGCTATGAGAAGCACATTTTTTATTGTCCATATAATTTCTGTTCTATTTCTCTGCACTTCCTTCTTTAGTGGTGTTTATTGCTCTGAATGACTAAAACAACTTGGGCTTTTAATTGGATTTAATTGTAAATTGGACTTCCACAAGAAAGAAATTATTAAATGAGGCACTAGACTATGGAATTTAAGATGGATTATTAGTAAGTCTAATAAGCGTTTAAAAAACTTAGCCACAACAATTGGTCAAATTTTTTATGTTTAATGTGAATAGAAAGTGGAATGTTACACTTTCAGATCTTCATTAATCAAAAAAGAGTATTTTCTCCCTATAGTTCACTGTCCCATAAGCCTTATTTAAATCAAGGTACAACGATTGCAACACATTTTGAGCAAGAGAAAATAAAGATAATTTCAAGTGACTGTGGAAGTACATAAACACACCTGAGCCTACATTTGTGTGAGCTAGGCTTGCAGCCACTGTGATTTTCTGGAAAGGGCTAATTCACTCAAGTGAGACAACTTGATCTCTTCTGGTCATTCAAACATACTCACAACATTGTATATTCAAAAATTGGGGAAGTTCCTACTTGGGATGTTAGGAAAGAGTGAAAGAAAGGGATATCTTTTCATCTGAGACCAATACCACATTCAGTTGAGTAAAACTAAGATGCTTTAAGCAACAGTCCCATCAACAGCAGACCAGCCATGCAGCATCACAGCCCTGATGAACAGTGAATCATCAAGCTAAGTCCACTGCCACCTTATTATTACACTAGTCATTCTCCTCAGGTGTTTTCCTCAGGTGTTTTTAATCTCACATTCTCAAAATTTTTGGCTTACTTTGTTTGTCACACTTTTTTTTAGGTTCTGTACGTGCTTTTTCTCCCTTTTGGTGAAAATTCAACACCAAAGGGTGACTACTTATTCTGAGAAGGATTACAGCTCACCATGATCTCTGGCATTTCCAATGTTTAAAATATCATCAAGGTCAGACACTGCCATTTCCTCTGTGCAACAAGGATATCACAAATATGGTATTCTTGTCCTCTAAAACATGACATGTCTAACTCTTGTGGAGCCTGGTGTCGCAGCTAATGACATTGTCATAACGCAAACCCCACTGAGATAATGGTGTGGCTGGCAAAAGGACGCTTTCTTCAGTAGCAAATAGCTTTCTAGGTATCCTTTACTCAGGAGGAAAAAAAATATTTTCCAACTTTTTGAGCACTTCTTTCATTTTATTGCCACACCATACTTTGGAGATCTTAGACACCAGCTCTGAATTTGAGTCTTAGAGTATGGACATTTTTCAGCAAAGTTAGTTTATATTGTGTTCAGCTGATTTTTCATACAGGCAAATCCACAGAATAAAACTGTAAGCATTAACAGTATGATGTAGTTTCACTGATTTTCATCAATTTGGAAAAATCAAGAAGTATTCTAATCTCCCCTCCTCCATCTCTCACCTTCATCCCTAAAAAAGTCACCATTAATTCAAAACTGAGAAGGATTATGGAATAAAACAGATATTTGCCTAAGTAAAGGAGAAAATAGATCAGCATTTATGACATCAGTTGCATGATATGATACTAGTGTGACGGATGCCTGTTAATTTCAGCAATGACCTATATATGCATTCAAATTAAAGTATTTTGTTTCTTTCTGTGTAGTCATGCTCAAATAGACCTTAAATGAATTCCATTGCACAGTTTCAAGTCTCTATTAATAACTTGAAGTGCAAATATACCTTACTTCTATTATTTTCATGGCTTTTAATTAGGCCCATGTAGAGCATTTTCCAGTAGTTTGATTTTGAACTGATAAAAGCTTGGATGATGGTAATGGGATTCACAAGCTGAATGAATGGTTGCACCCTGCTTGCCAGGACAAGTAAAAAAAATATGGTCCTAGCCATTACAGATACTTGATCAAATATATTTGTATACTCAAAAACTATCAGGAATATCTAAAAGGATGGTGCAGTGGTTTGTGACCAACTTGTACACAGGAGTCCCTCTATGCCACAGCCTTCTCACGTGACCTTAGGCAAGTGCTTCAGTATCTTCTGCCCCTGTCTCTAGAAACATGAATCATTACACCTCTAAGCGGCTGTAAAATTCGGCATAGGAAGTTGTTTAGAGCTCAGATACACAAGCAATCAGGAGAGTAGCAACAGCCAATTCGGGTAATAATGCTTTATAAAAGCACTATAAAGATTGAAAGCCGTTTTCAAAGTGTGAAAAGTATACACTGCTGTGGAAGTGGAGGTAGAGAAATCAGTAGATTAACTCAAACCCCACACACCAAGTTGCCGCAGAGCTGAGAACAGAATGTGGCTCCCACTTCAGACCACACCATTTCTCAGGCATATCTTTCCAACTGCATGAGTGCTGATGGAGCAGACATATGATATAAAACTTTCTAGCAAAAGATAAAAAAAAATATTTCTTGCGCCACTGCTCCCCAAAGACAAAGTATACTTTGGGGAAATTATGCACATCACAGATTGTTGTTTTTTTACAACCATACTGCAAAAACACGTGAGAGTTTTAGTGGAAAAGCTTATTATTATTTTCTTAATCAGCATTATATATATAATGACATATGTTAAAACAATGAAGTCTTTTATATGCATTCACCTCTGCTGCATTATTCATGAGTGGTACAGTGATTTGAACAACAAAAAAAAAGAAGTTATATCGATGCGGATCATTATGTGTTTGATTTAAGACATCACACAAGAACACAAAATTTCTGTCCTTTCATTTGTAGTTTTGCTAATCTAAAATATTCTCATGTTACCCGTCATTTGTTCAAGTGTAATTACATCTAGCTCAAGAGGCAACGTGTATATTGGGTGGATTCTACATAGAGCTGACATCTGTTGTTCTTAGAAGAATATTGCAGCTGAGGAATATTTATAGCATGTATACGTGATTACTCCAAATACACTCAATAACGATTACCTAAAAGAACTTTGTATCTCCAAGGGTCCAACATGGTCAAAGCACAGGCATACACAGGCTTTGCATCATAAAAAAGAAATTAGGGGCTTTTCAACTCAAGAAAAATTGGAAGAATTTGATAAGCTAAATCCAGATATTCTCCTTGTCTAGTGGAGTCCCACTGATTTATTTGGACCGTCTGGTAGCCAAAACCATAACATGACTACTAAGGCATTTGGAGGTGTATAGTAAAGCCATATTTATAATACAACAAGCTTTTCAAGACATCTAGCTTCATTCTCACTGATCTCAACAGAAAACAGAAACAAGATGTGATGTGGCCATCAGCCAAGAAAATAGATTTTTATTTAAGTCTGAGCACTGTCTTAGATGTTGCAGGTCTGTTTCAGGGTGTTTTAATGCTTCCTGCTTCTGTGTGAGTCAGAAAAACAGAGTAATAATTAAATCAAATTTTCCTTCTGGATTTGGCCTGTATAGTTTGACCTGAGACTCATTGGGCAGCACTGCTGTTAGGGTTTCCAATAAGTTCTGCAGTCTTCTTTATGTCTGTCTGCTTTTCAGATGCTCTAGCTTTTCCAGAGAAAGCCAGGAGGCTCTGCTGACAGAACCTCAGGAGGTCTTAGCGGCCATCAAAGCTTGTTAAAATTGTTCCTGTACTTCCACACAAAGACACCTAAGATGAATACCCAAATAGATACAGTCATATATATTCAGTACTCATGATAGAGTCACCAGCTTGAATAGACATAGACAGGACAAACATGAACACTGCTTAAAAATTAGATTAAGGGGGATAGAATGTTTAGGGTAGTCATAAAGAGTCACATTCCATCATGCTTTTTTATGGCAAGTGCACTAGCGAAGAAAGGTACTGTTTAAGTAAAGTATGAAATGAATTTTTGTTGACAGAATGATAAAGCCAGGCACATCTTTAAAGTGAGCAAAGAATATGAAATCTGTATAGCTTCATTAGGTTTCTGAGTGGAATGGGATATTCCTATGCATTAATTGATTGGGGAAACTACTAATTAGAAAGAGTTACATAACTGAAGGACAAGAAAAAAGCAGGGCTTTTTCAGAGCTGGTTTTATCTTATTAATGATGAAGCATGGTGTTTTCTATCATTGCATTTGGGGGGGCATCTTAATTGCATTACAATGTCTCAATTCTTCAGGCTTAATGAGTTTTTTAGTCTCAATATAAGCTGCTTCTAATTATTAAATTAATATTTTTTATAATTATCCAGACTTTATTTGCAATTAGAAAGAATTGAAGATCTTTGTCTGTCCAATGGTTTTTTTTTTAAATCCAGCTAATTTTGCTTTGAACTTTAAAATGCATTTCAGTCTGATCATGTTTGCAGACTGAATGTATCAAAAAAGTAATTCCTGTCTATTGGGAAGTTCTGATACTTGAACATTAGTTTACACTCAAAAAAAAAAAAAAAAAAAATTGTCTTAATGGAGCAAAATGTATATTACTATTGACCTGAAATTGTAATTTCCCTACTTTATCAATTGAACTAAAGCATTTCATTTTGAACCGATACCATTTTTTTCATTTTAAAATATTGCAAGCAGATTACAACAATCAGCTTCCACCTTGCTGCAACTCCAGAAGTTCAGAATAAAGTCCATCTTACAAAAGGAAATGTATATACCAGTTTCCTCAAAGTGAAACATTTCTGTATTATCAAAAGACTTTAATTTTAGACTTCTTGATTGATCCAAAGTGGTTTCTTTCAGAGTACTTCAGTACTATACTGTGCTTGCTTGTGATGGTGACTATGTCATCTACAAGATGAGGTCATCGGCTGGGCTATATCTCCCATTACATGAGTACAGCCAGAGCACTTGCATGAAGCATACTTTGTTCACTCAGAGGTGTTGTGGTGTGGGAGATGTAAACAGGTACAAGATTTGAATCTACAGACGGGAATAGGAGTATCAGATTCCAATACCTTTGTAGAAGTGTCATAGCACAGAAATGTAGCCTCGCTTTGAACTGACCCCAAATGAAATCAGTTTCAAAAAGGAAACTTGAATTCCACTCAAACTTTCAAAACCAGCTTTGTTTTCGCAGTGCAAGGCTTAATCTTTGTAAAGGAAAATAACGACATTTTGATTTGGCAAAAAGTTTAATTATCCATTAAAAAGTTATTCAGAAGAAAAATCTGTTCAAAAAAACCCCAAAACAGATTGGTGGAATTCCTTGTTATCTCCCATCTATGTCACCTTTCAAACATGATGAATTGGAAGCAACCTCTTCCCTAGATTGGCAGAAATGAGGAGTAAACCTCAGTACTATGGTGTCGGAAAAGTATTGTTTTATACTTCTTTTATTTCTATATTCTATCAATAAATAGCTGATACCATAGATAAAAGAGTGGGCTAAATAACATCTGCTGTGATGCATTACAGGAATTCTTACTTCCTTATGTTAACCCTCCTACAAGGTAGTACTTCACATGCAGTTTAGCTACACATCAAATTCACAGAATATTTAGATGACACATGGTTTGCTCATCAAAAGCAGTGCCAACATCATGGGGTTCTACACTGTATTCGGTGAAATTCACCTTACATTATATCATTAAAAGTGTGGGTTTTTTACTAAATGGCTGGGGAATTTTCTTAATGTGTTAGTTAAAATGAATACTGGATAGAACTACAACAGTCTACCATCTTCCAAAATCCTATAAAAACAGACTACAAGAATTGGTGAATCAGCTAATGATTTACAGTGTTAGAGAAACAGGCATGTGTTGCCACAACCAGAAATAAATTTGAAATCCCGAAGAACACTAGCATTTGAAAACAACCAAGCTGCTAAAGAAAAAGATGCTAGGGCTGATTCTCAAAACTCTGCTTCCCTTTTAATTCTGTAAAAGAACATAATTCCTTTTTTAATGCTATTCTGTTACAGCTGTAAAAGAAATGAAGATGCGATTTTGCATTCTCAAGGAAACTGCGACTCCTTGGTAAACAAGAATTTGCTTGAACCCAAGATTAATTGAAAAATTCTCTCTAGAGATGTTTACACCTCCAATAAGGCAAAATATAATCATACTGCCATTAAATATATCTAGTCTGAAAAATATAACAAGCAGCTACCTGAAACTTGTAAAACAAAGTTTGCTCCTCAGGCAAGTAGAACAAGCTGCAAATCATTACAGCTTTTCCTTGAAAGAAGTTTAAACTGAACCTACTGTGTGCTATCCTACAGTCTAAAGACATCTTCTGAGAAATTTGAGATACATCACCAAAACAAAACTAAGAAAAGTCATCCTGACACTTTGAGGGATATAGGTGTCAACTTCTGTGAGCAACTGGGAGAGATTTACAGGTAGCAGAGACTTGTCAACAAGCCATTAAGTCAGCACAAAAAGTCCTGCAGCTGTAAAGTGCAGTAGGATTTTGATCTAAGAGCACTGTCACTTGTTTTTGCCGAAAGTCTACTGAAAGGGTAACCTCAGTAAGGGCTTCACCAGAAGCTCCAGGGACTGCAGAGGTTGTTGTGATGGGGAAACAAAAGTTTATTGCTCTGCGGAAGATGTGGGAATGTTTGGCTGTTGCTTTGTTCCACAAGAATTTTAACACTGATTTGATGAAATGAGCTATTCCTTTCTGAAGGATTGAGCACAAATAGGTGTTTAGTGGCATAGGTTAATTGTACTGATCAGAAGAGCTCTTGTGAGTGCCTATCTATCCCACAGTCCTTCTTGGGAGCATTAGATTAAAAAATAAAATAAATTATTTTGGCTTTATTACTCTTTAAAACTAGTCCAAAATTTAACTATAAAAATCCATAATTGGAGAGTTAAGTATACTGCCTCTGTTGTCTTCAGACAGGTTACTCTCTTTCAGAGGCATACACAGATACTCAGAGGTGGCTGAAAAAAAGAGAGTAAGTGGAAAGCAGGTTTTTGCCTGCCATCGTTTGCTTGAGCAAATGTAGGAAGAGATGAGAGGAAAAAAATTACTCTTTTAAATAAATAATGTCAATCTGAAGGATACAAAGCAATATGAAAGTTCTGATCTTTTGATTAAGAATTTGATTTCAACTCCAACGAAACCAAACAGAAAATTATCTAGATTTGGGGTCTTTCTTATCTTTTTGCTTTGTGCCTGCTTTCCATTTTACCTCTTTTCCACTGGAGAAGGAAGTGAAAGAATTACAAAATTGAAAGTTCTTCACTGATCTCAGCTGAAATGAAAAATTTCTCAGTATAGATTCATGGCGATTTTTGCTTCGCTATTATTATTTTCTATCTGTATCCATGAGGAGTGTGTGTGCATTTCTGATTGTTTTTTTTCAGAAATCAGAACATTTCAAGAAATATTACTCTTCTTTTTGCTTTTAGCTTTTCAGAGGAAAGATTTCTATTTTCAGACAGCCTTAAAATGAGAGGAAGTAGAAAATATTTATATATCCCAAAATCAGGAACATAACTTACGTGCTTTAGAGTTTACACACACAACAAACTTCTCTCTAAGACCACCTCACTGACACTGTGTTTTAGCCCTTCTTTATGATCCTTGCAATGATAAAAGCACATGATCACGCAGGTAAAAGACTTGCTCTTTGAAAACCTGGGAAAAAATGAGGCAATCACACAGCCACCATCTCTGGCCCACTGCAGACAGCAGGAACAGGGAGGAGAGCAAGAGCACCCCTTTTGGTGGCAATATGGACATTTAGATTGGATTAAGCTAATTGTGACACGTTATGATAACCTACAAGGCTAGTTTTGTTAGAAGTCTAGTTTCAAGACCAGTAGAATGAGACAGTCACCTTCATAGCAGAGTTACAATACTTCTTAGTACAGAGTTTACGTATTTTACTTTTAAAGAAATTGTTTCATATCAAAGTATAGATCAAACTCTGATCCTTGTCACATTAAAATATACTGACTCTAATACTTGCACTTTCTCCTCATGCAGAAGTGAGCACATGCCATAAAGGTAAAGACAAATTTAAAATTATCTGCTAAGCAGGTCTTTTGACTTACATGGCAATCCGAGGAAGACCAGTTAGCCTCCTGAAAATAAGTAGGAATAATAATAAACATCCTATGCCAGAAAGATTTAGGCTAATACAGTCTAAGGTATTCCTATTATTTGAAGGCAAAGTTACTCATTCCAACTAATGGATTTTAATTGTTTCTTATTAATAAACCAAAAAAAGGTCAAATAGAGCTGGCATGGCTGGGCAGAAAATATAAGGGACATGAAATGTGTATTGACATTGCAAAAAGTCAGCTGGACAAGCTAGCAGGGATCAAGCCCAACTTGACAGCATGTCCTCATGGGCAGTGGAGTATAAAGCAGGAAAGAATGACTGTCTGTTTAAAGTCGCCATTGATGATGTGAGCTGAAAAAAATTAACATAAATTATATGTTTTACTTGTCTTTTGGGGGGATAATGCAAGGTCTTCAGAAATCCCAATGATGACTAATGGTACAGGCAATAACCAGGGTGAAGTTCTGGTGACAGATGCCTAAGATTTAAAATAGCAGCGGCTGAGACAGCTTAAAAGGAAAAAAGAGGTAAAATACAATAGTGGCAGGCATGAATGGAGGCTAATACTTCAAAAAGGCAATTCGATTTATAATATTTCCTGCCCCAGGATACCACCTAAACCAAAAGGCATTAACAAGTCCAAAAAGGGGTAGAAATAGTGCAGGCTCAAAGTAGGGAGGACACTCAGACTGTGACTAAGAAGAGAGATCTGTGCCGAGTCAACCCCTTGCAGGGGAACCACAGACAAGATATTCTTCTAGTGCTACTTCCATGCCTATGAAGGTGGAGAGGCACTGATCTGATCAGTCTGAAAATAATAATGTGGTACCATAGACTGAGATCAAGAACCTGAGTGCTGATGATGGATCATCAGCCTAGATGGTCTTGATTGTGTGGGTCAGTTTAGTATAATCCTTCAGCAGCATTATTTTGAAGCAACACTTCTCAACACTTCAGTGGTCTTCTGTTATGACAACTGGTTAATCATCCATATATTAAGCTGAAAAGATAATTGTGCTTCAAATACAGGGGATTTCGCTTTTAAGTTTAACACAAAAATGAAATGAATTTGCACTGCTAATTCTACTACTATTTTTCAACAAGCAGCAAATAGCCAGAGATTGTTGCGAAAAGCCTGTAAGGACTGATCGGGGATTTTACATATTGCTGTATAACTCAGTTCTATCAAAAATATCATCAGGAGTCAGGTGTTCCTCAGGATGGACTGGAATGTTTTAAATATTCTCACCTTTGCTACATAGCCATCATTGGTGTCTGTCAATGGCCAGAGCCTGGGTAACCACACAAGCCTGAAAGCCAGGAAAGATTTGGTGGTAGTTGGAAACAGTTACACACTAGTGTTGTAGAGATGTTCACTTCTTGTGCGCAGGATTCATTGTTACTGGCTACATGAAAGCATGTGATCCTCCAGTTGGTCTGGCACTGAAGCTACATGACATGAAGAACTGAAATTATTAAGTTTGGTGGATTGGATAATAATGCAACTGACTTAAGTCCATAGCCCTGACCTCATTGCCATGCAAAAATGATGAGGATTTAGTTAGGCAGTGTCAAATCTTCAGGATAACCATAAGTTAGTTTACCATAACAGAAGGTCTTTGCAACTGATTTAGCTTCATCTACATTCTGTTAGCATACAGCATTCAGGTAACCTCTTTTCTAGTAGAAAGGTTTCTTTTGCATAGACTAACCTGTTTTAATAGAAAGTAATTGGAACTTCTGATACCATCTTAATCACTCATCCATGTATCCTATTCTAAAGCAATAATTTATAAAATTTTACTATTATAAACTCACAAGTCAGCTAATTCCTTTTTATTTTTTTTAAGATCAGTGAAAGTTTTAATTAAAGATCCCTTTTTGTTGCTGTGAAAACAGTTTTGTTTTGTGACAGGACAGAGATTTGGTTCAGAAAACCTATTAATTTAGTAGCAACACCAGAAACATCAGAAGTCGTCAATGAACAATTGAATTGATGTACTAGACCTTATCACAGCCAGTGAATAGCAGGGAAGACTTTGTGAGTCTCCATGGTGTTCATAGCTCTTTGGAAGGGTAAACTTGACATTGAAACTAAGGAGAAAAGTTTCAGGACCTGCTCAAAAGTAAAATGTCTTTAAGACCTTTCATAAGTGATAAAACATAGCTCCCTTTTGTTGAGTAAAGAGATTTTCGGATTGACCATGTTACTTACCAACGAGCTGGCAAAAAGAATCTCTGAAATCTATTGCAAGGAGAAACAGGTTGACAGGTATGTCCAACAGAAAAGACACTCCTTGAGAAAATGTATTGCTAAAATACAGAAAGTCTGAATTCCACTGTAACTATAGCAGACTTCCCTGTGAGATCAGGAAACATATAATAGGCTATGAAGCATCTTTTTCAGCTAGAAAGTGGGAATATTCCCTTCCCTCAGAGTTACTATGAGAATAACCTCATTAATAACTGAACTGGAAGGCTCTCTGAGGGAAGTTGCTACGGGAATAAAATGTCAAATTTCAGTGGACCAAACTGTTTTCTCCTACAATAAAATTTACCAGAGTGATCCTCAGGTGAAGGAAAATTCTTTAAATTAAGTTACCAACAAAATCCTCAGTGATGCATCAGTCAATCTTATCCATGTGGAGGCCTCTATAATGCCAAACATGCCAAGGGAAAGCTAAGAAACCTCTTTGCTTTAGGCTCCTTTGGGCCGTGGCTCCAAGAACACTGTTCTTGCAGAGTAGGATTTCCAGAAACGGGTCTTTGTGCTGTGTTAATGGGAGGTTAGGGAGCCATGAGAATAGGATTTTACCCAAACACCTAGACAAAGTATGAGTTGTTCTCCTCTTTTTCTTCTAAATTCAGATCCCAAGAGATGAGGAGTCTGCCTCCAAAATAGGATCTGGAAGAATTATCTCTTCTATTTTTAACTACAAGTACAAAGGAAATATTGGGGGAAAATAAGGACACTAAAGGGTCAGAAAGATTCACATTTCAATTGGGATTGCTTCCCATTTAGTGTTTTTAAACCTAACCAGCCCCATGGGCTTCAAATGAACGATTCCAGTTCTAACTTTGCAGCAGAAGTGTGCCTGAAGTACAGAGCCGTAGGCTTGTTTTTCATTTGTCATTGTAAGATTAAAGCTCATCAGTTTGAGAGCAGTGATGTTCCCCCAGGAAAAACCTTTCAAAAGAAGAAAGCAAACCTGCAGGTTTTGAATGTGGCTGTCCAGGTCTGGTTCATCTTTTGGGATTTGAAAATAGTATCAAAATCACAAGAATTTCAAAAACATTTGAAGATCATTTCTGAAGATGTCCAGGCATTTGTGCCTCGTGGCTCTTCCTCATCAAAAAAGTCACAAATATCAATGTGAAAAACAACCTGTACCTCTCGGGACTCTGAGGGCACTAACTGGCCTTGCTGGCCATGACCAGCTTCCCCTGCCTCCCCGCCACCATGTTGCCCATGGGCTCAGGAGCCCCATCGCAGCTCAGGCCTGGATCAGGCCGCTATGACACGAGAAAGAGCCACGAAGCGCAGCTCGGCAAAGCCGTGGCAGGTCCCCACAAGGCTCCTCACGGCTCTTCTGAGCTGCAGGCCAGCTCAGTCCTCACCCAAGCTAGACTGCAGGTACATCTGTGTTTGGCTGTGCACCTCAACTGCCCCCTGGACTCTTGACTGACCCCACTTATATCGCCGACCTGCTCTGCTCGCCTGGCTTGGGGACAGGGCGGCAGCACCCTGCCCGCTCCGGCTGCACAGCGGCATTTCCAGAGCTACAGCCTGGCCCCTGGCTTTACAGCAGTGGGATCCAGCTGCAGGCGGGACGGTTGCACAGAGGTCGCTGAGGGTAGAATGGGGACTGGAAACAGGAAAAGCTGCCTCTCATCATGGAAAAATGCTGTGTTTAATTAAATTAGCAGCACATATAGTGAGTACATTTAAGTACCAGTGCTCCAGTAGAGAAGAGTTAAAGAAAATGTCAAGTATTCCATTACTGTCTGGCCACAAAGAAGCACCTCAGAGTCCAGCAGAAGAGAGATGTCTCTTATACTAGCCAGACTTCCACTGACTGTTTAAATAAAAGAACTTACTTTTAAGAGGGCTGACCTCCTCCATTAACTCTATCCATTAGCCCACCCATAGTTATCCATCCTCCACAATTAAATGACTTTCACCATCTACTTCAGCACTCAAGTTGCATCTTACTCATAGATCTCGTGAATTTTTAAAACTAAGTTATACCTCTAAAAAAAATAAATCCATTTTAGGGATGGAACCTCAAATCCAAACCTCTGAGGTTCCAGAGGGACTGACCTGAACCTAGCTTTACAGTTCTGATTTTTTTATTTACCTGAAGACAAAAAGAGCTGCTTTTTTATTCTAGCTAGGATTCTTACTATTGCACTGTGTGAGGCATTTCATTTCATAAGAATCACTTCACTTTGTCTGCCATTTTGGAGTAAAAGCAGGTCTCACAAAGGTTTTTTAACCTACATGTTCAAGACCAAACTTTTGTTGATTCAACATGATTGATTTTTCCCAGCTTCGGTTGAAGCAATATCCTGGGTTATTAGTTAACATTAAAACACCTTTCTATCTTGATACTTGATTTTTTGTGACTGTTTTCCTTCAGAGTGTATGGAAAAGGTAGAAAAAAACCCTGATATTAACAGGTATATTTAATTCATAAAGAACTTGCAGAATTTCCGTGCAACACGAGTGTCTTCATCTCAAGGTTTAACGGTAAATATTTAATGATGGAACTGGTAATTTTGGTATTAAGACTGAAAAAGATGGGTTGACTACTGTACCTACAATGGTCACCTATCTGCAGCAGTTTTTTTACTTGGAGCTGATGACTTATTCTCTGATCATTGCACTACTTACCTCTGGGAAATCCTTCCAGTGATGAAGTAAAGATAGTTTGTCTTATCTATCCACTGCTAAGATTAGGAGTGAAACATGAAAGATTTAAAGCAAAGGAAACATAGGTACATTCTCAAAACAAACCGAATCCACCTCATCTCCATTCCCAGGCTTTCACGTCAGCTGGCACGGAGGTGACTGAGGGGAGGAGGAGGACTTCAGACCAGCCACACAGTTCCCACATTGTGGCTGGGGGTTGGCACTAACAGCAGAAGGTCAGGAGACTCTCTAAGTCACAACTTAACTTACAAAGATTTACCTCATATCACCACACAACACGAATAAATAAAAAGATTCATTTGTTGTACAGGGTGGATAGCTGACAGATATTAATGGAAAGAACATAACTCCTAATTTCAACAATACAAGTTATTAGGTGCAAGGCACAAACAAATAGTGAACTGCAGAGGATAAAATTGCTCAATGTAGCAGAAGGTTTGTTAGTCTTAATGCCTGAAACATTTGGTAGTATTAAATGTGCTTATACTAGTTCTGTATTATCACAGAAATAGAATCTCAAATAAGTTTAATTATAGAAGTTAGATGAAAATAATGAATATTGGTGACTCAGTGCTAGAGTTCCCTACCACATACACTGCGTTTGTTTTGATGAGAGTAACGTATGTATAAAAATATCAATGTATAGAGAGAGGGGAAAAGGGAGAGAGACCTATTCTCTAAAAATATATGTGTAGATGTATTATATTCTCTTAACTAGGATAAAATGGTAAATCAGTAGATCAGAGCTTCCTCTGGCTATTTATGAAAAGAATATTGAACAGCCTTCATTTCTTCACAGTACAGAATGGAAAGCTTTCAAAAGAGCAAAAAAAAGTTTATTTCCCACCACTAGCTCTATCCTTTCTTTTTTTATTATTATCTTAATCAACGAATACAGGTGGAAGAAGGACTGGAAATCAGCTTCATGTCACTAAAGACTAGAAGAAACGTATTGCATATGACAGTACTCAGCAGTCTTTCCTGGGTGATATGCTGTGCTCTATTTTTCTTTTCCGAATTGGAATGTAGCACTGCAGGAGTTTCTTTGCAACATGCAGGATGTCCTGTCACTTGAAACATCAGGATGTCATTGATCCACATATGTCTGTGGATCAAACGATGTATACGATCTACCTAGCAGAGGAAGGTTAGGAGGCTGAGCACCGAGCGTGTAGTTACTCATTAGCATTTGTATGCCCGGGGAAGAATTCAAAATTATCTGCATCTCACTAGAAACAGTGAGAAAACCGAATGCCACACGCAGTATCTTTTCTCTGTGAGCGACAGCAACCACACTGAAAGGGTCGCTTTTAAAATGCATTTAAAATGCATTTAAAATCCGTTCCTATGCTCCCTCCAACACCTTTGAGACAGACAGATGGCTCCTGGCTTAGGAGAACCAAAGGTTTGAAGTCAGGGCAGCACTCAGCATAAATGCTTGAAACCACTGAAAACACAGTATCTCTTCACTGCCACATATTACTTAATCTTTTCTAAACAGCAGACATAACCTTTCCTTACTCTCAGAAAAGCCTAGTAAAAAGCCATTCAGAGAGAAGATGCTACCCTAGCAACAGCTAGAATTTGCTCAGCCACCAGACAATCTCCACTTGCATGTTCTGCCTCCCACAGCCAACAACTGCCCCGGCAGCTATTCTCTATCTGCTCTCTTCTCCCGTTCATCAGTAGAGAGCTCCCTAACTCCAAAAGAATGAGGATTGCCCTGCTGAAAGTTCAGATCAACAGGAGAAGTTCCTTACCCTATGACTCTTTTCCAGCAAAATCTCACAGCACTTAGTGGTGACATTTTTGTTTAACAGAAGATCAATAAATTCTGCAAGAAAGTCTTTCAACACTGAGATTTTTGCAAAGAATTTCTCACTAAAAATAGATTTCTTTGTCTAAGGTATTTTTATCTGCTATTATTATTTGCACCATAAAACAATCTAGTTTAATAGTTTAGCTTAAAAACTTAAGCAAAAGACCTCAAAGACATGTCACTTGGCTGGAAAAGAGTTGGAAATAATGCCGTAATTGACATACTGTTGCTGAAAAATCACATGCCGAGGCTGGGCAGAGAAAAATCTCGTGAAGCTGCAGAAGACTTCAGGCTAGACTGTTCCTCCCATTATATCCAAACCAATCTGAGGAAAGGCTAACTTCGTTTTACAGCCCTGCACATAAGACTGCTTAGCTATCTCTGTAGTTTTCATATGCTAAAACACTCAAATGTGAAGCTGGACTTAAAATAAGGACTTTTTCCAACGTCTCAGAAGGGATCTTTTGATTAGTTTTGTTCTTTGACTTCAAGCTCTATGTAGCAGATCACAGTGCCTAAGATGTGGCGTTGTCCCAAAAGAGTTTGCAAGTTTTACAGCTTGGACAAAGATTTAGCTAAACCTAACCCCAAAAGGCATAAAAACAATCATCATAACATAATGTGAAAACAATCCAGGGGGAAGCGGAGAGTAGTTTCAGAAAGGTGGGAAGGACACTCAGGAGCCTAATGGTGATTTTGTGATTCTATTGAACCTCTGTTTTAATGAGGTGGCTAAGAACAGTTCCCATCACTCAGCAAGGGAGACAGAACAATATCAAAATGAAATAATAATTACTGGAAAGATTAACTCGGTTTGCATTTTTAGATCTTAAATAAGGAACAGCAGGTGTTCCCTTATCACTGCAAAAGTAGGAAAAATAAGGAAAATATTTTTTGTCCATTGCAGTATATTGCCTTGTAGTATATTTATCCTACTTAATACAACAGTCTTTCTTACACAGAACAGTGTTAGCAATACAATGACAAAGCCAGTGTTCTGCTTCATTAACTATCAAGCCAAGCTAAAAATGACAGGGCAGAAAAGTACATCAACTGTAGAAATTATCTAAAGGTTTCCAAACTTCAAAGAACTGGAATTAAAATATTTTTTTTAAAAAAGAAAGAAAGAGAGAAAATGAGAGAGAAAATGCAAATTAACTCAAAAGCAAGAAAATATTACCACATAGAAGTAGAAGGCTAAAAAGCACAAATTTAATTCATATTTCAATTTGAGTTGGATAAAAAAAATGGTAGGCTAGATTTGGTGAATATATCCAAACCACACATTTTGAAAATAAAAAAAAAGTAGAAAAGGATTAATGAAACATAAAATACAAATTTTGTATTATGATATGATATTATGAAGAAAATATTTATGGGGATATAAAATTTGGGAAATAAATTTCAGATTCATCACCTATGTTTAGTTATCATTAAAGTCTTAAAACCCTGTATAATAGGTTGCCATCCACTCTAGTAAAGCTTTCTAAGAATGATTCCTTCAATTTAAAAAGAAAATGCCTTTGTCTTAATTATGGAATGTATGAAAGTAACTTATGTTGCACTTCAATAACCATGTCAGAAAATAGGATACAACATTTCTAAAAATAAAAGTATTACAGAATTTGATACTCTTGTGTGAAGACCTGTGACAGAGATCATAGAAAAGGGTTGTAGGAGAAAAACTGATTATAGATAGAATCTTCCATTAGTTATAGCAGAAAGTAATCATATGCAAAACTGAAAAAAGAACCCTGATGGACTGAATACAAGCGAAATAAACTGAAATCATAGAATCATAGAATGATTTAGGTTGGAAACGGCTTTTAAGATCATCGAATCCAACCACAAACCTAACACTGCCAAGTCCACCACTAAACCATGTCCCTAAGGGCCAAATGTCCAGCAAGCTTTCCTTGGTTGCATACTGCAAGGTTTCCTGACAGACAAAGAACATCAAATTGGAAGATACAGAAAGTTGACAGCCTCTAGAACTGAGGCAGTGATTTAAGAAGAGATATCAGATTTTTACAAACATTTTTAACAGAGTTCAAATTTCCAGTGGTTAAAACCAAAACTGTCCAATTGCCTCACAAATCCTAGTCTGTCCATTCAGACTGTTTCATTTAACTATGAAAATACACAAGTTGATAAGAATCAATGTGGAAATTAAGGAAGCTAAAGATGAGGCCAAACTGATCAGGTGAGAGACGATTACTGTGTAAACAACTCTTCTGATTATTGGGGTGGAAAATAGCTTCTTGGGAACAAAATTAAGAAAGTCATCTTTTCTGTGATACCAGAGTACACCTCTACTCTTAGAGTCCCTTGTTGCTGGACACTTCAGGTGAATGCTGACTGCCTAAGGGAATTAGCCAATATGTAACACTAAGATTTTCCTGAGGACAACCTGAAAACAGGTCACATGCTGCACTTTCATTATATTTGTCAGATTCTGGTAAGTGAGGAATCTGAAAGGGAAAGCCTGGTAGTACTCAAGAGTGAAGAAACAGATGCCTTCGTTCTTTCCTCTTTTCTCCAGAAATTTGTATTTTATAAAGGTACAGTACTAGTATCTATCAAAAAACCCTTTGCATAGAGGAAGTACAATAACAGCCCATCTACTACATTAGGCAAAGAGTAAGAACTTGAAGTGTACAGTGTAATGTTGTACTCTATACACATGATTTATCATTTATAGAGTATAAAATTAATTTCTAAGAGTTTAAACTGAAGTCAAAGGATGTTCCGTGAAATATTGTATTAAGAGAATCGGTTCTAGGTCCTGATAAATGTGTTAACACTCAACCTCCTCTTGTACTGAGAAGGTGTAGGCATCTTGGACCCCATCAGTGCTCATCAGCAGATACTGTGTGATATGAACAGGCATTTCTGATAAAGGAATCAAATGCAGACAAATAAAAGCCAGTGTTATTCTTCAAAACAGTTAATGTATTAGACACTGAACCCCAGAGAGTAAACCAGCTTTGTTCTTTAACCAAAGGAGAAAAAAAAAATCAATGCATTTGCCTGTTCTGTTTCTGCAAACACCCTGTATTTGTTATTCATGCCAAATTGTGATTGAATCCAAGGAAACTCAGAATATGATTTAGTTAAGAAAACAACGTTTATTGCTAGCACAAGTTTTTGATCTTTGCAGAATAATAATCTTTTTCCTGTTGTAGGGAAGCTTACATATACACACATATACAGTGTTCACAAGTACAACAGCAAATTCAGCAACAGTTCAACATAGGCTTACATTAGGCAGTAAGTAATGTAGTTTAAGGTAATCAATTTAACTAGTTCATTAAATTAAGCAGAACTGTGCTCAAGAGAGATCAGGTCCCTTGATGTGCACACTGCTGCTCTTCCCCCTGCAGAAAGTCCATGCCTCTCCTGCTAAGTTTCGTGGCTAAGTTCCCTACTTTTTGTCCCTTCCCCTCATATTTTTTACCATGATAGGATACTGTGGAGCTCTACTATCTGGCTGAACTTGGAGTTGTCCTTTTCCTTTGAATATCCTCTCAGAATTTTTTGCTTTGTATTGACTGATCTCAGCAGCAACCTTTTCTGTTCAACACCTTTCCCACCACCTCAGCATTAGCTCACTCTAGCTAAGGCGAAATACTGTGAAACCTCCAAAATCGATTTGACAATTTTTTCCTCTTTTCCGCCCTTCAGTGCTTGGTCCCAGGTTTCACTGCCCACTAGGTTTTGCATCAGGAAGATTTCTGCTTCTGCTTTCCCGGCCTTATTGTTTAATGAGGAAGCTAGAAAGAAGTACGAGTCTTATGCTTGGCCAGCAAAAACCCTGCCTTCTTCATTCTTGTGCCCACATCCAGAAGAGACTGTACGAAGACAGTCCTGGTAGGTTAGGACCTACTTTCTTTGAGTATCTATGAGCAAGATCATAATTCCTTACTATTTTTTTCTTCCAAAGATTTTCTCAGTCATTTTCTAATTCAGTCAGGTACAAGATTTGATTCTGGGCTGAACTTCCTTCATTCACTGGACAGCATGTTACCCAGGGTTCACAAAAAACTGCATTCCCACATTACTGCTAGCTTTGTAACCCACATCCACATGAAGCATCTTTTACTTTCATGCCTGATGCTATCAATGACCCAGTGGATGTCACACTGGAGCCCAAAGGGAGGTGATAGACCTGTTCCCCCTTGTTCTATGGGAAGGTGTCAGAGGGGAGTAAGTGCAACCAGCCTCATGGTCTCCCTGACAGAAGCGAAGGACTGATCTTTTGAACTCTACTGGAATTGAAACCAATATTGAGGAGCAGAGTCAGTTTAATATCTCTGTACATTTGAACACCATTTGTCCACAGGAAAACCAAGCATTTACTTTCCAATGTGCTGCTGATTCCACCATTTGGCTTCTCCAGTCCTGCAGAATCCAGCTCTCTGAAAGCCTACTCTTTTGGCACAGAAAACAACAGCAGCACAACTGAAGGAGCAGAGCCTTACTATTTCACTGCAAGAAACATTGTGGGCAGAGATGGGAGGCAATTTATGAATTTCTAAAGGAGTAGTTGCAAAAGCAATGGTGTTGAGATTTAGAAAATAATCTTGTTTTCTCACAGTTTGTTTCACATTCAGAGTTTTCCCTGACCTTGGATAGGAGTCTGTAAGCTTATCTTGCTTGATGTTTGGTTAGCTTTGAATTATATATACTTGGTTACCCAAAAAGCCTGTCTTGACATCCAGGCACACTGCATAACACACATAGCAACATGGGTAAAATGTTACCTCCCCTGAGCACTTACATTTCCTAGATAACAAGCCACCAAGAAATTCCTTAACAGTCTTAGAGATAGGTGTCATGCCAACCACCTGTGTAAATTCTGGAAGGCTACAAAAGCAGCAGCAAAGACTTACATGATGCCTTTGTTTAAGACAAGGACGTTTCTACCTTATCCATCCTCATGACAAGGATGTTTCCACCAAAGCAGAAAACTAAATCTTGGAATTATAGAATATATCTTTAGGAAGGATCTTGAAAATTCATCTGGTCCGTCTCTAAACCATTCCTGGCAGAGATTTTGTTGAATCTGGATGATGGTAAAGTAAAATAAAATTGGTAAATACTTTATCTGTCCCTCGAAAGAGTCTTGGTTCTAGTCCTGACAGTGCGAGGTAAATCAGATTTTGCACAACATTTTTAGGACAGTCAAATGGGAGAACGGAGATGCAGCTCATTTGAGGGAGCAAGAAGCTAAGATGGAAGTGCCAGATTCATCCTGCTTTTCTTTAGAGTTCCCTGTAGAAAAGGGAAATCTGTGATCTAGTATTAAACTTCACCTATAGTTACCATTTAGTGTCTGAAGAGGTCTACATTATTTGTGTACTTTGTACCAAAGCTTTAAGAGGACTGAGTTGGGAAGATAATAGCTGATGGTGGTTGCAATGCCGTGATACTCCTCCTGAACATCCTTTGGCACAGACCATGCAAACTCTTGACAACAGTTTGGCAGTTGGTACCTCTGTGACTGCCTGCAGCTTTCATATTGTTCTTCTGTGCTCTCCTTTTTGTCTGTATTCTCCTACTGTCACATACTATGCTGTAACTGCAAGCTTGACACTGATCACTATTTTGTTCTGTGTTTGCACAGACACTAGCATTAGGGTTTCTGGAATGTATTGCACTACACATAATGATGACTTCATGTCTAAAGTTCAATAAATGGAAAATAAAATTGTATATAATTCAACATGGCCATAAAACACAAGATAAAAATCCAATGGTCTGGATGTTATTTATCTAAAACCTTGATATCCAGCATAAAATAGTGCCTTCAACAGCTGTGTTTTATCCATTTTTTGACACAGAACTGCCTTAGAGAATTTTTAAGTCACAATGTGGTATTCCTACCCAATCCAGTTCTGAAAGAGTGTTGGAATATTCATCTTTGTGCAGGAATAAGTAAGGTGCTACATAACCCGTTACAGAAATTGCATGAACAAACCAAAAATCCAGCAGAAATATTAATCCCACCCTGTATTTGTTACTTTCACTAACAAAAGTTATTTAGATTCTAGACCCTTTATTTAACTGTTCTGTAGGGCTATATTTTATGAAACAATTAGTTTGAAAAGAGTATGTTATTAGCCTCGTGATTCGAGCTCTTCGCAGTTGCTGTACGACTGCCTCAGACATTATCCATTACAGCTTTGTGGCAGCAGGCTGACGAGCACTATCACATCACTGACAATAACCGGACACTGCACACTCTGTTTTGAATCTGACTTATTTTGACATTTAAACATTGCTTTAAGCTGGTTCCAAGTGAAACCCTTGTGTGACATTTTTCCCTACGTCACTTTTATAGTTCTTCATCTCCCACTGCACTTTATATAAACTCAGCCATCATGCTCTGAATTTAGCTACCTGAATCCATATTCATTGCAGGCCTTTTTGTTAGGATCCGTATCTGGGTTTTATGCTTTTAGTACAAGATGGTGTTTTCAGCAGCTGGTCTTTTAATAATGATGTTTTCTGCAACTCGCCGACAACTTAAAATCCTTCATTTAAGCTGAAGGCTTTTCTAAAGAGGAGAGGTAGAAATCAATTTTAAATTACAATTTAGAATTTAAAGTTTAACTCCAGAGGATGGATGCTATGTTCTCTAGTACATAAGATTTCCATTGAGCTCTGTAGTTATGACGCTAGAGGGGAAAGTTATGACTCAGGCAAAGCAGTGGGACTTCAGCACTCGCTTGAAGTTAAGTAGATCCATAAGCACTACAGCGAATCAGGGACCTGCCATGTAGAAATAAGCCAAGGCATGTTGCTATGCCTCATTTCCCTCATACAAGACTACAGTACTGAGGCACAGCGTGTCACATTGACCTCCACAAAGGACTGTTCAAGCTCTGTAGCTACAGGATGCTCAGTGAAAGGCTCTTTGGAAATATGTATTTGCTTTAAATGTAAAGTCACATACTATAAAAATAAAAACAAGCTCTTTAAAAGTTCAGTGCACTTGTTTCTAAAAGTAGCTGTGGCAAAATGATTTTTTTAAGCCCCAAATAATCAAATACAACTGCCATATCACATCACAGGAACAACTTCTAGCCTCTAACACTTTGATTTCTTATCCTTTCCTCTGTATCTTCCATCACAATATAGGCAAATATGTTATTATTATTTGGTAGTAGTAATATCTCTCCTGAGTCAGCTCTTTTCTAAATGACTCTTTTCTACTATTTCACTTTCACCTGTTAAATATCATTGAAGATTTAACAAAGCATGGTCAAGCAAATCCAGCAAGAAAGATACTCTTTACAGTCACCAGGCTATTGCTAACGTATTTGTTACTTATGATATTTACTGAGAATTTCCAAGTAACATTTACCAATGGTGAATATTGCCATTCTTGTGAATTTATTGCTGTTTCTGAAGAGCTGAACATGAGAAAAGATGTACTCGTTTGTGCTCCTGATACTAGTACTGGATACACATGCTCAGGAGAGGACAGCTGTTATAAGAATAGGAAATATTCGAGGTAAAGAGAGTCAACATTCCTTTGCTTCGGCAGTATTAACCAAAAGGAAACTCTTTTCCTTTTACCTGAGTGCTGACTTGACTACACAATTAGTGTGGTATCTAGCTTAAAACCACTTTCTAAATGTCTGAAAAATTGTTATGGGTGCCACGCCACTAAAGTATCCAGTTTTGATTAGAGGTAGTGATGCTGCTACACCAGAGCTTGTTGTCTATCCAACCTATACAGCAATTAAAGTCAAGAAATGAAATATATTTTTCCATTGAGCTTCTTTAGCCAGAGTATAAGCTCTAGACAAACAAAGGACTCTGTTCACTGGATTTTCCTAGCTCTTGTTGTGCTTTAACCTAGGCTAAGAAGAAAAAATGAGATGAATACAGCATGGGTTTACCATAAGCTGTTTGTGCAAGAGTAACCAGATAGTTTTCCTTGATGAGAAACTTATTTTGTAGATGGTAGACTTGGCTTAGATTTCATTTTTCTCAATTTCAGTGAGGTGATATACAAGAAAGTATAAACAAAGTTGAACAAGGCAAGGATTAACTGGCAAAACGCAAGGTGGGTAACAGAGGAAAAAATGTTATTTTGTTATTTGTTATTTTGAAATGGGAATTATGAGGCTGATGGTGGTTAGCAGCAAAGAAGATGAAATCTGGAAATAATCCAGCTGAATACTTACAAAACGTATTCAGTGGACTTGATAACTGGCATGGAGCTGACAAGAGTGGTGATGATACAATACATAGATAAAGTAATGGATAATCAGAGCATCACAAAGAAAGAAGTGGGTGATCAACTTTGAGAATATAGATAATAGAAATGGACCAAAAATTCAGGAATAAAAAATGCAAGGTCATGCACACAGGAACACCAAAAATTTCTACTTTAGACTGGAGGTCATCAGTGGATATTGCTGAACAGGGCACTGGTGGGGTAACATCACAGGGTGACTGAACTATCCACATGATACGTCTGTGAAAAGGGCATATGTAGTTATAAGCTGTACCAGGAAAGTTATTTCCAGTAGAGATCAGGAAGGATTGTTTCCAGCACAAGGCCCTGGTGAAAACTCACCTGCAATTCTGTGTATAATTTGGGTTATCTGTGTGCAACCAAGACAAGTTCAAATGCATGCAGGTGGGGGGCACAGGAGATGAAAAAACAGTGGAAATAAGAGAAAACTAGAAGAGGTTTTTCTTAAAAAACAAGGAGTGAGAGGGGATATTTTTGCTGTGCATCAATGCACTGGAGTAATTGTGGAGGGTGGAGAGCTGTTTAAGCTAACAGAAAAGTTGAAATAAACATAAATCTTATAAATAGGTTAGGATTCATTTAATCAGGAAAACAGATGTTTCTAATCATTCAAAGAGTGAAGTTCTGGAAGATCCTTCTAACAAAAATAAAACATAGAGAACAAATGTAGCTAGTATAAAAATGTTATGCATTATGGCCTTTAAAAAGATCAATGTATGATAATGATGTGTTATGTTGTCTGTGATAACTGGGGATTTACAGCATACAGTCCAGCCTTCTGGCTGGATCATTTTTTATTATGCTAAGCATGGTAGGGAGTCTACATACATACTTACTTATACATACTTATACATACTTATAGTTTTTAGATCTACTCAGTGGATCAACACCTATTCTCATTAGACAGAAAACATGAGTGGTAAGTCTAGAGTAGATACTCTATAGGCTTGTCAGGCAGTACCCAGGTGCTCTACATGTACTATTTCCATATATTCTTTGTTAAGTGGTACACTGAGTAAGTAACCTTTTCTACGATTTACAAAGTGTCAGTAAATGGTTTTAAACTTCTTCTTCCAAAATTCGTGTTTTATTCTACATCCATCATTACACATATGAACATAAAATGACAATACTTTTTTCTCATTTTAAGAGGCAGCTGTGACATTACACACAATACACTAAATAGCTTAGCTTCTGCTGTGCCTACATATTCATACACAACTCATTTATTCCAGTTCTCTTTTGAATTGATAAGCATTGTCATTCTCAAGCAAGATTATACCATCTCAAGAAACAAATCTACTTTCCCTTGATATACTTTCCCTTTTTTTTTTTTTTTTTTTTTTTTTGTTAAATTTCATATCAAGTCCAATATTGTGGAAAACAGTGACTCTTGTAGCTACTAGTGGGAATATGAAATACAGCTTGATTTTGGAGTAAACCTTGTAAGATACATTTTCAAAGAGGAGATTCTTCCTCTATTATTTAGGTACTTGGGAAAATACCATTCTGAATAATAATTTGTAAGTAGTATAGGAAATAGGTTATTGTTTCGAAAGCAATGGACTCTTCCGAACTAGATGGTTGTGCTAAGCATACTATTTTAAGAGGAAAAAAGAGATGCTGTTAGGAACATTATAGTGGGGGAAAAAGGGGGAACAAAAAAAACCCCAAACCAGGCAAAGAATAAATAATGACCTAATAGAAATCCATAAATATTTTATGTGCTTTTTTTGATTAGGTGTTAATAATGGCTGCATTACAGAAATGTTTTCCTGAGGGAAAAAGAACTAAGTGGCATGAAGTTTTCTCTGCAGTAATTTACCATTGAACTTTGTTCATTTTGTTCAAAAACTCACCACAGCCTTGTCTCATGGAAAAAAAAAAAAGAAAAAAAGCAATAATAATTCATGGAAACTGCTGACTCAAAAAAGCCCAATCGCAAGTCTTACGAAGGCAAAGGGATGACTATTTTTTTACCTTAGGGTGTCTAGACAAGATTAACGCCATGCTTTCACTCTTGGGTATTTCTTGGTGAGTTCCCTCAAGGTTTACAAGACTAATTGTGCATGATCAAGATTTTACCTGGGGGGAAGGGGTGGGATATTCTTTCTCTCTCGCTTGTTTATATAGCATGACCTACGGTAAATGACGAAATTTTATATCAGTACAAGAAAATCACAGCTATTGCACCACAATTCACAAACAGTAAATAGTCTGTCCCATTCTCCACACAAACAATGGAGTCTTGTAAACCAAGCCTCATCAAATACCTCTTCAAGTTTGTCAAGGAATAGGGAGTGATAATTGTGTCTTAAACGCAAGTAAATGTGTATTCACCCTTTTAAGCACTTTACATGCATTTAATGTATTTCCTCCCTATTAGCAAGATAATACAAATGTCTCCATGTGTCCTGACCATATAGGGAAGAACATACATGTTTTTGATTTGTTATGGACCTCAGAAAGCCAAAGCAGTGCGATAGTCTACTGAGGTGCAATCACCTCCTAATAAAATTTATTCAGAACTTCTAGGAAGGGAATAGACTCAAAATTAAGCACCTGTCGCCCAGATAGGCAACAATATCTATCCCAGAAGTAACATTAAAAACATTTCTAGTGATGATATACAAACATCTGCTTCCTAAGAGTGCTGTGTTCTCTTTGCTTCAAAAGCCAAAATGATTGTAATTGAAATGCGATCACATAATTCCAGCTGAATGCGGTCTACATACGAGAATGACCTGGAATTGCATAAGTAGTGAAGAAACAGGGTATTTTCTGCAAACTTTCCCACTACCTCCCAAAAACTTTACAAGACAGACTTTCTTACGACATATTATCTAGGCAGGGAGAAAAATCTCAGAACAAGCAAAAAAAAAGTTTCAGAAAGTAAAGGTGCTGGAAGAAGTATACATAGAAGGAAGGGGACATCCCAGAAAGATATAGCTGCTGTTAACATTATCCTGGCAGCCTAGTTACAGGTACAAGCGC
>JAVJGG010000054.1:34199972-34222139 GCA_035590195.1 Aviceda cuculoides | reverse complement strand
GGACCGCAGTAAGCTCACTACAGCTATTTACCATATGTCAGCTGAAGCAGTGGTAAATCTGCTCAAACTCTCTTTCAAAACCACATCTGCTCCCCTGCCCCCCAACCTCTTTCAGATGAGTACAATGTCATAAAAGGCAGAAGATGCTGAAATCAGAAAAAAAACCTTTCATCTTTCCATAGTTCACTGTTAGAACATGCTCTCTGCCCTTTTTTATTTGGGGGAACTTATGCATCGGGAGCCCTCACTAAAGAAGCCAGCAGAGGCAAGACCCTGAACCACACACTGACGGTTTTCTAGTCACTCTCCAGGCATAAGTACTTGCTGTTCCCCAGAAAGGTCAGAGCCTCTGCAAATTGACTGACTCCTATTTCATCCTTGGATGAATTTGGAGTAACCTGTTTCTCCTAAGGTTCTATCAAGATAATGTTAAAACCTGGAGTTCTGTTGCGGTTTACTGTGAGCAGCAGTGAGTCTAACTGGCATCATCTGGCATACTCACGCAAGTGACGGTGCAAGAATTGGTCCAAGCAGAGATCAAAGTTTTCTTTACTTTGTCAGGGTTATGACCATCCTGGAAGGCATTGGTTTAGTTTGGCTTCCCAACCTGCTCTCCCAACTGCTCCTTCCCCAACAGGTCCTCTCTCCAATCCCCAAAGCACAAATTTAAAGCATAATGCAGTTATGAACTAATCCCAGTATGGGTCATCCAGGCATGGTTTTGCGTGAGAATGAAAGGGGTTCTAACCTTCCCATTAGAAAAGTTAATGGAGTATGGAATCTCATAGACTCATAGACAAGTTATGCAGAATTAAATCTCAAGGTTAGATTGCAAGCGTTTCTTCTCCCATCCTCCATTCTACAGGGAGGCCAACAGCATGCAATAAGGTTTATAAAAGGCTGCCAGCCAGCTGCTCCACTTGCATTGCATCTGTGTGAACACAGCACAGCTATGGCCATTTACTTGGAGACCTGCTGTATCCTCAGCCTTGTTCCAGGAGAGAAAGAAAGTGTTTGATCCCAGATAAGCTTAGGAAATCATAGAAAGCCTTTACCACAGCATCTTTAAAAGGTGTTGGACATAAAGGGCAAGAGAAGCAAGTGTAACTGTGTAAGCAATATGTTAGAGAGAAACTAGAACTATTTATTCATGCAGAACCCTAAAATAATAGAGTGGAGGGTCGATTCTGCACTACATTGAATACATTGGGGTCCAAGTTATAGTAGCTTTGGGTCTGGGCTTCTAGCTAAGTTCTAGTCTTACTTATAATATATACTTTATCTGTACAATACTGTGATATCAGCCAAGTAATCAAAACAGATTAAATTGCCTATATGCCCAGCAAACACCATTCCAGACTGCATTGGCTCTAGAAACAGTTCCCAACCCACTGGAGTCCCTCAGAAAATGTGATTGTCTATAGAAAGGAAGTCAGCTTCCTGTTGTATTCAAGGAGTGGAAAGAAACTGGAGTTACTGGAATCCAAGATCAGCGATGATTACAGCTCCATAGCTGCTGGCCCCAGTTTGGATGATTTACTACTGAGTCATGTTTTTGCAGTTGGCTTCAGTCACGGCCTGATCATGTCCATTATGCCTGACTTGTGATTTGACACTGTTACACTAAATCTCAGATTGATAAACCCTAAGCAATTTTCACTGCAGTATGTAGCAGAAATCACTTCAAAATAGAGAGCATTTTGTTCCTTTGCAGCTTTTACCTCTTTCTGTGGAATTCAACGTGGCATGCATTATGCATTTCCCTCAGCACAGAAATAACATGGGAAACTTGTGAAAGTTTTTTCTAAGTTCCCTCCTTGGTATGACTGAAGTTTTGAATGCCATGGTATGAGAAAACAAAACCCAATAGTAACCGTTGGAATGTGAGAAACCTGGTGTAAGTCCTCTGCAAGATTAGATGTGTCTGTCCTGTTATGGTGAATGGCAACACTTTGGTGTGAAACAGCTGCAATGGGAGCAGAGTCAAGCCATTAGCAATGAGAGACAAAAAAAAAAGGGGGGGGGGAGGGGGCAAAAAAAGTGCGAGAGTTTGGTCTTTACTGCATGCAGGTGCATCGACAGGAAACGTGGGCAAAATATCTTCTGCCTGTACACGTTTTGGTCACAGCCTTTGGTCTTACACTTGAGATGTTGGACAGGAGTCTTTCTAAACTGGTCAAGGGCATCAAAGACATATGTGACAAAAGACTTTGGAGCCCACAGGACCTTGTTGTGATCAGCTTACTGCAACACCATGTGCTTGAGTATGGCAATATTCAGCTTGGGCATGAAGCTGAGACCAGGGATTCCCATGTTCCACCCCTGCTGCTCATGGTCTGTGACCACTGCACACTTTGTCTTTCCATCAGGTGTTTTCATGAACAGAGTATGTTTTTCACAGCAGAGTTCTTGCAACTTAAGGAAGGGGCAAATGAAAACATTTGACGTTGCTTCCCTGTCTTTAGAGAGACAAACCGGTTCCAGCACCAGGGCTGGAATAATAGTTGCTGGAGAAGAACCGGGTCAAGCAAGAGCAGGCGAGGGATGTACAGCCCCAGAATGTCTCCTGAGCAGCTGCGCTGGCTTTTTTCCAGCACAACTGCTACAAGGTCTTGCCAATAACCTAACATCCCTCCTGCCCCTCCCCACAGGAAATATTCCAAAGGCGGTCAGACTAGATCTGTGCTTCCTCGAGCAGCCTGCCCTGGGTGCTCTGCTGCTCGGAGGTGCAGCCATTGCACTGCAGCGTAACAGCCCGGCTCTTCTCTTTCACAGCCTGTACCAGCCCTGTGTGGTTTACGTTCCCCTCAATCTTAGCTGTTTAATAAGCTTTACTGCTTAATGATTTTTTTTCTTCCCCTTTTCATATAATATAGCTGTATCTGGAGCACTGGGGATTCTCCATTAATAGCTTGTCCTATTGTGTTTTGTCACGTCCTTTCTTGTGACTAGTAATTTATCGGTAGTATTGATTGACGTAAAATTATAGACTTCCCAATCTTTCCTAGCCTGCAGAGTGTCTTTCAAGAACTCATAAAGTAATTCAAGTGATGAAGAGCCCTACTTCGCAGAACAGTTGAGGCTGCTTTTTTTTAGAGCTATTACATTTAGTCTATTAAGGCAAAACACTAAATTGGGGCGCCAGGGTGACTTACAGCTCTCTTGTTTCTTTTCTTCTCAGGAGTATAGCTACACTTTCTCTTTCTGTTTTTTTTATTTGGACATAAACTGCTCAAGGCAGAGATAAGAAAAAAAAAACAAGCTCAGGGTTTGAAAACTGAAATCATCTGCTGAAGGTCACAAGATAAACCCACGCGAGCTGAGCTTTGTACAAGGAACCATGATGATTTTGTACACAGGTAGCTCAGCAATGAAAGAAAAATCAATTGTTCACAAAAGTGGCACCTGAAGGAACTGTTATCAAAATTAATTGGATCTGTAAAATAAGGAAAAACATTATTTGCTGAATATCCCATATCCCTAATATCCATTAGCTGTTTGCTAAAATCTGTCAGAGTAAAGCCTTGATAGATGCATTCATGAATTGTTCAAGTTTGCAGCAAAAGGGGCAAAATTCACATTCAAATTTACAGAACCAATAGATGGAATTCGAAGATTGCCATGTGTCTGCTGAACAAATTGGATGAGAATCCAAACTTTTGTAAGTGTTCTTGAGATTAGTAATTTTATCATTTTTCCACTACCTTAATTGCTTAGAGAGTAGGAAAAAAAACACTCTATGATAATTTTCAGAAAAAAGCTACAAGAATAAGACTGCAGCCCAAGGAAAGATGTCTAATAGCTGTATATTTTCCTCTGTTTTGTTTGTTTTGCTGTTATTCAGATTTAATCATACCTCTCTTTGCCCTTATCTCAAAAAAAGATTCGCTGCACATACATTTAATATATGCATACTTGAGCATAATCAGTGCAATAGGATGGTAGGAGACAAAGTAGGAGGGATAGGTTTAAATGTGCTTTGTGAGTGAGGCCTATTGGTGCCTGAAAACCACATGGCTTTGGAAAGTTAAAGATATGTAATTGCACATTCTGAAAAAAGCAGGAGTTATGCATCTGGCATCCTTGTAATTTACCTTTGGTCAAGCATAAGCATGGGAAAGCATTTTTCTGCTCATTGGTATTGCATTTACTGGAATCATATGCAACCAATGCAAGAGCCCAGTTATCTGTCAGAACCTTGTTATATGACAAAAGCCATCACCAAACTCTATATTTCCATGAACCAATTAAGCTCCTTTACCCCCAGGTCACACATTAGTTCAAGGGAAAAATGAGACTGATAAAGCTTATCATGAAAGTATGTTTATCTTTTCAGCTCCAGGATTTCTTTCGAGTGAAACTACTGCAAAGGTGTCCTGAACAAGCATGTCCCCTAGGTCCGTGACCAGATGCTTTTTTTTTTTCCCCAGAACCGGCTACATCTACATTATTGGTTTGACACAACCAGTGCACTTTTAAAGGAAATCTCACAGTTGAGTCAACTTATTGTGCTGTGCTTTGCTTTGCATTGTGGAGCAGTTTCAGAACATAATCTGGATTCCTTTGGGATGAATCAAAACCAGAAGGTGCCTTGTAGGAGTGCACCCAGTGCAGCCTGACTAGAGCTCCTCTAAGTGAAACCCCCAAAACACACACAGTGTGGACTTCACAGCCTCGGCACCAGTTCTTTCCCACTCCAGATCTGCTCCCACAGCACTGAACCAATTGCTAATATAGGTAGAGAAGGCATCTCCGGGCTTCTGGCTGCCTGGCTTCTAAAGAGGTTATAGCCTCTGTTTCATGCTTTTTTTGTCCCCTGCTGAAATTTCTGCCATTATATCATGGACATGAAGCAGCCTATCATTAGACTGACTGCAGAACATACCTGTTCTTTCTTGCTTCCCTCTTTAAAAAAAAAGAAAATAATCCAAAATGCAGCTTGTGGAAAGAACAGTTGGTGAAGAAAAGTCTCTGTCATGTACAGACACCTCAGCATTTAGTTCTGTATTACACTCCAGTTTATGTCAATTTACAGTCAAGCAACAATTCAAACAGAAAAATGTGTAAAAGTACCAGGAGAGGTATCCTATTAGAGGTCCTGGACACAGTGAATAGATGCAGGCAATGAGCACACTATAGCTGTATACATCAGCTGTCCTTAGCAACCAGTCAGCTGTGAGAAACGAGCCTGATTCCTGGAGGTAAACCTGCAGGATAACATACATTCGCAACAGCAACTTTTTTTCTTGTTAGAGTACGATTGGACACCCAGTTTGGAATAGTCATGCTTGGTTAGGAAGGGGGAGGAACTCTTTCCACACAGACTAGTCAGCACAGAAGTGGAAAATCAGTTATGCTCATCACATCTGCGGTTTTCTAGGATTCCTAGCATATGCAGTCCTGTAGATGCCGTTTGTATGTAATGCTGTCATAGGTCCTTATTATGTGAAGAAGTTCCTCATCATTCTGCCACTTCTCCTTTATGCAGATATTATAGTACTGTTTTCCTCTGAGAAATCTGTGTGATGACATACTTTAATTCAGGAAGGACACTACTGTCAAGGATTAAATTCACATTTAAATTATGCTTTTATTTAAAACTATCTTAATTTAAAAATTTTTAATGCCTTGAAAATTGATTTTAAAATTAAAAATTAATTAAACTTTTAAATAATAATAAATCTATTGAAGTGTCATTTTATGTGTCTGATATTCTTCTGATTCTTCAGGAGACAGTCAGCCAGGACAGAGGAAGAAAAAGGCACCCAACACAGAATGGGCCCATGCCCTATTTCTCCTGCTCTGATACAGAAATGAAACTGATGATAACTTGGTCTGGATTTTAATATTTTTCAGATCTACTGTAACCTTCACAGGTGTGCTTATCACCCTTTAAGGTTATTTATTTCATATCTTTCCTGACTCTTTTTTTGTCTTTCTATTCTCTTCCATAAACAAGAATAGAGGAAAGAAAGCAGTATTCCGCTATATTTGAAAATATTTTCTACAGCTGGTGACACAATGTAATGTGTGGTTTTTATATGAATTTTGTGATTTTACCTCCCTTTAAGGATAATTTTTTTTAAAATAGATTTAGACTGCATTTGTGAGAATGATTACATTCATAGACAATTATAAATCACACTAGAAACCTAGAAATGACAGCAGCTTCCTATAGGATCCTTTTTTGGGTGTATATAAATGTGCTTGTCTCTTCCACTTCTCAGCAATCTTTTATGAGTAGAGGGTTATAAACGGCCTCATTGCTTAGCAAATGCCAATGCTCAGTAGTGACTGCCACCTGCGGCATCTGTTCTTCTGTCTATGTGTGTATTTTCTATGACGAAAGCCCCATTGTGCCTTCAAACTGGAAAATGAGGCTAAAGTAGTTATGCAAATGCTGAACTGGAAATTAAAGAAATGAAGCTGAAGAAAACACAGTTCCTGCTTCCATTGCTCTGAAGCTGAAATCCGATTAACATCACTGAAGGCAGCTTTTCAACACTGTTTCATCTGGTACCGAGGTTCCCAAAAGTTGGAGTCCCTTTATGTCTCTTGAGAAACAAGAAATTTTCAACTGCAGGTCAAAGGAGGACCATGTTTCCCACCCAAAGGGCTTGGGCCCTCAGCCCGGAGAGGAGAAATCCTGCAGCAAGACCATGGGAAGGAACAGAGGTTCCCGCAGGTAGGCAAAGCGCAAATATTGTGGTTATTTTTCTGCAGGAAGAAAATGTTTCAACTTGCTTATGTGTTTTGTTTCAACTCAGTTTGCAGCCTCTGTCTTGCTGGGCTGGGAGATGGTGATTTGGGATTTGGAGCATATTTGTGTGCCTGAATGAAGTCAGAGTGTGTTTGCTTGGAGGGAAATGTGTTACTGGTGTTGCTCGCTGTGACGCTGCTGCTGTTGATTGAAAGGAGCCTGCTGTGGCTTGTTGCTGAAATTATGGGAATCTTCAATAGAGCGACCGACAGCCCTTGGAGCAGGATAAAAAACACAGAATGGAAAAAGTTAAGGTAAATTATGTTGGTGGTGAAGCTTGTTGTTTATATAAACTGTTCCTGCTACGAGCCCAACAGTGACCTTTCCTCACATAGGGCAGTGGAGCTCGTTCCAGGAAGAAGAATTTGCAAGTGTGGCTCACAAATGAGGATTTTGCAGAAGACCTGGCAGTTTCCATCTGAGTCACCTCCCAAGAACGGGGTAGCAGCAAGAGCGCAAGGGGCCAAACAACTCCAGTTCGTGCTGATCTACTGTGGCCCATGGGCATGGCAACAATTTGGGAGCAAATAAATACTCTTACTGACTATCCACATAACTTTTTCAGTTCCTCTTCTTTTCCCATTGCTTCTGATCTCTTCACATCACTAACTACACAGTGCCTACATCACTGGGAACCTTAGCTACTTGTCTTACATAAAGACTAACAACCATACTAGTGGTTATGCTAGAAAATGTCATGTCTCAAAATCCAGCACAAAAGCATTCAAAATCTCCACTTTTTCAAAAAGCCAGGTAATCACGCTTCTTAACTAGTTTCAAAGCAATTTGGTTTCAGTTGATTGCTGAAAATTAATAGACCACAAAGCATCTGGTTTTCTTAAGAAGGGTACTACAGAGACTGTTTGGGAGGTAGTATGTCCAGAGGAGTAAGAATATATCCCCTACATTGCACTGACCAAGTGAAAACTGAGCCTCGAGCAATATCCATCCTCGCATGTAGACTCTATTCACCAAGGTACCTGTGTGTAGTTACCAAGCATTGGATATAACCCAATTATTAAAAGTACTTTAAAAGCTGCTTTTGAAATTTAGTATTAGACAGGAAAGAAAAATGGTCAGAATCATAAAAATCAGAGTAAAATATGGTGAAACAATCAACCCATTTATTCTTATTTTTGCTTTACATGCTACCTGAACCTAAAGAGCTGTGGTATGTTCTTTTACTGAATAGACAAATTCCAAAGCAGTGGCATTGTGAATGCTTAAAACACATCTGAATGTGTGTTTTCTTCCTGTATTTTGTGCAATTGTTTACTTTCTTGCCAAAAAGACAATGTGTTTTCTTTTGAGCATTGAAGCTCGTGTTTGCTTGCTTTATTCATGTCAGTGCAGAACTTGCTGGTCACTTACCAGCATGACTGCTCATCCATGGTTGATTTTGTGCTCTCCTGCTTCCCCGTGCCCTCAGGCTTTTCAGCTTAACTCTCGGCAAGCCACCAGCTCACAATATTTCATTTTCAGTCCTCAGTGTCATCAAGATGGAAGCCACCACAGAGAAAATAACATCTCTCAAGCATGTGGTACACACAGTCCAGTGGCTAGCATTGGACTTGTCTGTCCAACACCAAACAAGCCTCCATTAGAGAATTATGGACATTAATGTGACTGCTTGCCCACAGCAGGGAATGAGCTGAGGCCTTCTGAAGCTGAATACACAAGCTGGAGCAGGACAGTCAAGCTCTGCACTTGGTGCTGGGAACACACTCTCTTCTCTGGATCCAGTACCAAGGTGGTAATAAGAAGGAAGAATTTGCTTTTCAGGTTTAGGCCCAAACAGGACAAACTGTTCAGAAAGACTGACACAGGCAATGTGCTATTAATCCTAAATGTTGCCAGATAAAATAAACTCCAAAAGCAGCGTTTGTTCTTCTAAGGGGAACTGTTGGAGGAAAAGCTGGCCAGCCTGTGCATCCCGTGTACACAAAAACCCCAAAGGTGTCAGCAACAGCACCCAAACCAGATACAGACTTTTTTGGATGGATGGATGTGCTCTGCCTGTGTGAATGGTTAACAGTAGAAATGGTAGAGTGCTCAGGAACACAACGTGTCTTGGAAAGGAGAGAAATTTGATTACCTTCTAAATCTGCTATCTCAAGTGGGAATGATTAATTGATGCCAGTAGACAAAACAGCGAGGAATCCACCATATTAACACAGACATTTTTCATTTATTGACTTCATGAAACAAATACTAAGCAAAGCATGCAGTTGCCAGACAAGGAAAATATGTTGTTATTAATGGATGTAAGGAAACAATCTTGGGAGAAAAACAGCCGTAGGTTGAACAGAGAAGTGTGCAGAGGTTATATCAAAGTTCTGCGACCCAGAGATCATCTTTTCACCACATGTTTGCACAGCTTCTAGCTCAGTGGGAGTCTTGATCTATGACTTTGCCCCTTAAGCAGTAATCCATATAGCAGTGCTAACAACATATGTCATCTGGAAATTAGTCTCCAGCTCTCAGCAGCATAGTAGATAATCACATGTAGTGTCTTCTTATTCTGTGCTTCAAACATCCTCCAGTAAGTTACACTAACAGTAGACTTCATTCCTTTGCTGGAGGCTGTGAGCCAAAAGATGAAAGGAATTAAGAAAACAAAGCAGGCATAAACAAAAAAAGAAAAAAAATCATTACATCCCCAAAGGCATCTATGCTTCAGAAGGACCAATGGCTACATGGTTTATTAAAGATGATTCTGAATTATGCAGTAAAAACTCCAACATAGAGTCAACCAAAGCATGGCTCACTTGACTAGACAGTTGCACGCAAGTATTTGTCCACTACTTTTCCTGGATGTTTTTTCTTGCCATGTATGCTATAGGCACATGTGTGCACGCATTTTCAAGTAGAAGAGTGCTCTTA
The DNA here is from genome assembly GCA_035590195.1 of Aviceda cuculoides. NCBI lineage: Eukaryota > Metazoa > Chordata > Aves > Accipitriformes > Accipitridae > Aviceda > Aviceda cuculoides. The sequence goes on along the minus strand of JAVJGG010000054.1, from coordinate 34,212,496 downwards.
CTGAATTCAATAGTATGCCCAAATTCACATGTTCTTAAGAGTTTTGCTGGATATGGACCTTGGGTTTCCCCCCAAGAAGAACACCATCTTCTCCTTTTAACCAGTGCTTTCTTTAAAAAAAAGAGGTCAGCATCAGATGTTGATCTCTGACAGAGCTGAAACTCCGTCATGTATTGCACTGGAAATTCAAGCAATTTATACACCAGTTCTATATGAAGAATCTCTCCACATCAGCAGTCTTATCCAAAATTAGCTTTTATGTCTTCCAAGGATATAATTGTCACACCTACTGTTTAATGTCAGCTTAAGCAGTGCAACAATCTGAAAGGGAAAGAAATGCCCTCATTTACATTAGTCGTACCCTAGTTTTTAAGTATCTGCTTTCTAATTGGTAGAATCATGTGCTAAGAAGTGATGGTATGTTCAACACTGCCCAAAACACTTATGAAAACTTAGTCCCTATCCAGCAGTGCCTTTGAGCAAAACAAGCTGCAGAATCCATTGCAAGGCTTGTGATTCTTCATTCCTGAGCGCAGCCATTTTACTGTATCATTCCAGCATCAAACACTGGCACCTCTCGGGCTCTTCGTCCACTTAAGACGGGACCATCCACCTCTGGGTCTCCCTCTGCTCTGCTGCCCCTTGGGGTAGTTGGCAACGGAGGGAGCACCAAGACAGAGAGTCATTGAGCTCACTGGCATGGGGAGCTGTGATCCTCAGAGGCTTCGCTTGGGCAGCAGAGGTGGGACGCCCGTCACTGGGCCTGGGTGCAGAGGCATCTCTCATGGTTTGGCCTCCTGTTTGCTCACCTGAGCTGTCTGCATCCACCCCACAATTCCCTGTTGTCTTTCTTTCCTGTGGTCAGAACCCACAAAATAAATACAGTTGAATAAATAAAAAGCTCGATAAATGAATGTTCAATAAATAAAGAAGATAGATAAATAAATAAAAGTGTTAGATAAATAAAGCTAAAAAAAGAAAGCAGTAGGATGTCATTCAGTTTAAGAGTGGCTCTGGCCTATTAGTAGCTCCTTTTCAGGGCAGAAGCCACATCTTAAACAAGGGTCGGACTCTGATAGTTTTAACCATGTTACTGTATATGTTGTCCTGTTCCTGACACTAGCTGCCAAAGGGGGTGCCAGAAGAAAATAGAGCCTGACTTTTCTCATAGCCTCATCTTCAGCGAGCAAAAAGAAAAGAATGCATGAAAGAGTAAACATACATCTATGTCTCCTCTCATCTCCTGTGTTGCGCAATTTTTCCTCCACAGTCACACTGGATGTTCGCATTACAGCAAATTCTGACTTACGACAATTGAAACTGCCCATGTCTGCCTCAGGATGAGAAAAACAAGTAAATGCTGGATATGCAAATTTTTTCCATGCATTTTTTTATCTCTGACATGGCCAGAGGATATAGGGCTGTCCTTGGGCAGTGCTCTCTGTGTTCCAAAAGTACCTACATTGGTCCACAGCCCCAGCTGGTAAAAACAAAGAAAAATATGAAAAACACAATTCAACATGCACTGTGGTTCAGACTCCAGACCCAGTACTGGTTTGTTTTCTGTTCAAGGTTTGAATTCTTCTAATACAGTGCCTGTGTGTGTGTATGTGTGTGTGGTTTGGCTTCAATATTTCCTGGAGGAATGTGTCCGCAGAGCTAAACAAAATACCTCCCTGGGGGCAGCTTGTTCTTTACAGTTGCTGCAGCATGGAAAGAAAATCAGATTTTACAAAGACAGAAATGGAGAACATCCTGCCAGGGTATAAGAAAAGTTTCATGCTTGACATCATTAATGGTCAAATTATAACATCAAAAAATAACATTTTACTCCAGTGCATTTAGATCAGGAGCCTTGAAACCTTGTCTCTTCGGGAAAAGAATAGGAGATAAATATATGAAAATAATCAATATTTTCTAGCTATAAAAGGACTACAACCAGGCACCTTTTCCAAACCACTCTTTAAACATGTTCCGCATGCGTTGTAAGTTGCTCTTTTCCCCTGAGGCTTGGTCTGTTAACAAAGAGGTGTATTAAATACAGATGAACAAAAAGATCAGCTTAGAGCTTTTCATCGTGCTTGCAAATGCTGATTCTTCTGCAGGGCTACGCAGGCCTGACACCCGGTCTCTCTCAATGAGGACTCAGCATCCTGAGAGACCATCAAATACGTTTAGCCTTTTCTTAGCACGTTCAGCACTTGATAGCAAGGCTTAGAAAATGCACCTCAATAAAGATTTTTTTTTGTTCCTACTCCTATCAAAGCATAAATCTAAACAGAGCCAGTTTATTGGCACCAAGAACCAATGGACTGTGTTTGGAAATGTAACCCTCTTTTGAAAAGTATGTGTAAAGCAGAATCAAAGAGTCTGCTTTGATCACTTTGATACTTTCCTGAATGTTGTTCGGTTTCTTTGACTCTATTCGCTCCATCTCTCTTTGGTGTCAGAGGGAAAATGGTGTGCACAATGCTATCATTCTCTGCCTGGCGCATTGTTTTATTACAGAAGCTCATGTACCTAAATTATGCAATAGGAAGAATTGAAACTGTGTCTTTTTGACATGAACAAAGTTGATGCCAACCTTTTTTGTTAGTGTACAAATAGTGAATAAAACGGGTTGATGTTCTGAGTGCGGTTCGTAGTGCAGCAGCTGCTGTGCTGCCTGTACATGTGCTTTTCACATTCCCCAGGAGCAAACCCAGCCTTTCTGAGAGCGCCATGTAGCTGCATAGCACTGCTTGCACAGCAGCTTTAATGCTGTATGCAGAGTAGGGTCCGGTGGGGCAACAATACTTCTCTGGCCAGTGCCTTACCACATCCTTCTCTGGGATGGACTCCAAGGCCTCCAGCCTCTACTTCAGGCAGCTGTGGGCTCTCTCCTAGAAAGCCATGAGCCATCTCCCTACACCTCTGCAGCTTCAATTCTCATATTGGTCACAGCAATGGCTACTGGTCAGCAAACAAGGCAGTGCCCAATCCAAAGGGCAGCACAGAAGCAGAGTTACCAGCTTGCCTGGGCTCTGCATTCTTTGTGTGCCTGGATTTCAACTTCTCTGAGTTACTGGGATGTATATGTGTAGAGAGGTTTTCTAGAGGACCACCTCTCTTTCCACCCCTATTACAGAACTTCCTGGTAACAGCTGTGGGAAAATGGGCTGTGAATAGGGGAGGCTGCAAGGGGGCTGGAGTGCCCTGAGCCACAGAGACGACAGCCGGCTTTGCCAGGACAGCAGGACAAGGACCCAGCTGCTAGAAAAGTAACTGGGGCGACAAGGAAAGGGAGGTAGAAGGCAAAAGTGCCCACATTGTCCCACCTCACCCGTTCACTGAATATTCTCGCTGTTCTTTCTGTACCCCATGCAGTCTGAATTCATCCTCCTTAACCATGGGTGACCAAAAGTGTATGTAATATGCCAGACGAGCAGATCCCTGCTTTTACACCAGTGTCAATGTCTCCGATGTCTCCCCATGTGTCTCAAATCACATCCTAAGATTACATTCACCTTTTTCATGGGAATTCTGACTAGTGGCTAATATTTATCCCATGATTAATGAGAAAATACGTAGTAATAAACTTAGCACATTTTTTTGCATCATCTATCATTGACATATAATGAGCTTTCACATTACAGTAGAAATTCTATGCAAAAACTCATAGCCAAGCACATAATACTATTGGATTTAATTATTTCCATTAATCCAGTCTCTAGTGATCTTTATCCATTTCTTTAGGCTATTCTGATCTTCTGTGTTGATACTGGCTCCTAAACTTTTGTTTTAAGTTATGTCAGGCTATATAGTAATACTTGTCACAACGATAGATCATGATTAATATAGTAAAGGTAATGCTTCAGCTGTGTGTCTTCGTGTTACCAGGAAGTGATTATTTCACACAAACTGCTTGGTTATAAGGTAGACGACGAATATATTAACTCTGGACAATTTAAGGTAAACAGACAGGGGTTTTCTTTAGTATTTGCCCAAGATTACTGGGGAACTGGGCAGCCTTTTTCCCTCTTGTGCACTCACACGTGCTTTTACCCTTTTGGGGCTATTTATTTGAGGAACAATGTTTTAACAAAGAACATTTAAATTGCCTCTGCAGACTTTAGCATGACTTTACTCTTGTATACTCTATGTATATGTATATCAGAAGGACACTTTACATTTCAAAAGCAACAGCTTCTCACAGTTTTTTGAAGACAGCTTCTTATTTCAAGAGAGCTTCTCATTTGCAAGGGTAGCCTCAGCTCTCAGCAAGAGCGATCACTGCAGTGACTCACTAGCTCTCATTGCTGATAAGATTGCTTTTTGCCCCAAATGCAGTTTGCCTGGTTTTCAGCTTGGGAAACTTCTTTAAATTCACCAGTGACTTTGCCAGCTAGACAACGACAGCATCAGAGTGTGAATCACACCATTTCAATGGGCTGATTGTGAAATAAATATGAACAGGAACAGCAGGGGGTGGCTTTTCTTTAGCAGTCACAGTTTCCTTTTCACTATATGCCCTTAAAATGCCCAGGCAGCCTATTAGCAGAAGGGAAGATTGATAGAATTGCATTTACATTTTAAATCAAGCCAAGTTTTCACTTCCCCAGCCACAACCCTTCTAAAACATCAAACAAACAAACAAACAAAACAAAACAAAACAAGAAAAGCTGCAGCCAAATAGAAAGGAGGAAAATAAATGTTCATTTGATTAGTCTTCTAATGGAAATTAGCTTAATGGTCCAAAATTAGAAGTATAGACGTTAAAGACCTTGGCTTGTTCTACACATGAAAGGCATAATGCTGCAACTGGGGTGATTCTTCACTCAAAATATTTCCCTTCATGCCACCCCTCAGTGCTTTCCTCAGTACATTACCCAGCTTTAATGTTGTCTCAACTTTGTGTCATTATTTCTCTTTCCTTTTGGGAATAACTATAAGGGTAAAACAAAACTTTATAAAACCATAAGACTAAGTAGACATGCTGTTGCTGAGAAAGTCCCCCAAGCCGCCCTTGGATCCGACCCGCCTTTCACCCAGCCGGTGGGCACGAACACCCATCCTTCCACCCTGGGCACCACCTGCCAAGCTGGGCTGGGTTAACGCACCCCAAGGCGCTCTCCCCCCGCCCCCGGCCCCGGGAAGCTGCCTGAGAACCAGCTGTGCCGGCAGGAGGGGCCTGTTGGGCCCTTCGTCGTTGCACATGTCCTCAAAACTACCTGTCGAACGCTGCCTACTCCTAGCCAGGTGGATGGGGGCAACTCCGCCTCTGCTCTGCCTCTGCTGGGACGGCAGGACAACCTCCTGGTGTAGACGAGACCCTGCTGCAAGCTACCGTCTTACTACTGCAGAGAGCTGTCGACTATACCGTGCCTGTGTGCAGCTACACCTCATCTGTCTTCAAGTAATTCTGTTCTTAGACAGACGACTTAAAGAAACGCAAACCAGAAACACACTTGTAGGGACACTTAGTCACCTGGGAATTCATAACGTGTGTTTCAGAAGCAGAAGAAGATTCTTTTTCCTTTTTTTTATCAAAAGGATTTAAAACAGAAAAGTTTTAACGAAGAAAGAAATTCAGGTTTAAATGACAATTACATCTGAAACACAGTCTGGTGTTGACACCGGTTTCTGACATGCTGAGATATTTAGTTTTCCTTTGTTTCAAGGCATGTTGACAGAACAAAAATATAATTATTAATTTTATTGATTTTCTTAAACAGAATTAAACTCCACTTATTTTCATAACTTCTGGATTTTACCTAGTAGAGCAGATCATCAACTATTCCACCCTATTTTATACAATTTTATTCCCTAGAAGAGTATTTACAGCTGTACAAGGTATTTGTCACATCGTTTGGTTTTAGGGCACTGGCAAAGACAGCTCTGAAGCTGTGTTGTGTCTCCAACAGACAGGAATCCAAAAGGTAATGCTCTCTGTGAGGAACAAGAAATAACGCATCTGATTTACTCTCGCTTTGGCTTCAGGGCTTTTGTGCTACTAAAGCCAATGAACTGAACACAAGTTTTAATCTAGAGTGAGAATGTGTATCTGCGGGAGTCTGCGACTTGTGCCATTGATTTCAGTGATGGCAGGACTTTTTTCGCGATGCTTAGATATAAAACATGAAAAGCAGTTTACAGAAAAGAAAGTAGAACTATGGAGACATGATATATTATATGGACCTGTATTTACCTTCTCAGACAGCTGAGATGAGAATTTATTTACCTTGCAGTTGTGCTAGCCTGCTGGAAGAGCTGTTGTTTGTATCTAGAAATATACACAGCAACATAAGCTTTTGACATTTGCAGGTTTCTAGGCAAGAATAAATAGAAAACTGAGCCTGCTAGCATGCTAAGCAGCAACTACAAAGCTCCTGTGCAGGCTGTAGGTCAGCAGAGAAGTCTCTTTGGATTCTAGTTTGGCTTGGACTGGGTTGTTATACAGAGCTGCACTTTCAGTCTCATCCATTTATTTTCTTTTAGTGACATAATACTTCTGAAAGGTGCGGGAATACCAGCCCTAGAAAATTAAGTCCCTCCTCTCCTTGCAGATTAACCACAGCATAGACAAGAGCTCTTTGGAGGGACAACCTCTGAGAGCAGATAGCTCAAACCTTGCATTTTTTCAGCCCTTGAATTCCCCAGTGGGCTTGTGTCAGGAACAAATTTAGTAGATTAATACATTTATTTGTATCACATCTGATGATACATTCCTTGCTGGCTGACATCATTTTTCATCACGACCGTAATTAGGGAGGGTGGGAAGCTGACCAGCAATGATAAGACCCGAAGCTGTCATCTGCCACGTTTGCATGTGTGTGTGGTGAGAGAGGGGGAGTGAGGGCAAGGGGAGGGCAGGAAGGCGTGAATGAATAACTTGCTTTTACCACTGAGCACTGGTTTCAACCTGACCAAGCCTCTCTCCCCAAAACCCTGTTATTGAGGCCCTGACTTCAGTGTTAATAAAGAATGGTATTACCTTAAGGTAACTCACACACGTGAGTGCAGACAAGGCACTTGTGTGCTACCAGGAGGAAAGGAGGCAGCTCAGCCTGTGCCCATGCCCGGCCAGGGAGCCAGGCTGAAAGCACTGCTGTTGTTTCACCAGAGAGGTCTGTGAGTTACTCCAAGATAAAACTGCCTTTTTCTTAGCAAGGCAGTGAAGGCCTAAGACTCTAAATCCTGCATTACTTGAATCAATAAGCCTTGCAGTCACTGAAAAGAGTATCACTGACAGGGCTAAAACCGCGTAATCTTCCGTCTCCCTGGTGTTGATGGCTGCATTCCCACAGAGCCCGTGGGAAATACCATTATCCCCATTACACTGAAAGCAGCCAAGACACAGGCAAGCCAGGCAACGTCGGCACCGCAGCGACAGACGCTCATGCAGACATCTCCGAGCCGTCCCAGGCACTGCCATCATGCTGAGTCCCATATACCCATAGTCCCTGCTGCTGCAGAGGTGGGTTGGACACACCACCTGCGGAGAGGGCTGCTAAGCACAGTCCGTGTCCATGATTCGGTCACTGGTTTGAGGTGGCACAAGGAAATTATTCGTGTTCCCCACCCCTGCTGGGCTGTCCCGCCTCTGTCCTGGACCACAGGACTCCCCATTTCCTTATGTTTTCCTGCAGGGGAAGTGCCCAGTGCCAGGTTCATGCTTGCAAGACCTCCAGATTTCGGAACATCTCATTTCTTTTTCTGACCCAGATGGCTTAGCTGCTTCTATAACCATCTTATCTAAGAACAGGCTTTTGAGCAGTAACATCTGTTTCCTCAATATATATGTAAATTTTTAAAAATAACAACAGTAATGTAGAAAAAAAGAAGCCCATACCACTGAGCAAGCAAAGAGGACTTTTGCTTAACTCTCATGGGGAAAGAGCACTGCAACACCAGCCTGGCAACAGCCCTGAGGTCCTGCCTGCCTTCTGATTGCCCACAGCTTGGCCAAGCCATGCAGATCACCAGCAGAGACTTATTGCTAGCGTGAAAGAGAGAAGGAGACATGCTGGATTACCCCAGCTTCAAATGCAGGCACGCTGTGCTGCCATACCCAGCTTCTCTTCTGTACCAGGGCAGCTGGCAGCGTTGTGCACCAGCACCCCCGAGACCCAGGTCAATGCGTGAGGCTGCACAACCCCTATCCCAAAATTCGGTGCTGATGTCTACAAAAAGGCTCAACAAAGTGCATTGTTGCACAGCGAGGAAAAACACAACAAACAGATAAGACCTTAATCAAAAAGCCTTGTGCCGAGATTGAAGCTTGCAGGGCAGTTTAGCTCTGCTCTGAAGCAAGAAGTGACACCTTTGCCACAACAGCCAGTTGAGTGACCGGGCTTTGAATTGCTTCTTAAATACAGGGCTTTCTCTGTAAAGAGCTGTTTTACTTTTCTTTTCCTATTTTTCAATATAATCAGAAGGTCATTTCATGAGGTGTCTCATGGCAGCCCCCGACTATTTTAAAATAAACATTTTCATTAAACAAGTAGATTTTGGTATTAGGAAGTCAGCAACTTGAAAGGACTTTTGTCAAAAGTTGGTGGAGGCCCTGCTAGACTGTTCAAACATGGGAGGAATTTCTGCCTGAATAGTGAGTTCTTTGACTTTTAGAAAAATATTATTGTTTGAGTTTTCAGTAACTTGGAAGCAAAAGCACAACATAGCTCAAAAATTTTTTTAAAAAATATATACACAGTTATGTCATCATAGGATTCTGAGTTTACTCTCAGCCCATGTGTCTGCTTTTGCTATGGAATATTCCTTATAAGAGTAAATAAATGCACTGTAAATAGCACTCAGGGCCATAGTGACATCAACAGCCTCAAAAATTGATGCGAAACTCAGAGAGTGTATGTCCTGAGCCCTCGGAGCCCTCATATGCTCACTGAATTGAGAAGTATGGTAAAGACGTGTCTGTGGTAGAGACATCCATGTCATGATGATCATCACAAATATGGTGGTACTGACTGACTCCTGATGTGCTCCCTTCTAATGCCAGCCTGAGCGTTGTCCCACGGACTGGGAGGGCTGTAAATAGCAGCTTCTCCATAGAGACAATCCTTAGGGGAGTTTTGACTGTGACATATTTTGATCTTTGCCCCTTCCCCTCCTGCAGCTCTAAAGACTATTTCCATGTCCATTTTGAATATTGCCTCTAAGATGCTATTAGCTTTTGTGAAGAACAGCTTGTGACTCCCTGTTAAAGCCCTTCTCTGCCCAAGGCAGGGTAAGCACCAGAATTAATAAGTGGCTTTGCATAAGTGACTGGATAAAAACAGTCACTCAAAAGAGAGTCTGGAGTTTCAAGGGCTTTGGTAACTGTGTTTCTGGTTCAGAGTCGTGCCAGGTGCCTTAGACTGAAAGGACTCCCAGTGCCTGGTGTCAATAGCAAGTTCTCCTGAAATCACCAGTGAGCTTCTTAGAGAAAAAGAAGTCATTTGCTCGTATCTGGACCATAAATTGAGTGTACTCAGAGCTCAAGGATAATGTTGCTGATGAGCTACAAATAGAAAATAACTGAGAAGAGAGTATTTGTCTTTTTTTAACTGAGTTGCATATTCTGCATGCTGAGATGTGCAGAAGTGCTGATGAGCTAGTAGACATTGGAAAATATCCATCTGGGCCAGAGTCAACTATGCATGTAATCTGACCAAGGGAGGAGAAGATTTAGGTGAGGAAATTAAAGTCCGGTCCTTCCTTTTTTTTTTCGGAAAAAAAAGAAATCTTTTTTTTCCTAGTATTTCTGAGGGTAGCTCATTTTTTTAACTATTTGAGTAGACATCCATCACAGTTGGCTTTCCTTGAGTTAGTTTATATGGGATCAAAGAGAAACCACAAGGCAGGAATACTGCAGCTGAGCAAAAACTTCAGAGCAAATTACTTCAGCAATTTTGCCCCTTCACAAAATAGATAGTAATTTTTTAAATTTGGTTAAATGTTTTGGTGAGGCCTGGATCCAGCCTTTGCTTTGCTCTCTGGGCCAAGAAGAGCTTGGTCGCTCAGCAAGTCATTGCATTTCCCTGTTCTGCAGAAGAAACTGGATGGGTGGATCATTTCCCCTGCCTGTCAGTGGCAAAGCATCTCTGCAAGTGTGTGGCTGAGCAAATCTCACCTCTTAGGACAAGAATTGTGGGTATGCAGGCTGCAAACGTGGGGCCAAGCAGACCTCAAGTGCGACGGCATGAATGGCAGGCAGCAGTCCTTTCCTCCCCCTTCCCGTTGTCACTACCTCAGAACACGGCCATTCAACCCAACACCCTGCACCTTCAGAAACTGAGAAAGAAATTAATTCCAGGTCTCCCACTTTGGGGGCAAAAATCGTAAGCCCTCAGTGCAATGTAAGTGCTGGGCTTTACCTCCTCTGGATGTCTTCCTGGAGCTGAGGGCTGTGACTGCAGCAGACGGCATTCAGCGCTTACGCCAGGCTCCCTCAGACGTGACCACTGGGTGAGGCTTCTGTGGCATGGGGCTTTCACCCCAATTTGGGAGACAGAGTGTTGTGTTAGGCTATAGGAAGCTACATGCTTGCCTCTCTGGCCTTAGGCAACCAATGTATAACTCAGTTCATAATGTAATTCCAGATTGGTGTTGGCACCTTTAACATTATTCCATCCTAAAGAGAGAGATTTTTAAATAGCTTTCAGCTGCCTGAATATGGCCAGGACACAGGACTTGGAGAGTTGTTTCCCTGGTGTTTCATGCCAGACAAGAGTGGCCATGAGGTCATGTTTGTCACAGTCACTTTGACATCTGTCTTTTAGAACATGATGCATAGTATTTAATTGTGGTTTGAAATGGAGTTATTACGGTAGGCTTAATATAGGTAAAATACCAAGAAAGATAATATTGCTTGCACTTTAAAAAAAAATAAAAAAGCAAATGCTTCATTCTGAACCCATCCTTAACAGCAGCTGAGTTGCTGACTTTTTGTACTGGGAGAGCACTTATGCTGTTCAGAAGACTGCTCTTCTGGCAGAGCAACTACATTTTAGCAGCTTGCCAAACGAGAAAGTGATAGGAGGATAATATTTTACTCCTACCCTCAGCTACTCTTTACAGTAATGAGATGGTGATTAAAAGTCTGTTCCTTTACCAGCAAGGCTCACAGTAAGTAGCATCCTTTCCTTGCACATCCACTAGGTAGCTGCATTTAGATCTATGATCCAGCTGCTCGGAGTCATCTCAGAAGGTTTCTTGTCCTCCTCTGGCCTCTTCATTTACTTGTCTAGGCAACTCCCTTTCCTGAAAATAAGAGCCAGCAGCCCATTTGCCAAGGCCAGTTCTAAATTCCCCACAGCCAGGACTCCCAACTTTTCTATCTTCTCTGAGTATCTACCAATTTAACCTTCAGGAGCTCATGATGTTACTAAACCAACCATTCTTTATGAAAGCAAAGAAATGTATAAGACAGTAGTATTCAGCGCTCTTTCCCTGTTTCCCCCAGGTGTTTTGGTGGATATCATTCAGTCTCCTCTGCAACATATAGAATACTTTTTTTTCCCCAAAACTAGTTTTCAAGACTGATTTTCCCTCTAAAATGGCTGGGGGAAGCCCCTTTCTTTTACATGTGTTCTGTCATTTCCCCTTCTTCCACTTTCAGATGAACCTTCCTGGTCTAACTGCAATTCCAGGACATTGCAGGTACTTCATGAGATACTTTACTGTTTTGGTTAATACCTAGCTAGAACCTGAATTTGAGGGGGGTGGGGATAACTTGTGAAATAACCTGTTCTTGATTCAAGGGTACCTCCATTTTACAAGGCAATTAACATGTAAGAACAACATATGTTCAGCCTTAGGCCTGCATCCCAGCATCTGGATTTCTCAGCTCCGTCTGGCATCTAATAAAAGAACAGAGCCTCATAAATTCAACTCAGAAAGCAAAATGGTTTTTATACATTTATGACACCCATATAGAGGTGTATTCATTCTGTTTGAGACCACAAATGTGTAAACACAAAGGTCTCCCCAAGCAGCCATAACAAGCAATACTGTTTTGATTAAGAAATTGTGAGCATCTGCATAGGTTAAAAGAGAAAGTGATACTAGATCTGGGAGGTTTCCTTTACAGTAGTAAGCTTTCGGACTCGCTAAGAATGATAAGCAAGTCTGATTGATACTGCCAACACGTGACACCAGTCCTGGAAGGATTTCTCTCTGTCTGCAGCCTATGTAGTCCCACAGCTGTACATTACATTCTCAAGTGTATTGGGTTTATGTGGCAAGGTTTTGGTAGCAGTGGGGCTACAGGGGTGGCTTCTGTGGGAAGCTGCTAGAAGCTTCCCCCAGTGGTACCAAAGCCAGCCGGCTCCAAGATGGACCTGCCGCTGGCCAAGGCTGAGCCCATCAGCGACAGTGGTAGCGCCTCTGGCATAACAGATTTAAGAAGGGAAAAAAGTTGCTGCACAACTGCAACTGCAGCCAGGAGAGGAGTGAGAATATGTGAGAGAACCAGCCCTGCAGACCCCCAGGTCAGTGCAGAAGGAGGAGGAGGAGATGCTCCAGGCGCCGGAGCAGAGATTCCCCTG